>OY754982.1:9223279-9565779 GCA_963576475.1 Molanna angustata
GCAACTTCAGGTGAATCTGACGCCCGATGTCGAGCGTTGTATTTGAACACGGCTTAGGAGTGGACGGAAATTGGCTGAAGAAAAGAAGAAGAAGAAGATTATGTATAAGATTATAAGTTGAACAGTTCTTCATTTAAAACTACTTCAGTAAATATGCTTTTCTGGAGAGGAAGTAATGGAATAAATTCGTAAATTGCCATTACGTTCAATTCTGTAACTTTTTGAACTAAAACAGGATCGCATTACGTTCGTTTGAACTTAATTTCGTATTCTTCAATAGACGTTGTTCCTTAAACTAAAACATACAGAATTAGTGTACCGTAGATGAACTCAAATTGTCTATGCCGCAAATCAAGCATTGTAATAAATCTAATAATTGTTTGTAAATTAACGTGTATTTTAAAATTTAAATCAATCGTGAAAGTTATATTCTGATACTTATAAATAATTATAAAAATAAACCACACACACGGATCCCGTTCGTTTGAATCGACTGAAAGAGTTTGCAGAGAATTTTTCAAAATTTATCAAGTGAATCAATTCAATGGTTGGATTTGCAAAGTGATGTAAAAGTTTTGATACTTAATTTTTCATGTTGTTTTGTATTTCTTTTTGTAGGAAACAAGTTCACATATTTTCACTACTTGTCATAGCATGAAATACGACACACGATCCTTGTCAGCTAAATCAAACGCGAGGACATAACTTTTCGAGACAACTTAAAAAACATGATTTTTTTGTTCCTAAGTTACTGTGTAATAAGTTACGGAAAGTCTCAAAAGCGAAATTTGTTTAAGACTAGTCGGATGAGAGTGGGTTGAGTATGTCATTATTCTTTGTTCTGACAGAATGGATGATTGGAAAAAACGTAAAGGAGAATTCAAAGCTCGCTTAAAGACGTATTACAAAATATATTTGAACCTTATAAAAGGTAACGATGCAATAAAAAATGTTTGATTTCATTAGATTTTTACAAAGTATATATTGATTTATTTAATTTCAAAGAAGTCTTCCAACAAAGACAAGAATTGTGTAGTAGTCTTAGGTAAATTTGGTTGTCAATGGAACCAAAAAATAAGCAATAATAAAATACTTTAATAATAAGACTGATCATGGTAATTAATGAAAAACGCAGAAGAAATATCGTATACTTATTTGATTATTTATTCATTAATATAAATGATATCAGTATTGTAATACAATTACAAACTAGAAATATTGTGTGTGATTAGTGTGTAATAACGATGGTACAATGAACACCTCACTAGGAAATCCTGTGCCGAGGTGTTCATAGTATACATAGTTTTGTATACTTACTGTCTTACTTATAAACGTAAATTATCTATAGTGCCTGGTAACAGAGCGTGATTAACGAAAAAGTTTATTTATAAACCGTCTATCTTCTTTACACCTTTATTTCATAGACGCCAAGTTAGGACAGATCGAGAGGTTGTTTAACCCTTGATACTAAATCATACTAAATATTTCAAAATGGCGGATCTTTTAATCAAACATTGAATGAAACATTTAATTAAACTTTTTTTAGCATCCACTTTCTCAATAGACTTAAAAATGTTCTTCCTTTGCATTGCAAACTAACCATAGCACAATCGCTTCTCCTTTCTTTATTTGACTATGCTGATGCTTATGTTATTTGGATGCGAACGAGGAGCATCTCAACAAACTCGAGCGCCTCCAGAATGTTTGTATCCGCTTCATCTTCGGACTTAAAAAATTCGATCACATTTCCTCTTACCGTTATCTTCTCCATCGGCCTAAGATACGACAACGGCGAAATATACATACATATTTTGTCACTTCTATATAATACGCTCTTTAATCCAAATTCACCTATTTATCTAATCACGGCCTATCGCTTCGATCTGCTGAACGTACTACATTAACTATCCCAATTCACAACACTGAATTTTTCAGCTCTTCCTTTGAAGTGCGTTCAGCAAGACTCTGGAATAAATTGAGTCCTGATAGAACTTCGTCAAACTCGCTTTCCATTTTCAAGAAAAGACTAAATCAGGGATATCTCTCCGAATATATCTGATCCCTCTCCTTTTCCTCCCTTCTCTTTGCTACGTAATATTTACTAAAGAAGGAATATTTATCCCTATATAAACACCCGATCTCGATTTCCTCTTCTTGTTCTTTCCCAATACTTGTTTTTGCTTTTATTATTTATCTTGGTGTTATGTATATTTTCTTTGTTAATTTTTGTAATCTGGTTGATTGGAAGAAATTGCCTAATGGCAATAAACCCGCCAGTGTGCATTTATTTTTGTTTATATAATGTACAAAAACTTATATAAAGAAAAAAATAAATTTAAATAAATAAGTCATGAATGTATGTATGTATATTTTATTTAGATGTAAAACATACATACATTATCTTACACCTAGTATAAACAAAAGAATATAAACAATGTTGGAATAAAAACAATTTTTCATAGTATGACTTATAAAAAACAACAAACACGAAAATATGTGTTGCGACACGAGGATCTCTTACAAATCATCTTGGAGGGAATGGTTGAGGGAGTAACTGGCAGTATCTAGGACAGGTGTGCTAGGACATGAAGTGTACCTCCTACACAGATATGGAGAGAGTCTCTGAAGATTGAGCGGAGTGGAGGAAGATATGCATCTCTTTTCTGCCAAACTATACTCAATATTAAAACCAAAGAAGAAAATATCTTTTTATATGACATTTTGTATGAAAATAGTGGAGCCTGTGTCCGTGTCAACGATGCGTTGACAACATGGTTCCCTATTAATAAAGGGGTGAAGCAAGGCTGCGTATAATCTCCATGGCTGTTCAATCTGTATATTGATCACTGCGATAGGACATTGAAGAATGAAAATAAAGGTCTGAAACTAAGTACTGTAAACGTACGTGATTTGATGTATGCAGATGACAAAGTGGTGATTGCTGAATGTGCGGATGAGCTGCAGTATTTAGTGAATAAAGTGTATGAAGGATGCCTGCAAAATGGACTGAGAATGAATGTTAGTAAATCTAAGATATTGGTATTTGAAAAGACTGAAAGTATAACTGCATGTATGATAAAAGTAGAGAACGAATGGCTAGAACAAGTTGAGGAATATTTATATTTGGGGAGTATGTTTGAACGGAATGGACGACCCGATAAAGATATTGAAAGAAGAGTTATGGCAGGGAATAGAATAAACGGAGCACTTAGACCAGTAATGTCCGACCCAAGCATCTCAAAGGAAGCCAAAATTGCAATACACAATGCAATTGTGGTGCCTACTTTGACGTATGCAAGTGAAACATGGACCTGGCAAAGAACACATGAAAGTAGAATAAATGCTGTAGAAATGAGATCACTAAGAAGAGTATGTAATAGAACGATATATGATAGAATAAAAAATGAAGACATAAGGAGAGAATGCAAGTTAAAGAAGGATATTATATGTAAAATGAAAGTGAATGCTTTAAGGTGGTTTGGACATATAGAAAGAATGAACGATGAACGACTGACCAAAAAAATATACATGGGTGCTAGAGATGGAGTGAATAGCAGAGGTCGCCCCAGAAAGGGATGGCATGACCATGTGAATGATATTTTGAAAGAAGGAAACATAAAAAGTTTGAACAATCGACGAGCATGTATGAGACGATGCATGGATGTAAAGGAAGCCAGAAATGTGTTCAAAAATAGAGAAGTATGGCGCTCGGTTCTCTCTGCTTACCCCGTAAGGGACATGATGGTATGTATGTATGTATGTATATTTCCTCAACTTTTATATGTATGCGAAAAATCGTCGAGATAAAAATGACGTTGAATACTTTTATAAGAGTTTCAGAATTCGCAAGTGACTTTTTAAAGTTCTGCCACGTTGGTTCGAAATCAAATACTTTACTTCTGTATTTGGAATTGTCGCGCGATACCGATCGTTTAAAACATACATATAACAAAAAAGAATATATATAGGTATTTGAAGCATTCTGTCATTGAGTAGGAGTACCTATCTACTTATCCTCTTAAATATATTTTTTGTTTGTTTTTGAAAACTTTCATTCATTCATACGCTTTTTGTATAGTATCCAGTGATTGAGTTAAATACCACTTGATAAGTATAAATTAGCAATACTAGTTTCGGGAGAGCCCTCTTTCCATCGGCAGGTGTATTATAACTAATAGTGTTAATTTATATCGTCAAATCCATGAATCGGGTTAAATTCAATTTGTTTTTGTATTTTTTGAATTTGTTTTGTGTATTAATTAGCTATTATGTTTTTTTTATTTATTAATCTTCAATTTATACTATTTACTTTTGAAAATGCAAAACATATTTTGTGTTTCCAACCATTTGACCAATGAACTTCAACATGTATTAGGCGGTTTAAATATATCATGTTTTCAGTCGCTAGATTGAGCGTTATATAACCTCTTAATTTTAGACAATTTTTATATCTATGCTCAGCGCGGGTTCAGGATATAAACGAAACTATAGTTGGGCTAGCATCCTCTAGTTTTACAGCCCGATAAAGAAACGTGGTTTTAAAAATAATGCTATAAGCCGCCACTTGGAGTATAAATATAAAAAGTCAGCAAATATACGGGCGCTATAAAACAAAATTGTTTGTATTTTTTGCTTGTTATACAGTAAGAGGTCCAACAATAACACTAGAAACATGTATTTATTTGATTTTTTCTCCCGTTCCTAAATACGTAGCAGCAATTTCCAAAGGAAAAATATAAGGGGCATAAAAACAAGAGATATGTTCTGTCAAACCCAACTGTTTAAACAGACAAATCATATTTGTATAAGGGAAGGCAGGAAATCTCCGATATATATTTCATGCCCACCGAAAAAGGGATCGGAAAATTTTCTGTTTTTTTTTTGTTGAATAAAATAATACTTTCCGAAGTTTATGGGGGAGGTAAATTTTGCAACGACAATACGAACGCAAATATTATAATACATATTTGTTTATTGTTAAGGATTTTTATGTTCGAGCTAATACCAAGTCACACTCAGGGGTATTGAAGAATAAGTTACTAGTCACACGCAGATAGTGCGTCCAATTCATTAACTTTTTGAACTAAAATAGGAATGTTCTAAAAATTTGATTTGAATGCAACATAACATTCATTCATGCCATCACTTCATTTCCCACAATGTGGGGTAACCAGCGACAGGAATGCGAGTGTGTATAACCTTTTAAAATGAAGCACAACACATGCGTGTATCACCACACACCATACTATAATCAACATTTTTATATTTATTATTTATTTATTTATTTTATTTTATTTTTAATATATTTTATAATACAAATCAATATATAAATTCACTAGTAATAATATTCTTACATATTTTTCCCTGCAGTACCTCATCAAAAAGATAACAATCTTGTGCTTGATGAGGGAAGCACTTATAACAAAATAAAATATCAATACAAAGCAAAGTCAACATAAAAGTAAAAGTAATTAAATCAAATCATACATGAACAAAAAAAAATCAAATAAACATCATAAAAAGGTTGAAAATAAATGAAAAAGAAGAATACTCAAATTAGAAAACATATTCAAACAAAAAAAAAGAAGAAAAACATGAAAATAATTGAAAAATGAGTAATATAGAATTATAGACGATTCAAATATATCAAAACACATATTCAAAAACAAAAAAAGAAAATACTGGAAATTGAAACAAATCAAAACAACAAAATCGAAAACTACTATTTTAGAAAGTTAAGTGCAATTTCAATTTATATTTAAATTTTTTAAATTCTTTTATCTGCTTTAATTCATTTGGGAGGCAATTGAAAAATTTTATTCCCAAATAAATGTAGTTGTTTTGTAATTGTCCTGTATTACATTTGGGTATTTTAAAATCATTTTGGAATCGCAGAGACTTATTTTTTTCAATTTTTTGTATAACATTATCTTTGAAAATTTGCAAAATAGACACTTTTTTATAAATATTATCTACTTTGGGTACTTTGAACATGTCAAATAGTGTTGTAGTGGGGAAAGTGCGTGTTTTCTTAAGTATAACCTTTATGATTAATTTTTTTACAACTCTAACTTGGTTTAAAATATTGTCATATGCTCCTCCCCAACCAACGATTCCATAAATAAGCAAGGAATGGACCGTCGCATAATATATGTTTTTTAAATTTAATATATTTCTTAGTCTTATGAAAATATAAATACATTTCCTTATTTATATGCAACATAACATTCATTCATACTATCCCTTCATATCCCACAATGTGGGTTTACCAGCGACAGGTGTCCGGATGTGCGTGTATCACTTCATACATGGTCATTTTACTTTAATGTCGTATAACATATGTTACTGACGTTGTTCTTAAAACTAAAATTTACAAAATTAGTGCATCGTAGATAATAATTTAATAATAACTCAAATTGTCTATGGAGCTAACTACGCCATGTTTTTTTTATGTCATGTCGCCTAACCTAACATTTCAATTGATCTGCACTGATATTCTTAGATTTTTATTTTCAACATAACGCAACACGCGTAAATTATCCATTTTATTTTTTTTCGTACACAACTGGTGATTTCAACTTAACTAAAACATCCCGGACTGCTGTGAAAATAACCAGTTCGCTTCCAATTAGGTGTGGACTAAAATTTACCATTTCAAGAGTCTTTGGATGGACATCATCATCTAAAAAAAAATCTGGATCACAGATCGTCAGATCAACTAAAAGAAAAATCATATTTCTGGACCTCAGAGCCAAAGGATATTAAGTCCATCCCTTATTAAAAGTTAAGTGATTGACTTATTTCAATAATATTTCGCAAATAATATCTCACTTTGATTTCTTTCAATATTTTTTTTGGAAGTCAAAACCTCACTTTTAACAAAAAGTGGACTTAATACCCTTTGTGAGGTATTGATTTCTTTCAATAATATTTCGGAAGTCAAAACCTCACCTTCAACAAAAAGTGGACTTAATACCCCCTGGCTCTGAGATCCAGATTTGTATCGTAATTTTTTTATTGAAGCATTATGAAGAACGGTTGGTGTGCGAAAGAAGTTTTTAAAACTCGATAAGGAGATCGACAATCATATAGTTCAATAGCATCATTTGCGAATTATAGGTTTTTTTATTTTTGAATTGCTAATGTGGCCAGATGAAAAAAAAACAAATATCTTTGTGTGAGCCATTGTTGAGTCTACAAATTTCACTTTTACCTAGTCTGGACAGACTTAACTAATTAAGCCTCGACCAATTTCTTTCACCTATAGCACAAACATTTATCCTTGATCAAAGGACATTATTTAAAAAAATGTGTGAGTCCAGAAGGAGTAGTTTTGCTTTCCTTTTTAACTATTCGGCAGTTTTTCACACAAAGAAAATTGTTTATACATACCTATTGCGGCGAATAGATAGATTCGTCGCAAGTACATCTTGTTGTAGTGCAATTTGTTCTAGGACAAGGTCAGTATCCTACCAGAATATCGACAACAATACAATTTCAAGAGGTACTTATCTAGGGAGGAATATTCGAGAACCACCAGACACGGCATGTACTCATTTAAATACCTCTCTAATGGTATAAAAGGACAGACAGCGTTCGATATTTCATCGTAGTTATTAGTTATTAACATCTACCGTGAAAGCTTACATTTCTAAATTGCTCATTTTTTAATTGTTTCTTAATTAATATGAAAGTTGATATTGTGAATATTTATTTTGATGGTTTTTGGCATTAAAACACCACGCTTGTCATACGTGTTGGTGAGTTTGAGTTCAGCCGCTTTTGACATAGGGAACAGACGCCCACTAACTTGACGCCCACTTGTCGCTGGAAGCAGATGGGTTCAAAGAGCCAAAAAAAAGACGAGTGTAAGCTTTAAGAAGAGGCCTACATCCAGCAGTGGAGAGATGGATGAGAAAAAAGAAGAAGAAGAGATTTTATTTGTGTATTGTAAATATACATAATATATATGTAAGTAACCGAGCCTTTCTATTTCTCTATCTCTCTGTGAGATCCTACACTGCTTGTCTCAATTAAAGTTTAAAAATATTATTTCAAAAATATTTTAATTACTAAATTCAATATGGCGATTGGCTACATTAATGCCCCTACAGGCTAAACTATCATCACGCTATATCCCTGTTATTTATTTATTTATTTAGTTTATTTAGTTGCTTCTCGGGCAACTAATAGGAACTATGTCAAATATTAATTTAACACGCACCCAATAACAAGTTTGCCACATTCTGGAGACTTACAATATTAATCGTCTCACAGATCCAGACTGAAAACACAATTGAAAACTGTGTCTCCACCGGGAATCGAACCCGGGACCTTTGGATCAGCAGTCAGATACCCAACCAACTGAGCCACGAAGGCCGACGACTGCTGTTATGGGGGTAGGTAGAGAGAATCGAACTCCTCACTTCATGCCTCACTCACATTTGTACCTACATCTTTGCATACATGGTTGTCTGTTATTTGCACATCTGACATTTCCATCTTCCAGAATTTACATATTGTTTATATGGTCGTGCCAATGTTTTCTTGATTGGTCCCTGACTCTAATTTCTCCTCTTTCAGCTGTATACACTTTATTTTACAGTCGTTCTTCACTCATTCTTTCCATGTGACCAAACCACTATTATTTTAATTATAATAATTTAAAGGTGCCACAAAAAATAGCTAAAATATATTTACATGCTAGTTTTTTTTTTAAATAAAATAGTGATATCTGAGTGTGAGTGCATCTTTAGCAATTGGAAAATGCCACCAAGTTACGAGTATGTAAAACAATATCACAGACAGTTAAAAATAAAGAAACATTTATGTGTGTAGAAATTCTCTTTATTTTTACTTGTTTCGCAGATAACTGTACTTTATACTATAGATAATACAGATGTACATCTTGTACTTCTTTCTTACATATTATTATGTCAGATATCTCAGAAAAAGGATTATAACATCATAATCTTAAGAGGTTATAGTAGGCTAAATAGTAAATTTTGGAAATCTTTTCCCTAATATCCTCTAAATATGTTTTAAAACGATTTAAATTAAAAACATTTACCGATACCACTGCTGGTGACCAGGATACGATTACCAGCAAGGGAGAAATTTATTTAAAATTATTACAAATTGGGTTGAAATTACGAACCTTATTGTTCTTTATAATACATATACAACATATTATATTAACAGAAATTAAATTAATTATTATTCTAACGTAATTATGGTGGTATCACTGGTTATTTGGAAGAATCTTTATATAATTTAGTGAAACATTATTATTGGCTTATTTATTTTTCAATTGTATAACTATAATATATATTATGTAGAAAAATCTGTTATGTTCCCGAATAAAATAAAATAAAAACAAAAAGTAAAAAAAAAAAACAGTTGCTACGTCCTCCTCCACCCGCTCCGCATATGTGGACTGAAAACGGCCCCTTCACAGAACGCTAGTAAGAATGACAAAGAATGCATGGCACGAAGAGTGGCTTTAGAACTTCTCAAGACTCGTGGTCTCGGCGCAATAGTGCAAAAAAATCAACGTCGGTGAAAATAATAGTCGCGAGATTACTTCAAGCCTGTGATTGTGTAAAATGGGCATCAGAGAGTTGACCAAGGACACTGGAATTTCTATTTTTTTTATTCAGCAGATAGAAGGACACTATAACCATGCATGAAAAACAATTTGAAGGCTGTAAAGTCCTTCTTCGAGACCACTAAATCCGCATGCCCAATGGAACCTTGAAGAGGCCCACGGACAGCAGCGAGGAGCTCCGTTCTGTAGTAGTACACAATTGGGTGAGAGCATTTCCAGAGGATGTACTCCGAAGTTTGGTCGGGGTGATGGCATAACTGACATGAGGACGAGTTTTAAAAAACAGTAATCCCATGTCTTCATAATATGTTTTTAATAAATATATAATATAAATAATGTAACTAATACTACCACGGGAATTGCTCAGAAGAACTTGCATCTTTGGTCCCTCCTCCACCCACTCGCAACAGAGTCACTCGCTTCACTCAATCGCAGCATCCATTCACAGTGGACCTTCAACATATACGAACAAGTCGCTTCTCGAACTCCTTTATTAACACAGCAGCCCGACTGTGGAACGATCTTCCGAATTCTGTGTTTCCATCTTCGTACAATCCGGGTCTTTTTAAAATCCGAATTAATAAACTCTTTTCTAGATTGCAAACCCCTCCCAACGCTACGTATTGCGCTTCTTCGGAAGAGTAAAATGGACCCAAATCCTAATAGCTGGCGTCCCCTACGTAGACATGTTAAAAAAAAAAAAATAATAACATACAGGTTGTCCCAGAAAGAACAGCCAAGCGGAAGTCTTGAGGTAGAGCATCATTTGGGGTACCAGATTACCCCTATTATTTTTCGCGATTTTTTGTAGATTTCGAGTAATGTATAGATGGGGCGGTGGCAGAGCGGTTAGCGCGCTGGGCTAGTAATCCAGTGGTCGCGAGTTCGAATCCTGCCTCGACCGATTTCGTTCGCCTATAGCACAAGCATTTATTTGCTTATTTTAAGGAACGTAGGAATATGTATATGTACTTGTTTAACAAGGACATATTCATTTAAAAAAAATGTTTAAAATGTTTAAAAAGAATGTTGAATCTCAAAATTAGATACAATTCTAATTTTTTTTAAATTTTGATGATTTCGTCCAAACTTTTTTTAAAAACTTGCCAATTCCAATAATTATTTTTCCTGTTATTTTAATTGGCTTTCTCTAAGGCATCAATCTTGAAAAAATGTTCCAAAACACAAAAAGGCGATAACTCACGTAGAAAAATTTAGATGAAGTTCCATACAAGATGTATGAAGTAAAATTTTAAAAATTTTGTACAGGATGCTCTACTTCTAGACTCCCGCTTGACTGTAATTTCTGGGACACCTTGAATAATATCAATAATAGGAAACTCATATCAATGTCTCGCTCTCGCTAGTTCGTGGTAGATTTCTGCAGAATTACCGAGAATAGCTTTAGTTTGTTTGGTAACTGAATATATTAGTTAGTACTTAGATACCCGATATCAGGTGGATTATACACAGGTACATATTTAAAGTTATTGCATTTTCAAAGCCAATATCGTTAGATAGGTACCAAATTTGTTATAAGTAGTTACCAACCAACTTACTTACTGCACCCGAAGTAGATCGCATTTGTGATCAGGACCGTATCAAGTTAACTGTCGAATCATGCAGATATGAGTGAACGATATCAACAGATATCGGAAACGCCGAAATAATTGATTAAAAAATAATGATATAAGAAATTATGAAATGGGTCGGTGACGGAGCACCTTTTGTTCTAGATTAGTTATTTAGTGGATACTAGTACCTAATGAGCTTGTCTTGCAGTCTTGGTCTTGCAAGACCAAGACCGTATGTGTAGCTGCAAGACCAAGAGTATTACAAGACTTAATGCAAGAGTTTTGCGGGCTGGCAAAATTTTATATTTTCAATTCAAAATAAGCATTTTAACTACGTGGGCACTATCAACATTATAATATAAATTAACTATATTTGGTCATATTTCATGGTAGTTAACATTAAAATATTTTTTTGTACAATGGCAAGACCAGCAAGACAGCAAGATAAAGACCACACCTATAAATGCCACCCTTATCTTTGTCTTGCATTTTCTCATCACTAGTGGATATCAATCCTGGGGGCCTAGACAACGCCCCCAAGTCAAATTGAAAACGCTGTTCGTTTTCGCCAAGCGCTAATTTTTTTTGTATGGGATTTGACGTTTGTTGTAGAAATTTTTTCTACAATAACAAACAACAAACGTCAAATCCCATACAAAAAAAATTAGCGCTTGGCGAAAACGAACAGCGTTTTCAATTTGACTTGGGGGCAACGTGTCATTTAAGCTAAGCGTTATATCGCTAAGCGATAGTAAATGTATGAAATTGGTCGCTATGACAACACGTGACAGCCACAAATTTCATACATTTCTATCGCTTAGCGATATAACGCTTAGCTTTAATGGCATGTTGTCTAGGGGAGCAGACTAGATCGATTTCGTTCACCGTGCAAACATTTTCTTTCTTTAGAGAATATAAGAGGATGTAAGTAAACAATATTCATGTTAAAAGAATATATTCATTCATATAATAAAACTCTTCTTTTTCACAAAAATACAAGAATGTGAAAATAAAATAAATCAGAAACAAAAACAATTAAAATAAAATTAATAAAAAGGAATGAAAGTAAAGTAAATCAAATGTCAAATTTAAAGGATGCTTAAGATTGAAATAACTAAAGAAAATCACTAGTGCATTAGAAAATGGATATAGTTTACGTGCCTGCCGCCCTAGACAACGTGTCTTTTAGCTCAAGAAAAGAAACAAGAAAATATAACTCAATGTATGGAAGTGACAGTTGCCAGTCACGTGACAACTGTCACTTCCATACATTGAGTTGTCTTTTCTTGTTTCTTTTCTTGAGCTAAATGACACGTTGTCTAGAGGGGCAGTTCTGATGAACACATTTTGTTTTTAATGCCTTTAATGTTCATTCACATTTAAATTCGTCTTCGGAATTGAACCAATTGCTTAATTATTTTATGGAGTCAAAATTGAATTCATTATTCTGGCGCTGATAAACCTGAAGCTGATCCTGTCTCTGATTGGAAATATAAAGCTTAAACACTGTACGAAATGACTAACTGAATGATTAATCGAAAATGTTGGATTAATATATTGGCACCTTGCCGAATCTTTTGATTAAAAACTTTTACGTCCTATGCCCCTAAGACAATTTGTCAAACTAGTCATAAAATATTGCTTGTCTTTTGAGATGAGTAATCGTTTAAATATTATTTCGTGCACTTTCTGATTTTTTCATTATTATTATCGTCATTAACCTTCAATGCTCGGTGTAAAGATGTCAAATGATTTTGCCGGGCAATTTATAGTGACATAATAAATACTGAAATACACATAAATAATAATTCCTAAATTTATCGATGAAATAAAACTATTATTTCAAATGCTGAAAGACTATTTGCTCAAAGGATTTCTCAAACACAAATATCATAAAGTAAAATATCCATCCAGAATTCAATGGAAGATACTATCGACATTACGCAAAATAATTATTTTCGACAGTAATTTTAATTTTCGAAATCTTTAAATTTTTAACGCACCATGATTGGTAGATGCCGTATTATAACAGTATTATTCAGATTTTGTGTTGGTGTATTGAAAATGATTATTTATTAGATAATAATGATCATGACTGAGCAAGGATATGTGTAAAAAGACAGTCTGACATGTGTCCGAACTGTAATGCAAAATGGTGCTCTTTTGGGGGGGCCTCCTATAATATTTATTTATTTATTTATTTATTTTTCACACCATTATCACAAAGACTATTATGAAGATTACTGCTGCCCAACTAGGTAACCCTGTTCTAGGGCTAGCAGTTTACAATTTTACCAAGCCAAATATTTGACATTTTGGTTATACATAGTTACATAGAGCGGACACCAGACATCACAACACAGTAAATTACAATATTACATAGTTACCAATATCTCAAACACAAAAGTATAAACTGATACAGTAAATTTTGATATGTTATTATTCTAATATTATTTCTATCATAATATGCACACCCGTTGTTGTCATTTATGTTATGTAGCAGTTGTCATTTAATATAGATTATTATAACGATTACATGTCATTTGCTTATTACTGACGATCGTTTTTTTATAATTTTTAGAACATTTTTTTGAAGTTATAATTTTATTGTGAAAATATACTTACTCTCTCAGTTTTTAATACTCAGATATTATGTGGAGTAACGATATTCTGTCACTGTAACTCTGATAAATGTAAATTATTATTTAATTCAAATTATTCAACACGTATATCTATTAAAAATATATTGATTGTAAACCAGAAAGTTTTTTTTAATGGAATCTCGTTTTTTATATATATATTTTTTTATCAATGCGTGTTTTTATTTAGAAATATCATGTAGGTACCTACTAAACACAAACGATATGTATTGAGCTCAGTAAGTTAGATGAAGTCAACTAATAAAACCACAATACAAAAACTAGGACATTATTTAATGAAAATGAATCTAGTAGAGTTTTACGAATCAATGAACTAACTAAATGATTATTAATACTGTGCGACGTATGTAATAAGTTTTCAAGAAGTTAGTATGGTTTCCTGTATTGATTAATATTAGCGAAGGTTCAGATAATTTGATTATTCCATTATCCATTACGTATTCGTTCACGGATCACTTGAGAACATCTTTCTACAGTCTCCGAGGAATCATTTATGTAGGATCATCTTTTTTTTTTATTAATTAGGCAACCCACCCAAATTGAGGGTGATTTGTGCCATTCTAGTGTCTATGAGACACACAAATTACTATTTATACTTATTTGAAGTTGAAGATTTATAGGTTAATTTGATTAGAGAAAAGAAATTTAGAAACTTGGCAATGAATGCGTTTTTTGTTGAGTGATAATAGGTGGGCGATATTAAAGGGACGAGGAACATTAACAATAGAATCATTAAGATCAAATTTGGGCAACAAAAGAACACATGGTCGGGCGACTCAACATCCAATCCACATGGCAGAATGGACTATCCACAACACAAATCTTATATAAGTGAGAAGCCAATATACAATGACCAATTTGGAGTCGGCTAATATTGGATATTTCTCTTTTTGATACGAGTATCTTCATCGCTTGAAACCAGGGATGTTTTGGTATAGTGTTTTGAATCGATTTATAGTCCTGGAGTATATTTTGAAAATCCCTTCCCCAGTACCTATCCTCAAAAGATACGTCTTTGAAATAAAGAGTAGTTTGAATTTACATGAGTTTTTTGAAATTTTAATTTTCCTAATTCTTTTCTTGTAAAACTAGTTTTAGTAAAACCCATTTTTTTTATTGAAAAGTAACTCAAAAACTACATGGCGTATGAAGTAGATTTTTACTTCAATAGAAAGAGGATATGAAAATCTACCGCCTTATTAGTGTTTTACTACTTTAATTACTATTCTTGCTAGGTATTTAAAAAACCTCTCATTATATAGAAATATATAGTGTTGCCATTTATATAAATAAATTGGTTATTTAGATGGCGATAAAAACAACACAATTTTCCGACTCTGACAGCGGTTTTTTCGTTTAATCATCTTCAGTAATTTAATAAAAATATAACGCATTCAAGCATTTTTTGGAATTTCAATCTTGGGAATTGGTTGGCAGCAAAGTGATGTATCTCTTCCTCCACTCCGCTCAATCTTCAGCGACTCTCTCCATGTCTGTGTAGGAGGTACACTTCATGTCCTCGCACACCTATCCTAGATATTCCCGTCAGGGACGCCCTCTGCCAGTTGTTCTCTCAACCATTCCCTGCAAGATGATTTGTAGTAGATCCTCGTGTCGCAACACATGGCCCATCTGATTTGCTGGGATAGAACATGGCATAAGATTTTTTCAAATGATTTTACAAGGAAAACCAGTCGAAAAAATAGTTTTTTCTTATCGGAACAATAAGTAGGTACCTATATACAATAAGTGAAACAGTGTGTTATTTCACTTTTGTGATTCAACATTCGGCATTGTACTGATGCCTTACCACATAATATAATAATTTGGAAAGGATCATGTCCGTGGACATATTCTGTATGTCTAGGACCCTCTTCAGGAGCCACATTAGACAGGAATAATTATTTGTTTTGTTACCAGCAGCTCCCACCACCACCGGCTCTGCAAATGGCTACTGTAAACGGCCCCTTCACAGAACACTAAGTGAGCGACAAGAAAAAAATGCATAGCACGAAAAGTAGCTCATGGAGTCCTCCATATTAGCAATCTCGGTACCATAGTGCAAAAGAACAATCGACGAATGTAAATGGAAGATTCAAACTCGTGGATCGTCATTGACTTCAGATCTTTTTAAATGAGTGCACGTAACATTAGTACAAAGGTGGGCTGATTAAGTTACAATTAATTATGCTATATTTTATATTGTTAAACAAGTATTATTGGACGTTACCCATTGAAAATTTTTTTCCTTGTCTATTTATGGTTTGAATTTTATCTTATCTTTTTTTTTAATTTTTATATATATTTTGCTACCAAATCAATCTGAATTCCAAAGAAAATATTTTACCATGAATATTATATAAATATTTTATTATCATCAAAAAAAGGAACTATTATATTTAATGCCATGGTGAATAATACAGGTTTTCTCATGGATCAAATGAACGATTACCAAATGATATAGTGAGGTTAAATTCCATTAGTAAAAATCAAAACAAGAATATGGTGTTATTTTACAAAAGCGTGACATTGGTTACAGAATCTTCCTTCGGCTGGCGTTACGCGTAATCCTATATTAACTACAAAACTGCCTATACGTAATTAACAACGATACTTATCGTAATGTATTGTAACAGGTACTTAATAGTAAAAACATATCTTGTACCAAGTGGTCAAGAAATTAAACAATAAAAACAATAAGAAAAATTCTGCATCGTGAATTAGATTTCATCTGTTCAAAACTATATCTCACACAATTAATGCTTCTCTAGTTTGCGAAGACTTGGCAGTTGGAAGGAATTGTCATTTGACAATAAAAATGAATGGGAATAAAATTCTTCTTGTTTTTCTCATTCCAGGCAGGTTGACCTGTTGTTAATTTATCTTCCATCAGTTTCCTTATTGAGACGAGTATTACTTGCTGTCATAACATAGTAAAATAAGTGTGTTAATCAATAAGTATTATTATTATTAAAGTTCCTAGAAGAAAAATGATGGTCAATTGATATATTATGTAGCTAAAATAAATTTTTGTAATATTATGTACCTAAGCAATAGGTACTAGATATTTTTTTTATAAATTAAGCAATGAAATGTCTATTTTTAAAGAGAAAAACCCCATTAATTAAAGAAAAGACTATGGAATAGTGGTCTGGATATGCGTCATCTAACTCACTTTGTATTTTGAAGAAGAAACTACAAAATGAAATATGTATTTATCCCTAAACACCAGATCCCGAATTCCCCTAATTGTCTTTTCCTTTCCAATCCTTTTTTTGCTATTTTTTTTTGTTTTAATCTTTATATTTGTACATATATTTTATTTGTTTCTCTCTTACAATATTTTGTTGTTGTGCATACATATATAATATTGTCACTTTGTACTCTGATTGGTTCGAAGAAATTTGCTTATGGCAATGACCCCGCATGTGTGCATATTTGCATATATATTGTGTACAAAAAGATAATTAAATAAATATATTTTATCATATTGTGTTATAATATTAAATGTTATTTATTGGCGTATCTTTGGAGGTTTTAGAAATGTTTTTTTTCTCTCTGATAACCTAATCTTTACGTGATATCGTTGTATAACGTGAAATAAAAATAATGAATGTATTAAGTTTGTCTACGAAATATAGTTGGTGAATTTCCACAATTAAATATTCCGAATATTTTGTGATCAAATATACCAGTCAATTTTTCTTTGTGTACGTAAAGATATAATATCTTCTAGGAAAACTTTATATTAAATGGTTCCCTACATTACGGAGCTTTCAATTAAATGAAAATTTTCGAATTATAAATTATTCAATTTTTCAAGAATGTTAGCCAACATTTTTAATAATAATTTCTTTCCGATGAATTATTGATTCAAAAGGTTTCAAGGCTTCGATTAGTGAGGGGAGCATGAGAGAGAAAGAGATGAGATCTCGGGAATTTTGGGAAAATCTACGACAATAATAAATTACCCAAAATTACGAATATTTAAGGAATTCCTCAAGTGGTAGTTGAAAAGGGACATTATCAATGTATAGACTAACGTGACTGTTAGACTTTGAAGAATTCTTTGAGTATTGATTAATGAATTGATGAATCGACTAAAGATTCAATTAGGTATGGTCAGAACAAAGTAATGTTTTTACTCCTCAATACCCCAAGGGGATATACATAGTTGGGAGTTATGTATTCGCTATTTGTGAGGTGATTTTTTTTCATTTCACATTATCAACTAGTATCATGCTGAGATTCGTCTTATCAGTTTCAATCTTGGGATTGGTTTGTAACAGCTATGGCTGCCTCTCTTCTACTCCACTCCACCCTGTCCTCTGTCAGCCTCTTCATCTCCACGTAGCTACTGCAGCAGATGTCGTCGATCACCTGGTCCATGTAGCTCTTTCTTGGTCGGCCTCTATAGTTGCTGCCCTCTACCATTCCCTCCGCGATGGTTATGAGCAGACCCGGGTGCCTCATGTTATGGCCAATCCAGTTGGATCGTCGTTGGGCGATTGTATTCTGAAATTTTCAACACAATATAGGTATGTGTGTGTGCTGTGTATTAAGTACGGCGAGTTTGTATATACATACTTGGATGATTTATATATTGAAAATTGTCTCTATCGGGAATCGACCCCGGGACCTTTGGGTCACCATTAGATAATTGACCAATAGAGTCACGGAGGTCAGCAAAATTTATTTATTTATTTTATTATATTTTATTTATACCATCTCGACACTTATAACATCATTTATAAATACTATCCCAACCTCACTAGGACTACGCCTGTTTCGAGGTTGGAGATAACAAATATTTTTTTTCCAAAGCAGATGAGAATTGCAAAAAAATAATGATATGTGATACAAGGCCATTAGCATGTTGTCATGTTGTATTAAACGAAACCATCAACTTTTGTTTCAAAACACAGAGTCCCTATAATTAACAAGTACCTTTCGATTGATTGTGTTTTTTGTCCATGTTTTTAATCAGTTCAAAAAATACTTCAACTCTTTGTCACAAAATCGAATAAATTTGTAAATAATACGATAAAAAGTTGACGATGTGTAAAATTCAATAGGTGTAACGGGAAACGGAAATGCAAAAAACAATTTGGCGGGAAATTCAAAGTGGAAAAGTGATACCATAAAATTTTATTGCTTACTGTAATAAAACAATATTCAATTACACTGTCACGGACGATATTAAATGAATCAACAGTTAACAAGTCAATACTTTTTACTCCTCACTACCCCAAGGGGATATAGTGGGCAGTTACGAATTGGTAACTTTAAGGTTATTTTTTATTTCAGATTTTCAACTAGTATCACGCTGAAATTGTATTCTGAAAGTTTCATCACAATGTATCTGTGTGTGTGTGTGTGTGTGTGTGTGTGTGTGTGTGCTGTGTGCTATGTGCTAAGTACATGTACGGCATGTTGATTATCAGATATTCAAATTTGCAAAATTTGAAAAGAATCCTATGAGTACTTTAGTCACAGATACATTGTGATGAAACTGTCAGAATACAATCTCAGCATGATACTAAATGATAATCTGCAATAAAAAATAGTTTTAAAAATTGCGATGAATAGGTACATAACTCCCCACTATATCTACTTGGGGTAGTGAGGAGTAAAAACACAAAACTATTAAAAAAACCACACTCTTTAGTTAAACTGATATTTCAAAACTAAGAGGATTCACATTGTTCAACGTTTTACTACATTTTTATTTAAAAATATTGAGAAAAGTAAACATCTCTCGTGGTCTATGGTATTATTTTTAAGCTTCACAAACCACACAAAACTTACAAGGATGTATCGAATTCTTGCTTTGACTGTCATTATAGTCTGTGGTTGTTACACGTTTTACATATTATTGTCTTTGGACAATGCTGTCATATTTTTATGATAATTGCCTTAACATAATATATTTACTAGAAGTGTTAGTGTTTCGAAGAAGTATCGTTAAACGTAATTGACATTGTCATACATTTGTGTGGATAGACAAATAAGAGACTCTCGTTAAAATATCGTTAAAATTAAGTAATAACCTCCTGCGTTATAGAGTGGGTTTAAAATTGTTAGATTTTGATTTCAATCTCCACCACTCTTAAGTGTAGTTTAGTTTTCACAATTTAAATTTAATTTTTTATGCTGATTTCTCAACAGGAATGTTAAGGGGGGGACTGCTGCCAACGTACCTATTTTTCAATTTGATATACCATCATTATTTCTTATCAAATCGTTTTGAAAAAAATAATTTAGATAGTTTGGGTATTAATAAACAAAAATATACCTTAACTTTTTGATAATGCTTTGTATAAATTCTTGTTGAAAAATAATGATATACCCCGATTTTCAACATTTATCATATATTTTTAATAAACTATAAGGCTTAGAGTAATTTTTTTTTAAATTAAAGAAGACAAAAATATCTAGAAAAATATGATGTGACGTTCCATTAATGCTTCAGGTTTAGTAAATAAACCTAAAAACATTTATTTTCCATTCAGCGCAATTGCGTAATAAAAGTTTTTTTGGTTTATTTACTTAACCTGATGCGTTAATGCAACGTCATATCATATTTTTCCAGGTATTTTGTTCTTCTTTAATTTATAAAAAAAATGTTGCTCTAAACATTATATTTTTTTCATAAATTTAAGATAAATGTCTAAAATCGGGGTATGCTTATTATTTTCCTACAAGAATATATACAGAACATAATCAAAAAGTTAAGTTATATTTCTCTTTATTAATATCCAAACTAACTAGATTATTTTTTTCAAAATGATTCGTTTAGTAATAATGATGGTATATCAAATTAAAATAATAGGTACGTTGGCAGCAGTCGCCCTCTTAAGTGTGGATACCATAAGTTTTTGTCTTTATGGTGAATCTACCTATGTAGGTTCTATAAAATCTTGATACAGCATTCGTCCAATCATTTTCATATAGATATCATAAAAAAGTGTAAAGTGTACTGATTGTTTTGCCAAAGACATGCGTCCATTACTTCTTTATTATTTCATTTGTCAATACTATCAAAATGCTCCCATGTTATGGAAAAGTGACCATTTTACTTTTAGAAGAAAAAATGTATATAGCATAGAACAGTTATGGGCATAGTGCGGCCCGCGGTCCGAGTGCGGCCCTGCGGGGTATTCAATCCGGCCCGCGACATGGTTTATAATAACCCCTAAAATTACACCTAGAAGAGGACAACATTTAGACACCATTTAGCTTCACTACTACGAATCAGCTCATCCCAGTTTCTACCAGATAACAAAGAATTTTTAGAAGCAGTCACAGTTTCATCTGTCACATAAGCCATACCTACTCTTCTAAAGAATAATCAATTTTTGTAACTTTTTTCTAATAATATAATACAAGTATAATCTATATAAGTTGTGTGTGTAGCAAAAATTAAAAATAAAGATTATCACATATAAAAATCTGTTTTGTTCATTTTTTTTGGCCCGCCTAGATTTTTTTTTATTTTATCTGGCCCTCCCCTTAAAAAGTTTGCCCATCACTGTCTTAGACTATTAGTATTGTGATTGATCTGTATTGACTATCGATGTAGGGTTATTAATCTTTCATTCCAACAATTAATGGTATAGTTGTGAAAATAGAATTTGTCGAAATATTTAAAAATGCGATTGCCATAGGCCCAGTATTACAGTTGGCCCTCAACTCATTGAGTTTGTTAAACTCAAGATTAATGTCAAGGGGAGATTGAATCCATTTCCGTATTACAGTGCAATATGACACGTCAGGTACTAAATCTTCAATTATAGACATATTTTACTTTTTCTGTGGTTATTATCTGTAAAATTTTAAATAACCTCAAATAATACGAACTACAAAACGGGACGCTACGGCTTGAAATACTATTGTTTTATTATACAACATGGTAAATTCAATTTTTTTCACCAAAATAATGCTTTTAAATGCCCATGTTCGTTTCAATATGGCTGTCAGTTTATTTTGTTGTGTGGTGCCACCGTCGATACAACTAACGCCTCTAGTGATAGAACACTGAAACTACACGCGTTGCCTAGCAACGAGTCGAGAAATGACAGTTGACTCACCGTTAAGTACTTAATCCGCCAGAAACGTTGAGTTAAATATTTGTCGTTTTAGTGACGTATTTGAGGGAAGATTAGGCCTAAACGGATACTGTAATACGATATATTTTTGTAAAACTTGAGTTTAGCTCTTAAGGGGGGGACTGCTGCCAACGTACCTATTTTTCAAATTGATATACCATCATTATTTCTTATCAAATCGTTTTGAAAAAAATAATTTAGATAGTTTGGTATTCATAAAGAAAAATGTATCTTTACTTTTTGAAAATGTACTGTATAAATTCTTGTAGAAAAATAATGGCATACCCCGATTTTCAACGTTTATATTATATTTTTAATAAAATATAAGGCGTAGTTCAACATATTTTTTTTTAAATTAAAGAAGACAAAAATATCTAGAAAAATACGATCTGACGTTGCATTAATGCTTTAGGTATAGAAAATAAACCTAAAAAACATTTATTTTCCATTCAGCGCCATTGCGAAATATAAGTTTTTTTGGTTTATTAACTTAACCTGATGCATTAATGCAACGTTACATCGTATTTTTCCAGATATTTTGATCTTGTTTAATTTATAAAAAAATATAATGATCTATACCTTATAGTTTTTTAGAAATTTAAGATAAATGTCAAAAATTGGGGTATGCTAATTATTTTCCTACAAGAATATATACAGAACATAATTAAAAAATTAAGATTTATTTTTATTTATTAATATCCAAACTAACTAGGTTATTTTTTCAAAATGATTCGTTTTGTAGCAATGACGCAAATTCAAATTGAAAAAATAGGTACGTTGGCAGAAGTCCCCCCTTAAACTGAGACTGTAATACCGGCCCATAATAACCATTGTGTTTACATGGCAGAAAATATTCAGCGACTTCAAATCGGATATGTTCATGGATTACTATAAAATTGAATACTTTCAATTCCAAATTCGAATTCACAATTTAAATTTTCGAATGACTTTGTGTCGCTTTAATGTTTCGGTTATTTGAAATACGCAATATTTTATAGTTATTATCAATTGACAGCGGTATCGCCAAATAACCGGTATTGTTATTACCGTCATTCCGTTTCATGCACTGTGTTAATATATAAGATATAACATCGGGAGGTGAAACCGTAAAACCAATTTGATACAGGAGCCAGAGATGGAAATGGGATGATAAAAATGAAAAATTGCATCGGTTTATTGAAAATGAAATTTTGAATGCGTTTGCATATAAATGTAATAAAATAAAATATTTGTTTATTTGTCTAGTTGAAATATATATCGAATTTATTCATAAGTAAATTTCAAAGAAAGAATAATAAATATAGCTTACTGTTATTATGATTTTTTAACGTGATATGAATGTTTCCATTCTACTAGGCTGGGGGGCAAGTCCGGTCAACGGTGAAATCAAAACCTATATCCACACTCACAAACATAGACAAGAATACCCGATAGCTAGCCATTCATAATTTACTCGCAATGCTCAAAGGTCTATTATCATAAAGAAAAAAACAAACACCACATTCGCACAGCGAAATTTTAAATAGCTCCAAGATGTACAATATACTACTTGACGTTTGGAAAAATATAAAAATAGACACTCTGAAAAAAAAAAACAAACAGTTGGCTAATATCCATCGGCATAGATGAATACAATAACAAATTAAAGCTTGTTCTAGTTTGCTCGCTATTCATGTAATTATAATTTTTATTTATTAAGTTTTCAAGCATCTTAAATTGGTTAAGTTATTGATACCTACTAATCGTATCTACATATCGGACGTCCTAAAACAGGTTCACCTAGTTGGACGTCCAATGAGACAATATAAATATAGTTAAGTTATTGATACCTACATATTGTATCTACTTATCGGACGTTCTAAAACAGGTTCACCTAGTTGGACGTCCAATGAGACAATATAAATATAGTTAAGTTATTGATACCTACATATTGTATCTACATATCGGACGTCCTAAAACAGGTTCACCTAGTTGGACGTCCAATGAGACAATATAAATATAGTTAAGTTATTGATACCTACATATTGTATCTACATATCGGACGTCCTAAAACAGGTTCACCTAGTTGGACGTCCAATGAGACAATATAAATATAGTTAAGTTATTGATACCTACATATTGTATCTACATATCGGACGTCCTAAAACAGGTTCACCTAGTTGGACGTCCAATGAGACAATATAAATATAGTTAAGTTATTGATACCTACAAATTGTAACTACATATCGGACGTCCTAAAACAGGTTCACCTAGTTGGACGTCCAATGAGACAATATAAATATAGTTAAGTTATTGATACCTACATATTGTATCTACATATCGGACGTCCTAAAACAGGTTCACCTAGTTGGACGTCCAATGAGACAATATAAAAATAGTTAAGTTATTGATACCTACATATTGTATCTACATATCGGACGTCCTAAAACAGGTTCACCTAGTTGGACGTCCAATGAGACAATATAAATATAGTTAAGTTATTTATACCTACATATTGTATCTACATATCGGACGTCCTAAAACAGGTTCACCTAGTTGGACGTCCAATGAGACAATATAAATATAGTTAAGTTATTGATACCTACATATTGTATCTACATATCGGACGTCCTAAAACAGGTTCACCTAGTTGGACGTCCAATGAGACAATATAAATATAGTTAAGTTATTGATAACCACATATTGTATCTACATATCGGACGTCCTAAAACAGGTTCACCTAGTTGGACGTCCAATGAGACAATATAAATATAGTTAAGTTATTGATACCTACATATTGTATCTACATATCGGACGTCCTAAAACAGGTTCACCTAGTTGGACGTCCAATGAGACAATATAAATATAGTTAAGTTATTGATACCTACATATTGTATCTACATATCGGACGTCCTAAAACAGGTTCACCTAGTTGGACGTCCAATGAGACAATATAAATATAGTTAAGTTATTGATACCTACATATTGTATCTACATATCTACCTAGTTGGACGTCCAATGAGACAATATAAATATAGTAAAGTTATTGATACCTACATATTGTATCTACATATCGGACGTCCTAAAACAGGTTCACCTAGTTGGACGTCCAATGAGACAATATAAATATAGTTAAGTTATTGATACCTACATATTGTATCTACATATCGGACGTCCTAAAACAGGTTCACCTAGTTGGACGTCCAATGAGACAATATAAATATAGTTAAGTTATTGATAACCACATATTGTATCTACATATCGGACGTCCTAAAACAGGTTCACCTAGTTGGACGTCCAATGAGACAATATAAATATAGTTAAGTTATTGATACCTACATATTGTATCTACATATCTACCTAGTTGGACGTCCAATGAGACAATATAAATATAGTTAAGTTATTGATACCTACATATTGTATCTACATATCGGACGTCCTAAAACAGGTTCACCTAGTTGGACGTCCAATGAGACAATATAAATATAGTTAAGTTATTGATACCTACATATTGTATCTACATATCGGACGTCCTAAAACAGGTTCACCTAGTTGGACGTCCAATGAGACAATATAAATATAGTTAAGTTATTGATACCTACATATTGTATCTACATATCGGACGTCCTAAAACAGGTTCACCTAGTTGGACGTCCAATGAGACAATATAAATATAGTTAAGTTATTGATACCTACAAATTGTAACTACATATCGGACGTCCTAAAACAGGTTCACCTAGTTGGACGTCCAATG
Source organism: Molanna angustata (assembly GCA_963576475.1). Classification (NCBI taxonomy): domain Eukaryota; kingdom Metazoa; phylum Arthropoda; class Insecta; order Trichoptera; family Molannidae; genus Molanna; species Molanna angustata. Next base: position 9,248,962 of record OY754982.1, read on the forward strand.
AGACAATATAAATATAGTTAAGTTATTGATACCTACATATTGTATCTACATATCGGACGTCCTAAAACAGGTTCACCTAGTTGGACGTCCAATGAGACAATATAAAAATAGTTAAGTTATTGATACCTACATATTGTATCTACATATCGGACGTCCTAAAACAGGTTCACCTAGTTGGACGTCCAATGAGACAATATAAATGCAGTTAAGTTATTGATACCTACATATTGTATCTACATATCGGACGTCCTAAAACAGGTTCACCTAGTTGGACGTCCAATGGCAATGAGACAATATAAATATAGTTAAGTTATTGATACCTACATATTGTATCTACATATCGGACGTCCTAAAACAGGTTCACCTAGTTGGACGTCCAATGAGACAATATAAATATAGTTAAGTTATTGATACCTACATATTGTATCTACATATCGGACGTCCTAAAACAGGTTCACCTAGTTGGACGTCCAATGAGACAATATAAATATAGTTAAGTTATTGATACCTACATATTGTATCTACATATCGGACGTCCTAAAACAGGTTCACCTAGTTGGACGTCCAATGAGACAATATAAATATAGTTAAGTTATTGATACCTACATATTGTATCTACATATCGGACGTACTAAAACAGGTTCACCTAGTTGGACGTCCAATGAGACAATATAAAAATAATACAGAATTTTATGTTCATATTTTAATAATGTATCCTCCTGGAGCATTTTGCTATTACCAGCTTATTTTAAACTGTCCAATTTGTACTATTGTTGCAATATTCCATTATTGTTATTCTGTATTTTGTATGTATATATATGGATTAAAATAAATAAACAAATAAATAAAACCATATCATGGATATAATTATCATTGGTGTTCTATAATATCTTAAGATATCATATAACTCTATAGGATAATTATATCCATAATATGGGTAACCATGGATGGTTTTGATTCCGCCTGTTCACCAGACTTACCCCCTGGTTTGATATAGAACCCCTGCAATACAAACAATCTGCACAACATTATGAATTGCATTCAGTTTCAGAGGTGGGGGGGGGGGGAGAATTAGATCGTAAAACGAATATATTTATGGTTATGTTTCAATAAATCTATCCAATGGGATGTATGCCGCTAACAGGAACATTGGTAATGCGTTCAGAGCCAATGTTTGGACAAATACAAATTTGAGAAATGGGCAATATGGTCGATATTTCAGAATAGTAACAAACAACGAATGCTATGTGAGGTGGGTGAACTACAATATTATATCAAAAGTGCTTTTAATTGATAAATAATGTTATTTTATTTTATTGTTATAACAAAGACTTTTTGTTTGAAAATAAATTAATAAATAAATGAGTATATTTTCACATGTCGACCGCCGTGGCACAGTTGGAAAGCCGTTCGGCTTCTGTGCGGGCGTCCTGGGTTCGATTCCCAGCAGAGGAGAAATTTATTTCTTTCGCAAACATTGCTTCTCTGGGCTGGAAACACTGGTGAGTTGGAAAAAATTGCCATTTGGCAATAAACTCGCCACTTGCGCAGGGTGCAAGGAAGTGTTATTATTATTATAATATTTTTTTATAATAACGACCGAATGTTTTCGCCAAGGTGACTTGGCATAGTCAAGTCACCTTGGCATTGTCAAGTCACCTTGGCATTGTCAAGTCACCTTGGCAGTGTCAAGTCACCTTGACAGTGTCAAGTCACCCTGGCAGTGTTAAGTCACCTTGGCAGTGTTAAGTCACCTTGGCGAAAACGTTCGATCGTTATTATAAAAAAACATTGTGGAAAAATACTAATTTATTTATTTATTAGGTAATTTTAAAACGGATTTCCACGGTATGTATGTATGTGCAAATAAAAATACTTTGTTAATAAATATATACTTCCTTGCACCCTGCGCAAGAGGCGAGTTTATTGCCATATGGCAATTTCTTCCGACTTACCAGTGTTTCTAGCCCAGAGAAGCAATATTGGCAAGAAATCAATTTAAATAATATAATCAAATTAGGCACACGAGTCACATTACATAGTATCTAAGTTTAGTGTAAGTTTGTCTGGATAAAGTAGCGGTTTCGTCTCCGAAACTAGTTGGCATAAAAATATTCAACGTGGTTAGAAACTAAGATATTTTATTTTATTTAATTATATTATTTAAAATGTGCCACAAAGAATAAGCAGCAAAGTATGAAGATAATTTAAATAATTTCTCATCTGCTGGGGTTCGAACTCAGGACGCCCGCACAGAAACCAAATGGCTTACCAACTGTGCCATAGCCGTTACAGGATATCATTATAAGTCTGTGCCTACTACTGAAGAAAATAATCTACGTTTGTTGGGTACAAAACATATTAGGTAGGTATATCTACTGTCTTCGTCCTAAATTTTCTTTTCTCCGTATAATTATTTCCTATACGTAAAAGAATTCTCATTTCTATGCAAATTCAAGTATAACAGGCAATTTTGCGACCTAAAAGGTATGTGGAAATTCTTTATATGAATAATGTAGCTCTATACATATCTACTGAGGTATTACATACCTACATTAAATGGGTTTTATATAACAGAGAACTTTATATGTGTCTCGTCGCGACGTTGCCAGTGAGCGGTTGTGTTTAGTGCATATTTCGGATCTACCCACAAGTACCTACTACACTACGCAGCGAACAGATAAGATTCCATTGCTGTCATTTTTGTTTTATTATTTCATTTTTATTCTTACAAAAATTGTTTTGATTATTTCAATGTAGCATATTTGGTATTAATATTTACCTATTGTTTTTGTTGCTCTTTGTCTATTTGACATTAACAATTTTTGTTTCGTATTTTTTATTTAGCTGTTAAATATCTATTTTATTTGATTTAAATACTGCATCGCGGATATGGAGGTGGACGAGACTAAACCTCCTGATCCTCGATCGATAATTTTATCAACTGCTGACGAATGTGAATCTGACACGAGTCATGATTCAGTTATTGTACCTAACCGTAAACGAAAACCGCGTCATCAACCAATTGATATACCGTCGAAAATGAAACCTTCTTCTGTACTCGAAATAACTGCAGGCCTCCCGATACAAACCGAACCAAGCCCAATTCAATATTGTAATATGTCAAACCCACCATACATAGTATATATTCAAAATTGCGAAAGTGGCAAACCGATTAACTCCTTAGAAGTAGGCAAATTTTTGTTTTCATGTAAAAATAAAAACTTTGGGATTATTAACGGTACAATAAAATCTGAAGGGCGCTTTAAAATTTCTTCTGAATTTAACAAATGGGAACAAGCAAATAATTTTATACAGAATATTACAACTTTATCTGATCAAAAATTTAAGGCGTTTATTCCGACGCATCACGTGACGCGAATGGGGTTGGTAAGAGGCATTCCTGCTAATCTTTCTGAAAGTGATATTGTTGAATCCTTAAATTTGAACAATGCTAGACGAATTATTAAAATAATAAAGGCGCGAAGGTTAAATTACAAAGATAATTCTCAAGGCACGGTGACGTGGAAACCGTCACAAACCGTCGTTCTCACATTCGAAGGCCAAATATTGCCTGATTATGTTTACCTTTATTTTAACTCCCTTCCAGTAGAAGCATACACTTATCCCACTATTCAGTGTTTTAATTGTTGCCGTTTTGGGCACTCAAGAGCCATTTGTAAATCTTCCACTCGATGCTTTCACTGTGGTGAAAACCATCAAGCTGATCAGTGTCCAAACCCGGAAGAGCCAACATGCGTCAATTGTAAAGGTAGTCATAAGGCTACAAGCTTTATATGCCCAGAACTGACGAGACAAAAAAACATTAAACAACTGATGGCGAGTGAAAATATATCATATTTCCAAGCCTCTAAACGTTTTCCCCCTGCAATAAAGAGTTTTGCCGAAACTACAACATTGAATGTGAAACCAACCTCAGCTAACACTACAATAAACCAGATTAATTCAGCGAATCCTTCCAACTCTCGTAGAATTATTACATACAAACAAGTCAAACCTAGACCAGCAATGACACCAGCATATGACAAGAACATACATAACTCATTCCTATTCAATCCAAATGGTAATTATGTCAATCAAATGTCTAATGGTCATGCAATTAACCAAAATGAACATTCACCTCCTCCTTCTGCAGTAGAGTTATCCAACAGCAATTCAGCATTTCTGCAGACATTAATATCTCTTTTAATATCTATTCTTTCGAATAATAATAGCCTACCGTACAACGTTGCCGATATTCTCACAACATTGCAATCTTCTCTCTTCAATAATGGACATACAAACTCTGAAAATTCTACAATGGAATAGTAGGAGCGTTTATTCCAATAAAGCAGAACTTACCGAACTATTAAATAATAATTCAATACATATTGCAGCCATCTCTGAAACTTGGCTGAAGCCATCTTGCCTATTTAAGGTAATCGGCTACCAGTGTCTTAGAGATGACAGAGCTGACGGTCGGGCTGGAACTGCCCTTTTTATTAAAGATAAGTTAAATTTTGAAAAACTATCTATCCCTCTCAAATCCCAAGACTTTCAAATTGTCGCAGCACGAATTAAAAACATAACTTTTATTTCAGTATATATTCCACCATTAGTTTTATTTATAGAAAAGGACTGGACGGATTTACTTCGCCAGCTCCCCTCTCCCTCCATAATCTTGGGAGATTTTAACGCCCATTCTCCTATCTGGGGAAGTGAAGCTACCAATAAATCTGGTCACAATATAATAGATTTCATGGATATCAATAATATTTGTTTTTTAAATGATGGCTCCCCTACTCGCCTCACCCCACCCTCCCAAAAGAAAAGTGCTGTCGATCTGACACTATGTTCGAGTTCTTTAGCCGCAGATTGTTCATGGACCTTAACCAATGACCCTTACTCTAGTGATCATTATCCAATAATTATTCACTTAGAAGATCCTCACATTGCTAAATCTAAACCCCAACACCCGACAAATCGTAAAGGTTACAATACAAAAAGGGCAAATTGGCCCCTCTTCTACGATAATATAGAAAAATTAACAACAAGTTTGGACAGTTCTAACGTACACATTGAATACTCTGATCTTTTATCAATTATTTATAAGGCCGCTGACTTATCTATTCCAAAAAAATCCAACTTTAGCCCTCTGCCATGTACGCCATGGTGGGACGGAGAATGTTCTGATATGGTCAACAACAGGAAAAAAGCCATAAAAAAGTATAGGAAAAACATGACTCTTGAAAATTATATACTTGCAAAGGAAAGTCAGGCTAAAACTAAAAAATTTCTACGTAAGAAAAAAAGGCAAGGATGGCGAAATTTTTGCTCATCCCTCTCCCCAGACTCTCCCTTGTCTCTGGTTTGGAATATGATTCGACGATTTCGCTCATCATATGTCCAGAATCGGAATCATCAGATTAGTCCAGACATATTAGAATCCTTCATTAACAGACTGGCTCCCTCTTACTCTCCTAATATAACGGAATTATACATAAATCAAAACATAAGTCACCGCTCTTCAATATCTTGGTTAGATTCACCTTTTAAGATCGAGGAATTATCCATTGTGCTCAAAAACTTAAACAACTCTGCTCCTGGTTTTGATCAAATACCATATACGTTTTTCCAACATCTGCCTACTTGCTTTCTGGAACACATACTGAATAAATTTAATGAATGCCTTCAAACAGGTATGGTTCCCATAGATTGGAAAACCCAGTTGGTAATTCCAATCTTAAAACCTGGAAAAGACCCCAAAATTCAAACGTCTTATAGACCAATAGCTCTCTCTTCCTGCATTTTAAAAATTTTTGAAAACATCATTAAAAAACGTTTAGACTGGCAAACAGAACGTAATTTACTTCTCCCTAATATACAATTTGGATTTAGAAAGGGAAAGACTTGTATGGATAATTTAAGTATCTTGATATCAGACATCCAAATTGGGTTCACTAATAAAAAATACACACTCGCAGCTTTCCTGGACATTAAAGCCGCTTATGATAATGTCCTTTTGCCAATTTTACGGAGAAAATTGTTGAATTTAGGAATTCCAGAACGACTAGCTCAATTAATTTTTAATATTTTTTGTGAAAGAAAGATAGTCATTAATAAGCCTCCAGACACCTATGAACGAACGCTATGGATTGGCCTCTCTCAGGGATCTGTTCTGAGTCCGCATTTATTTAACCTATATTGCTATGATATACTCGAATGTGTTCAGGGTCTTTGTTCACTCCTCCAATTCGCTGATGATATCGTTTTATATATTACTCATAGTAATATTGAAACAGCAGTGAGAAAATTATCAACTGCCCTATCTAAAATCATTAAATGGCTTAATTCTAATGGACTTGAAGTTTCGCCCCAAAAATGTCAAATAATCGCCTTCTCGAGGAAACACAATACGGCTAATATATCAGTTAAGATTGGTGAAACCACTATTCCTAGTGTTGAAGAAGTCAAATTTTTGGGGATGACCTTGGATAGGAAGTTATCATGGACTTCTCATATTTCCCACATAATTACCAAATGTGAAAAAAATATAAACCCTCTGAGAGCAGTTTCTAGAGTTTGGTGGGGCTCACATCCTACAACCATGAAACTACTATATAATGCCATTGTCCGTAGTCATCTGGACTATGGTAGCTTCCTGATGGAACCGATACCGGAATATCTGAAATCCAAATTAGACAGAATACAATCTAAATGCCTTCGCTTAATAATTGGCGCAATGCGCTCCTCACCAATAAATGCACTGCAGGTGGAATGCGTAGAACCACCTCTCAAACTAAGACGCCAATATTTGGCCGATAAATTCATGCTCAAACGAATAAACTACAACTCACATCCGCTCCTCCCTAGAATCTCGATGCTCTCATCTCTATGTCAAAGTCACCGGTATTGGTTCAAAAAATGTACTCCCCCAATGTGCCAAAGCTATCAAAAACTCTCCCTCAAAATTGTCTCTAACCGTGCTCAGTCCATGCTTCCATATTACGAAATTCCATTTGAGGCAATAACATTGATCCCAAACATTATTTTAAATATCGACCTACATAAAAATTCAACAGTCAGTGCTCAAGCCATGAATAATAAGTTCAACAGTATCGTTATGTCTAACTGGCCCTCCCATCTACAAATATACACGGATGGGTCTAAGCGGGGCGCAGACAATGAATGCGGGGCCGCAATTCACATACCATCTAAAAAAATACAATCACTCGTTAAACTACCCAGGGAATGTTCAATATTCACAGCTGAATGTACGGCTATTAATGAAGCCCTAAAGATTTGCAATACTTTGGATTCTTCGCAGTTTATAATATTTTCGGATTCTTTAAGTGCTCTAAAGGCGTTGTCTTCCAATTTAGCCAAATTGGCCGACAGCACCTTACTATGCAACATTAAATCCGCTCTATTAAACCTTCATAAATTGAATAAAGAAGTGCTTCTTGCGTGGATCCCGGCTCATCAGGGAATAGTGGGAAATGAGATCGCTGACGAAGCAGCGAAGCAAGCCTCCGTTACTGGCATTTTACCCTCTCTATTTATGATTCCCTGCCAAGACATATTAGCATCCTTCAAAAAAGAACTCATATCCAAATGGACCATTGACTGGGAAAGGTCTAGTACCTTGAAAGGTTCTTCCTATAAATCCATCCAAATTTCAATACCGTCTAAACCATGGTTCCATAACAAAGGCATGGCCAAACGAGACGTCTCCAACATATGTCGCATTAGACTAGGACACTGCCTTATTAACAGCCACCTCCACAGGATACACGTAAGGGATAGCCCTTCGTGTGCTTGCGGAGAGGTTGTAGAGACCCTTGACCATGTGTTCTTTGAATGTCCAATCCACACCGAACATGATTTGTATTATACACTAAATACCCCACTCCCAATCAATATGTCTCATCTTCTATCATTGAATTCACCGCATATTTATTTCCATATAACAAAATTTCTTCGCCTTAATGGCTTCAATCTATAATGCAATAAAATAACCTTTACTTTTAAATAATTCAATAAAAATTTTTTGAAACTGGCAGAAATCATCCTAATGATTGGGTGGAATGCCATGTAAGCAAAAGAAGAAGAAGAAGAAGAACTTTATATGTGACGCGTAATTTTCATGAAATACCTCTATCTTACATTTTCAAGTAATCATCGAAATTATCTATGGAAGGTATACAACGATTTTTAAGCTCCATGTACCTATAAAAAATATACGTAGATTTGTACTGCTTCTCGGATAACTTACATGCAGTATGTCAAGAGAATATTTAATATTTAGGTATACCTATTTAATAATAATTAAGAAATAATAATAAACACATTCTTATTTTTACTCTCCACACTATGGAATAGTGGAGAGTCATGATTTCACAATTTTTAAGCGTATTTTTTTATATCAATTTCTCAACGGGTATCATGTAGAGAGTGTACACTGTGAGTTTCGTCGTGATGTGTCTGTATGTATGGCGTATGGCGTACGGCGTTCGGCGTACGGATTATCCTTTTTGTGTCCTCTCTAGAGCCCGAACTATAAGTCCGATCGACTTCATATTAACATCATATGTGTAAAGTGAATAGACCTGGAGCTGATTAGTTTTCCATAGACAATGGTTCATTTTTTTTAATGTTTGAAACTGTCACTTCCATGATAGAACTCCACAAAGTAGAATTATGAAAAATAAATATATTTCGCAAATGCGACTGTCATTCACCGGTATCGCTCTATGCCGAGCATCATCAGAATGGTCCGAACAATACTGAAAAATTTAAATAGAACTTAAAATTAAATATATATTTTTTTTTCATAATTTTAGTTGATAAACACTTTCTTACAATCCGCGCAAGTGGCCTATAGACTTGTCTCTACTAGTGTTTGGGAGAAAAATACTCAGATTAAGATCTATGCAGATAAACGGAGCTTGGATAGTACTTGGATAACGATGAGATCTACAATATTTATAATGAGCCGAAATTTTTAAAGGTGATAAAAATAGGGAGGCTGTGATGGGCAGGACACGTGGAAAGAATGGGCGATGGAAGAGTGCCAAAGAGAATCCTGACAAAGCCCCAAGGTAGGACGAAGCGTTGGTAGACCCAAGCTCCAATGGCCGGATGGCGTGCAGCGGGATGTGGAGGCTGTTGGTGTAAGGGACTGGAGGGGAGCATGTCAGGATAGAGGGAGATGGCGAAGAATGCTAGAGAAGGCCAACTGCGCAGCTGGCTGTTGAGCCATTGATGATGATGAATATCTGCGTGAGAAATGAACAATAGAAGAACACGTATAATAAGAAAAAGGAAATAATGAAGATGGATAAAAAGATGGATGTTTCCTGAGATTGGAATGTATGAAAAAATTGTTACCACCGGAACTGGCTTCCTGCGTTTTTTGCCAAACCTTTGTTATCAGTAATAAAAGTTAATCTTTTTTTGACTGTACTGTTTGGCTAAGGGCACAAAATATTTAGTAGCACAAAACGAAATGTTTTGTATTCACTATAGTTCGGTTAGTTTTAACATGACATGTTTACGTATATGGTACACACTATTTAAGATGAAGATGAGGTTTTGAGTAGGTAGGTACCTAAATCATAAGCAGTATGGTGAATATTTTTAAATATAAGACTTGATATGATCCCTCTATGGATAGCGCTGAAAAGTATAACCGAAGGTGAAACGGGTTTGAGTCTAGGATTTACCTTTTAAAGATTTTTGACAGAGGGAGGCCATATGACATTATACGTAAGTAGGCGCATTATCCACGCCATGTATAGGGACAGGACGTCTTCCGGTGCAATATGAGGAGGATTTATTCGTCTCGGGACGCACGTCTCCAACAGGATTTACGGCGCTGTACGATCCTGGTGATTTATAAGGACGCCATCGTATTAATGTGAGACCGGCTTTAAAGTACCTCTACACTCTCATTTCTCCAAGACGGACGATAGATGGCAGTTATGTGATTTCTAATTAATGGGCAGGCAACGGAGAATTTTTTTTAAAATCATTTTCTTTATCTGCTTACTTCACACCGTTCCACATAATTCATTTGGGGAATTTTAATCGGCCTTATACATATATGTATATTTAGTTAACCAATCTCTTGGTATCGTTTTTCTTTTGTAAGTACAATAAGTTACAGAAAACTTATAATTATACATACAGGGACTTATGAAATGTGCTTACATATCTTTATATCCTTTTATTTAACTTCATATGTTTGTCTGTACTGGAATTTCGTAATCGATTTTAACTTACCTCCCAACCAATATAGAGGGCGGTTTGCACATGTAACAACTAAGCACAAAGACGCACATTCGCGATCTTCGCCCTCACGTGACGGGTCCTAGTTGTTTTACGACAGCATTCATACCATCACGACATATCCCACAATGAGGGGTAATTAGCGACAGGTGTGCGGGTGTGCTTTGCCTTGCAAAATGAATTAGGACACATGCATGTATGCCCACACTCTAGTCTCGTCTCACTTGGCAACATTCGGAATGGGTGGTTAACCTCATTGCTTTCATTGCTTTCATTATACGAAAACTAGAATAATATTTTACTATTTTTAAATGTTTTCATTGTAAAAACGGTTAAAATTATGATAATATATGTACAATTCTGCACATGATTTAACTGTGAACTAAATCAATGCTAAGGAAAAATTGTCTATTGAGAAAGTTTATTTTTTAAAATTATTACAGTTACACTTTAAATTCATATGATATTAGTTGCATGTAACACATGAGATCCAACTGTCGATGGCGATAGTATGCATAATCAAAGAATACGTACCATAATCAAAGAATACGTAGGTATTTGAGATTTTGTATTTGTCTATGTTTATACCAATTTTCAGCGTTCTAGCTTTTACGGTTTCTGCGATATATGGAAAAATAAATCAAAATTTCAAAAGTTGATAACCCCTGACTGAAACAAAAATTTACAATTCTGAGTATAAAAGTTTTGTAGGCCTATAACTGTCTATATATTCTGAAAATTTGGGCTCTGTAAATTGAGCGGATCAAAAGTTATAAGGGGGGGGGACGGACACACAGACACACACACAAAACTCACATAAAATGTTCTACTCCGAATTCTGAGTAAATCCATGTACGGGAACATATATGCTGCGAGGCCTCTAGTTGGTGTTATTAGCATGCAAAAGTCCACTACGCCATACAAAATTTTCCTTCGTACACGTATCTTGGCTTAATAATGTCGATTCGTTCAGAGAATTGAATTCTCATGAACGAATCGACAGTTGGATTACGGAGCGTTTTCGTTTTCATCACGGTGAAGCTACTTCCAACAATCCGGTTTCTTTAGGTCCATCTTTTAATATACATATACCTTAAAGTCCTACGGATTTGAATTAAGTATTTGTATATTATATTGAACCACTAACATAGTACTCAATAAGTGGACCATGAACTACACAATCATAATTACAGCTTACAATGATTAATTAATTAATATTATGTAATTAGTCTACCACCTCAGAACAGGCCTGGCCTAGTAAGGTGGTACAAACCAACCCAATTTATTTGTTATATTGCTTGGTTAACATAATGTTATTTTTGGTATTTGTAATTTTGGTATTTATTGATACAATTTGTCTTAAATAAATTTAATTCCATAATGATGATACATATTTGGCACATTTCCATCTCCTCGGGGACATCCCATCAATTATAGCCGGGAAAAACAACTAAATTCCTACAGCGAAAAAAAAGTTGTCAAGTGATTAAGACAAACAACTCGGAGATTAAATGTAGGTAATATTATTATTTGATATGAAGATGTGACATCTTTATTATTCCACTGAGTGTCACGTCTGATTTACTGCTGCTGAGCCGAGACGCAGAAAATTTTAAAATTATTAATATCGGTCTAAATTATAACCCTGTTTTGTTGCCGCTCGCCGCGGTTTATTGCGGCATAAATTTCCGGGGGAATTCGGACAACCCTGACCATCTTGACTCGACCTGTCAATTAACGGGAAATTTATCGATTTCAGTTTGTACCGGTTTATTTCCCGAGGAAAAATTATGTCAGAGATTCGCTTTATTGCTCTGGCCAGTACGGAGAACTTTAAACGTTACCACACGATTTTTCGTGTGTTTTTCCCACTTACCCACAAAAAAATTAGAGCAATGCATACATACAACATTTACAGAACATCTGGCAGACACGATGTATGGATCAGTGACCTTATTTTTTCCTGACGTGAGGAATCGACTAAAATCTTCGATAGACAGCACATGTAGTGATAATTGCAAAAAAATATTCGACTTGAATACGTTGAAATTGTTAATATTATTCTCTTGGACAAACGTTAGTCTCTTATGGTATTGTGGATTGGGGTGGTTTAGCTAAGACAAATCTATTTCCCATTTCAACAGCGCAAAAATCACTTCTCCGGGTCGACTGTCGAAAACCTTACAGATATCCATTAAGCCAGCTGTTTTCGGAATTCAAGGTCCTGGATGTTAGACAACGCTATATTAGAACAATAATCACACAAATACATAAAAACCCAGCAAAATATATACCACAATACACCCTGACTTTCAATACCTACACAAAAAAGACATTTGCTGCAACCGACACATACACAGACTACTTTTGCTCAGACACACGAACAATTTTTAGCACCCAAAATATATAACAGAGTTGTATCTGATATCTAGGACTTAGTCCAGCTGAGTGGACATAATTTTGGAAAGCTGGTTACTGATTGTTTGATTCTGAGAGGGAGTGAAGAGTCAGAGAGAGAATTAACATTTGTTCTAAGATAATATTTCCACTCAGAAAGAGATGAAACATGGAGAGTTTTGATTTCGACGGTTGACCAGACTTGTCTCCTCTATTTGATTTCTGTTCTGTGCAGTCTGCATCCGAGATGTACACAATTAACTGTGAACATTGTACTCCAATTCCTTGATTGTTCTTTTAGCGCCCTTGAGGTGAGGTTATCACAAAAACGGCGCTATAAAAATAATCCAAATTTATTATTATTTACAATTCACCTTTGGCATTTTTTAGCATTCTGCGAAGACGCCGATTAAATTTATAGTACAAGAAGCAAAATAACATCTCACATTGTTCAGCAATGAGGTTCACCACCCACTCTTTATGTAATACTTTTTTAGGTGTTTGGGGATTTTAATCTTCCATTATAAGGTTTTGCACATCGGCATCTTATGCCTAAATAAGATCCCTAAGACGAATGTGTGACAAAACAATTTATGATAGGATAAGGAATCAAGATATCAAAAGAGAATGTAAGATTGAAAGAGATATTTTGAGTAGAATGAAGATAAATGCTTTGCGATGGTTCGGACATGTAGAGAGAATGAACGATGAACGACTGACAAAGAAAGTATACAAGGCTGAAAGGAGTGGAATGAGATGTAAGGATCGACCGAGAAAGAGCTGGCATGATCATATAAATGAGATTTTGAAAGAGGGGAATATAAGAAGTCAGAATAATAGGAGAGCATGTATGACGCGATGTATGAATGTAAATGAGGCAAAACAGGTATGCCAAGATAGAAGAATCTGGCGTTCGGTTCTCTCTGCCTACCCCAAATAGGGAAACGGCGTGACGGTATGTATGTATGTATGTATCTTATGCCGTGATGGTGAGAATGAATGAATGAATATGCATAGCTGATGGTAGTCGTAGTAACAAAATATATTTTTATTGCTTTCATTAATACAACTAAGGTGAATATTTCCTCTCTTATAGTAAGATGTGAAGATAAACCTACATATATGTGCATAGTACTAATGTTTGTACCGTGTGGGATTAGTATTGTTACCTACAAGAGAATAGTACGTAATGTTACACTAACACAGTAGGTATGTGGCAATAAAAATAGATAATCCTACATAGCGCCTCTAGCGGTGTAATTCCACAAGTTATGGTAATTAACTAAGAAAGGCAATGAAGGAAATTTCATGAATCAGGAATAATAATTATATAGGCCCCAATTATTGCTTTTGTCTCGGTACAACTTTTATATAAACATACAGAATGTTCAAAATACATTAAAATAAATAATATGAAGTGTTTTTTATTGAAATTTTTTAACGATATTATGATTGTGGTGCCAACTTTGACGTATATAATATGCTAGTGAGGCGGAAACGGCAGAAGATAAGTTAGGATAGAATAAACGCAGTTGTAATGTAGGACGCTATACGGATTGTGGAGATGAGGTCCATGTCTGTGCTCGCATGTACCTGAAGTTGCAGATTATGGTGTTTTTTTGCACCAATTTCACTGGACCCTTTCTAGTGGCGTTTCAATCTGAACGCAGCATCGGGCGATTTAAATGTCAAATGTCATTTATCATATATGTGTCTTTTTAGGTTATATTTTCATCGAAAGACAACAATTGGGTAGTGGAGTAAATAATGCTCACTGATCTTTTATTGGAAACATTTGAAAGATATTTTTATACATTCACCGCTTTGTGAATGCATATTGTCATCATAAATAATGTCAACTGACATAATAGACACCACAGAAACAAATAGAAGTCATCATTCCACATAAAAATAGAAGTCAACAGATACTTTAACTGTCAGAGCGTTTCACCCGACAATTGTACAGAGCCTTAGATTATATATGATACAGATACCTAGTCAGCGCAATGAATGTATGCCAACTAAAACTACGAGGAAACAGAAGAATTTCTAGTATACGTACACCTACCGACACGCACACCTACATAAAACGTAGACAAACCGATCTGCCGCCTCACACACACATGTAAAAAAACTTGGCATACATTTGAATTCGAAATTTGTACTAGACGTGGCTTCTGTACATTATAATTCTATGTACAGAGCGTTTGGAGCGTGCACTCGACGTTCAATATGATAGCGACAGAGTGTCTTTAGAGCGTCTGTTTCTTCCGGTTATTCTGAACGCCTTGTAGCGTCACTAATTGTACTCGGCGTTCATTGTAAATGCAGCCAATGAGACTGATGAGACGACATGTAGAATGAACTACGAAATTATGATATTGGAATATTACCATGAGAGTCGACCTTCGTGGTTCATTTGGTTAGATATTTGACCGCTGGAGTGAAAGGCCCCGATTTGACACCTAGTGGAGACACATTTTTAAATTTTGTTTTCAGTCTGTGAGATAATAACTATCACAAGCCTCCAGAATGTGTCGGCTTGTTATTAGGTGCGCGTTAAATTAATATTTGACATATATGATATCTGATATAAATATATTTTAATGTTTATGAAATTGGCTTTATTTGAAGACAATTTTAGCCAATAGTTGACAGGTTTTTGTCAAAATAAAGCCAGGGGGACAAGTCTGGTCAAACGGTGGACCATAACTCTCATGATAATTTATATCGTGGATATAATTATCTTATGGATTTCTGTAATATCTTAAGATATTATAGAACTCCATTAGATAATCAAATCCATGATATGGGTTATCATGAGGGTTTTGATTCCACCGTTTAACCAGACTTGCCCCCTTAATTAATTGCGAAGAGCCTCATGCCTGAAATCATATTTGAATATGAATGCCATAAAATTATCTGTCAAATAAAGCCAATTTCATAGATTTCAAAATATTTCTTTGTAAATAATACAAGTATAATGCCACAGTTTTAATCTGCGTTATAATGCGCCTGAGCGCTTTTGATGGTTACACCATCATCTTCAAATTAAATATAATCAAAAATGAGTTGGGCAGTGCCTAGTACATAATTTGAGGTAGGGGTAGGAGGAGGGTTTCTTAGGGGGTGTGCGATTGGTTAGTGGGGCAGGCCGTACTTATAATACAAGGTGTTTCAAAAGAAAGTTTATATTTGTATTCAGAGCGTTATGCGGAGATGTTAGACGACTTCTTGGTGCCTGAACTGCAAAATTTTCCTGACTATAACCAAAGCACATGATTCCAGCAGGACGGAGCAACGTCACACACGTCCAATACATCTCTGCCACGAGTTCGTATAATTTTCCCAGGCAAATTGATCTCCAGGAGATGTGACATTAATTGGCCTCCACGCAGTCCTGATTTAACCCCTTGTGGACCTTTTCCTATGGGGTTATCTTAAATCTAAAGTTT
Source organism: Molanna angustata (assembly GCA_963576475.1). Lineage (NCBI taxonomy): Eukaryota > Metazoa > Arthropoda > Insecta > Trichoptera > Molannidae > Molanna > Molanna angustata. The sequence goes on from OY754982.1 coordinate 9,265,104, forward strand.
ACGCCAATAAACCGACTTCCCTGGCGCATTTGAAAAAAATATCCGTCACGAAATGGTAGCCATCACTGAGTCCACCTGCCGAGCCATCATAAGTAATTTTACATTTCGATTAAATGAGTGCTGCGAACGCGAGGGTCTACATTTGGACGATATTATTTTTAAGAAATAAATTCACAAATTGTGTACTTTAATAATTAAAAAACATTTTTTCGATACACGGCTTACTTTTTTTAAATCGATCCACTAAATATAAACTTTATTTTAAGACATCCTGTATAACAAAAGGTGTAAATCATTTAGCATTTTAGCAGTGGATATATTTTTCTATGTTTTATTTCAATTTGAAACCTCTATAAAAAATACCCGTTAGTATCTGTTACAAAAAACACCAACGATTTACCACAGACATATATTTTTTCATATTGCCAAACTCGGTAGCCAAATTATCATTCTGTAGCTACTAAAGAGATCATTATCTCTGAGTTGGTTAGTAAGAACTGGATGCTACTTAAATATATGTAGCAAAATACATACATAATTATGTTGTAATACAACTACAGAGCTTACAAATCTCTATATACTTTACTTGAAGAAAATCTTAAGAGTGTATACATACAGCTAGTATTTAATATACGAAATACTACGCATATTATTATAATTAAATAATTTTCTTTAGAATTATTGAAGTTAAAAACGATAGAAAAAGTGGCGAATTTTTTATTAAATGACAATTTCTCTCAACTAATGAGTGTCAATAACCTAGAAAACATTACTGTACTGAAATTTTTAGTTCTTATTTTCATTTATTTGGTAATCATAATTATAATCGTGTTATAAATAAATAAATAATAAAAAAACAGCCCCTCTTAATATTTTTATTAATTTTGATTATGAGACTTCACACATATTTCAAATCTTCTTCTTTTCTCATGTTAGGCCTTGAGGCCTATTGTTGGCTGATATGTTGTTCTTTTGCGCAGTTGAGTCCCAGCTATCCATCCATCTCTTCAAGTCTGTCTGGTGGTCGTTTTCCTCCGGATTTAAACATAAATTTCACAGTATTTAATGTAATTAAATATGCTCCGAAACTTCGTGTTTTGGTCACATAGTGAGAGGTGAGAAATACTCATAAAGGGGAAGCTTGAGGGCCGGAAAGGGGTCGGCAGGAAGCAAGTGTCCTGGCTCCGAAACATTCGGAAATGGGCCGGGATAAGGCGTACGGAGGAGTTGTTCCACCCCGCACAGGACAGGGAGAGTTTCTCCCAAACGAACGTCAACGTCGGTGGACCCGACAGGAGAAGAAGAAAAATAATGTAATTTATTGTTTATTGTATTCTGAAGTAATCCAATTATTGTCATTTTGATAGTGATAATTACTACTGCGAGTTATTGAACTTACAAATATAAAATAAGATTGAATATGTCAATGATATTTGATTCTTCATGTAAGTACTTCACCCAAAGTTTATCCCATCCGCTTAATTCGCAAAAAGTTTGAGTTCAAAAGACTCAAAGTAGGTAGGCATATACATATTTTTTCCATTATAACGGGCTTTGAAAGACATCCGGAAAATTTTCGCCTTCATCTCCTCAATATATCCCTAACGACATTTTGAAGAGTTTCGGTCGCAGACGGCAACGAAGAAAAAAATAATCTCAAACACCGTCTAGCCTAAAACAAAGAGACACGGAGAGGGTATATTTGCTGGTGGATTTTTTTGTCAAGAAGTTTGAGTAATTTACACTGTATACATCTAATGGAATACCTATACAGGTATGGTTGCTATGAAATGTAACAAGGGTTTGTCTCAAATATACCCGAAATATAAAGCGGTTTGGAAAGCTACACCACACCTTGCATTGCTTGCAGTTTTAAAAGAAAAAAAACATGAAATTGTCTTCAAATGAAAATAATAACTATCAGGATGATTTTATAAAGTGAATTATTCTTCTGAAACTCTTCAATTTTCGAGGGATTTGCGTATTATTGTATGAAAGATAATATTGCTACTTATAATATTACGCCTTATCCCTCATGGGGAAGGCAGAGAGAACCACCGAAGGCTACATTTTTTCTATCATGACACATTCATTTTTAAATCGTTTCTTTATATGATAGGTTATTAATCTGGATTTTTAAAACGTTATTTTTATATTGCTCGAGACGCAATATATAAATAACATAAATTCAACTCCTTTTACAAACATCTTTACTTTCTTATACATTTCCTTTACATCTTCTACATAAATAAAATTCAAGAACCAAATTACGATTTCAATCATTTTAAAAGTGTCCTGTAATTTTATCAAGTACGACAGTCAATTTTGGAACGTCAAATATAGAAATCCCAAAAAAGAGATGAGTGGATGAAAATAGTATTTTTTTAAACGTCAAATATAGACTATATTAATATTTAATCTCTAATTTATTGAATTTGATTCTAAGATGCTATAGTAGGCTATTTAGTATATTTTGAAAATAGTTTCCCCAGCACCTCAAAAGATACGTCTTTTAAATAAAAGAAAAACAGTTTGTATTTACATCTTTATTCTATTGCATGATTTTTTTTGAAATTTGATATTGTTTAATAATTTTCTTGTTAAATTAGGTTTAGTTAAACCCTTTTTTATTTTTTTATTGTATGTAACTAAAAAACTACAATGCCTATGAAGTAGATTTTTACTTCAATCGAAAGAGAATATGAAAATCCACCGAGTTTTTTATTATTATAATATTTTAATTACTATTCTTGCTATTTAAAAAAACTTTATATTTTACCTTTTCTTCACGAAAAAATGTATATCACATATTAGGTGATATACAATATTTTTTCGTGTTTCATACATTAGAAGGTAATTTAGGGTGCATTTTTTAAAACATCCGTATATTCAGGGTATACAAGGGTCTTAATTTTAAATCATATGGGTCTTCCTATCACTGAAATTGAGAGACCGAGCAAGAGTATTTGAATATGATTTATACTCCTCACTACCCCAAGGGGAGATAGTAGGGAGTAATTAATTTGCAATTTTTTTGGTTATTGTTTTTGCAGATAATTAACTAGAATCATGCTGAGATTGTATTTTGAAAGTTTCTGTATGTGTGTGTGCTGTGTACTATGTACTATGTACGGCGTATTACTCGACTTCATCTATTATAGACTAAAGTACTCATTCGATTCTTTTCAAATTTTGCAAATTTGTATATCTAATACTAGGTAAAGGTAAAAGATATCTGATGAGTGCTTCTTAATTATTTTAACTATCAAACATTTCGCGGTGACCAAAAGTTCAGGATTTTTTTTTTCAAATTGCTTAAAAAGCACATTACTTTGATAAAATGGTATTGAAATATCATCAAATTTTCATAATAAGATTCAAAAAATAGAGAACCACCTCATTTAATGATAATGTTAAAAATTATCCATATACATACCATAAATGTAATAGTTTTTCACCAAATGAATATGGTTGGTTGGAAGATATTGCCATTTGGCAATAATCCCGCCATTGTGCACATGTGCTCAGAAAGTTTAAAAGAAATAAATAAATAAATATTTTGTGGAGTGACATGGTAGGGAGGCGTATAGTGTTGGCCATTAGTCACTCATTTATTGAAGAATCTAGGTACCTATTGGCCGTGTTCACCAAGGAATATCAAATGGATCATCAACTAACTACCTGCTCGGAGCTCAAATCCTTGAGTGCATCACTCAGTGTATTTGCATTTCACCAACTAAAAATCAACTTTCTTAATTGAGCCCTAGGCTCAAATCTCCTTAAATTTCCGGTGTACAGGAATACGAACTCAAGTTAAATTATATAGAAATATTTAAAAATCAAGAACACATAATTTATCTTGTTTCCTTTATTTAAATAACAATCAAATTTTATTCAGTGTGTAGTTCACAATTTTCAAATGTTTTTGAAATTGTTTAAAAAAAAGTAGCTAATACTTTGATGTCATCAGTAGGTATATTCGCATTAGTGTGGTGAATGGCCGCGAGCGCTGTATAACTGATACCATGTTTACAAACATATCGCACACCTGCTATTCTACCCCTGCTACCTGTGTCATTGTGCATACCACCATTATTGTTTTCGTTGACATCAGTTATGCTGTTTTAAATAAAATTCAATTTTATATCTGTATAATACAGAAAAATCAAATATAACATAAAATATAACACTTATGACACAAAACAACTAACAATAAGTGCTAAAATGTAATAATTTTAGTTACAAAATACGTTGATGAATGACTTGATCCACAATATACCGTCACTTAAGAGTTGAGTCGCCGGCGTCACTTAACGGTAGTAAGATTATTTGGTGAAACGAAATTTTACGCTAAGTGCATCAAAAATTGATTTTAGCGCTTAGGAACCTTGGTGAAAGTGGGGGTATATCTTTGTCATGTTTGATAGCTAAAATTGGGAATTTTAAATAAAAATAGGAATTTCGTTGAAGTCAAAAATAAGTAATTATGAAAAACTTTTCTCCTATGAAAAATATAACAATTTCATAGTTATTTATAATATAGTGTATCATGAATATAAAATCTCAACTTTTATTTCATGAAGAAATTGTATCCATTGTGAATATGTATGCATCCAACGATGACGATGGTTTGGAGTTATTTCGGTTTGAGTCTTTGCTCGTGTCAGGTAACAAAGGGAAGATGTCGCTGGCATCGCATTTGAAGGGGATGACATCTCTTGAATCATGTTATACTCGGATATTTCAATGAAGGTAGTACAACCTGCTATACATAATATATATTTTAGTATGGGAACTAACCTAATCCTTTGGGAACACTCAAGTGCCTGTTGTCTGGATCGGTTCTTTGTTGTTTCTCGTTTATGCATATTTAATAGACGAACCTACATAACATACCTCAACATACTCCCTCGAAAATCTACGCTGGGTTCCTTCGTTTGAAGATACTAACTAAATATTTATTTATTTATGTATTGGTGTATTGAGATTACAGTCAAATTAAGATAATTTGTAGAACATAAATCTGTAGTGAGTGATTAGACAAAGTTGGGTGCATACATACACATAACATCCATATTTATACCTTTTTCTACCCTCCTTTTCTATCCTTTTTATTGCCTTGGCCTGAACATGACCTTAAAATATAAAGTAAAAGAACATTGTTGCATTTAATTTTTTAAATATTTTTCTCATATACCTAATAACTGTCATCTTGTCAAACACATAAACATATCTTCTCAATCCGCTGAATTTAATTAACTTCAGTGACGTGAAAATCAAAAGAAAACTTAAAACAAAAAATATCGAGATTTCCTAAACCCTAATCTTTTCCACCAGTGAGTCTTAATATGAACAAATATTAAGACTCACTTATATTAACATAATATTAACAAATAAACATGCCTCGATGATGTATCTTGCACGAAATGCTCCAAAATTAAAAATAAATAAGTAAAATAGAACTAAGTATTTTATTATAATGAAGTACCATATCTTTATATACAGGGTGTCCCATAATCCAACGTATTCCTTTTAAGGGCTATTATACCAACTCATGACTCGCCAGAATATGTAAATATGACCTTTGTAAAAGTGCCTTAGTTTTCGAGATATTTCCACTTTTACAAAGTGCCCGAAAATCTCCGCCTTGGATTGGTTTTTCGAGTGCCATATTTACAAATTTCAATATTTTGGAATTCTAATTTATGTTTAACAATCTTGAATAACTCAGCTGTTGATCACAATCCAAAATATTAATAAAACCTTTTTTTGGCGGAAAAAAAAATTATGGCACGGGTAATGAATTAAAAAAAAATAGTTATTTTATTTTTAAGATTTGTAATTCTATAGATTTGTATGATTTTTAAGTATAGTTTTTAATGTAGATTTTTAATTTTAGTTCTTAATTTTAGCTGTGTTCTATTTGCTTCATTACTTATTGTCTTGATTTTATTATTTTTAATGTTGTTTTACTTGTTAGTTTTATCAATTTGTAGTAATGGTAATAATTTTTATAATTATAAAAGAGTAAAACAGAGTTCACTTATTTACTAAAGAAGAAGCAAAATTTCAGTGTGAACACTTGCCTTAAGATTATTTAAATGTTTTATTCAGTTAAAATAAATCCTTGACACTTTAATAAATTAAAGCAAGTGTTTACGCCGGAAATCCTAATAAATGAAATAATTTCACAATCAGCTCATTTTACAGTAAAATAGCAATATCTTTTTTTTATTGTGAAAGTCTAGTTGCATGTTAATTATATCAAATGGTCTGTTGTTTTTTGATCTATTTATCTCTAAAATCTCTAGTCTATCTGATTTTTTGCCTATTTATGAATTATGTAAAATTTGGATATTTTCCTGTGGGTTGAATAAATGATTGTTTTTATTGAGATGTGAAGCAAAATTTGAGGTATCATATGCGTTGTTCTTTCGGTGACAGGAAAATTATTCGAAAAACAATTATTCGAATGCTCAATTTTACGAAAATCAATTTTACGAATGGCAATTATTCGAATCACATTTTTTCGAAAAACAATTTTCCGAACACACAATTCTCAGAATTTACAATTGTTCGAATTTTTATGACGTCATGTTGGTAGTATTGTGAGAGAAATAAACCATAGATTTTTATTGTAATATACTAGATGTCGTAGTTAGCAAATTTTGTATGAATCGAAAACAAATGACTCACTTTTTGCACGGAGTACTACATCTACATAGTATATTATGTATAATAAAAATCTATGGTATAAACAACATGGCGACGCACCGCGCTGTCAGATATCCTAGGATGTACACCTATTTTTTAAACCTAAACCTACAAAACTTTGGTGAACATAGGTTGGTTAGGTTTGTTTGTAGTTATAATTGCGACTGTCGTGAGCCAGTTGTATTATATATTGAAAAAAGTAACTATAATATTAAAGTAAAATAACTAAATTGGTGTGAATACTAGATAAACACAAACTGGTGTACAAACTAGGCTATCCCGCGCTGTCAAATATCAGTTATTAAAAATGTGCAAACATACGTACCCAATAATAATACAACAAGAAATAATAGTCTTCATCGAATATATTTTACTGGCAACAAATATGTCAAAGGAGGCAACATAATGACACAAAAATATATTAAATTCGGTTAATTGGTTTTCCAACAAATGTTAGTTCGAATAATTTGCTTTCGGACAATGGTCATTCTGATAACTGATTTTCGAAAAATTGTTATTCGAACAATTGCGCATTCGAACAGTTGTGTTTCGAAGAATTTTCATGTAATCGTTCTTTCATGCTACACTAGAGTAATTTTTGCTTTGTTTTACGGGTCCGGAATTTAGAACTAGAGTATAAAAATCATAATAAAGAAGTCTTTTTTCGATTTAGCAACTCATATATAACACATAGTGAAATGGAATTCGTTGTATACTGTGTACCTTCAGCACTTCGTACGATATTTTCATGTTTCCAAAATATATCCAACTTGAGCGGTAGGTACATCGGATCCTTGTTGTAAGGACGGGTCGGTACCAATAGGAAATCCTTTGTCATGACTGTGCTGTTGTGAGAAATATGAAGTAAGTATTGTGGAGAGCAGACGATGAGTATGCAGGAGAAGAATGATCTTTTGCCCAGCATGCCTCTTGTTACTTACTGTCGCAAAGCCAACGGAGGCGAGGCGTCTGCTACCTACAGTAGTTTGAATATTATATGTACTTGCAGTTAAATATAGACGCCTACAGGAAAATCAAAAAGTATCGACCAAATATATTTTGTATCTTATTAGTAAAGAAATAATTACTGAACCAAATTAAATAAACAAAATTGAGACACAAGTTTTCTTGAAATGTGTCCTTAATTTATATTTTGTTTTACTTGTTTGAAGTTTGTAAAATATGTAAATCAAATAGATGATTCCGTAGACGCTCTTGTTAAATTGCTCAGTTGAAGAATATAATTGGTACTATTTAGTAATATTTAAATTGTTGAGTTGAAGAATATAAGTAGGTGCTCATTAGTCACTTATATTTAGGTAAATTTTTCAGTTGAAAAATATAGTATATAGGTGTTCTTTAGTAATATTGAGTAAAATTGTTGAGTTGAAGAATATAAGTAGGTACTCTTTAGTAATATAGGTACTTATGGTGTTACTAGGTAGGCACTCTAAATTATATAATGAATATGTCCTTGTTAAACAAGTACATATACATCTTCCTACGTTCCCTAAAATAAGCAAATAAATGCTTATGCTATAGGTGAACGAAATCGGTCGAGGCAGGATTCGAACTTGCGACCACTGGATTACTAGCCCAGCGCGCTAACCGCTCTGCCATAGACCCATCTATATTAAATGACTATATTAAATGCATTTGCTGTGTTGACCAACAGAAATTTGAGGTACAATAATTTATTTATTTAATTCTGCCTTTTCGGTGGATAAATTGCAAGAGTGGATTTGGATGTTATTTTTCTAAAAAGTGCGAAATTCGCCAATAAAATAGGGTTTATCGAAAATGCGAATAATTCGTTTGTAATGTATTGAGAAAATTCAACAGCTATTTTGTATATTTTTCATTTGGAACTTCGATCTCCTTTTAGTCTCGTCACTTTTCAATGAATATTTTTTTTTCAACATTCAGTGTTGACCATCTTTTTTATAACACAATCATGTCACCGTTTAAATCATCTATATTTTCAAAAACTGATATTTAGTATTAGTAAAATTTTAAAAATGTCGGAAGTACTTTATATAATTTTGACTGCCCGCTTAAACATAAGCTGTATAAGTACTGTGGACCATGGTTGTTGTTTGGGTTTGTTTGAACTTATCTCTTTTATTGTTGTTATTGCTGTCATTTTTATCCAACTGTCGATTTGTTCAGGAGAACTTTGTTCTCTTAACATATCGACAATGTATCAAGCCAGAATACGCGAGAATTGTATGGAGAGGTCTACTTTTTTCACGGCTTTTCCAACTTTGAAGTCAAAAAACACCAACTTAGAGGCTTCGCAGCATATATGTTCCATACACGGATTTACTCAGAATTCGGAGTAGAACATTTCGTGTGTCTGTGTGTGTGTGTGTCTGTGTGTGTGTCTGTGTGTGTGTGTGTCTGTGTGTCTGTGTGTGTGTCTGTGTGTCCGTCCCCCCCTTATAACTTTTGATCCGCTCAATTTACAGAGCCTAAAATTTCAGAATATATAAACAGTTACAGGCCTACAAAACTTTTATACTCGGAATTTTGAATTTTTGTTTCAGTCAGGGGTTATCAACTTTTGAATTTTTATTTTATTTTTCCATATATCTCAGAAACCATAAACGGTAGAACGCTGAAAATTGGTACAAACATAGACAAATACAAAATCTCAAATTAGTTTTTTCAAAAAAATTCCAGGGTTTCTCAAACATTTTTTATTAAGAAAAATATTTTTTTTATGATAAATTTATGAGTTTAACTGCCTATATTTCCAAAACTTTTACAATTATCGAAAAAAGCCGAAACACCCCAACTAGATAATTTAATTTTCTATAAAAAATATTAACATTGTAGTAGAAGATCTCAATTTTTTTTTAACAATTTTTTTAAAAATTGAATTTAGTGACGACATCGCTTCATACATTTTGTATGGCAGTCGCCTATACACAATATGTAAGAAGACTTAATAGTTTGATACTTCATCTCCAAACATACATATACATCCCATCATGCTATTTGCATATTCTGGGTAGGAAAAAGAATCTTCCTCCATACTATCCTATCTTGACATACATACCTACACATGTTGTATAGAAAACAAAATATCTGAAAATATTCAATAATTTGTATCTATGGGTTTATAGTTTGGTACATATTCTTCAACTATACATACTATCGCTATCGACAGTTGGATCTCATGTGTTACATGCAACTAGTATTATTATTATAGTATTTTTCTTATATTATTGTTGTATAATGCAGCCAGTGATGAATAAGTTATATTGCATTACTATTATTGTATTATCTTTGTATTATTGTTTATTACTAGTTGCATGTAACACATGAGATCCAACTGTCGATAGCGATAGTATGTATAGTTGAAGAATATGTACCAAATTATAAACCCATAAATACAAATTATCCAACTGTCGATTTGTTCAGGAGAACTTTGTTCTCTTAACATATCGACAATGTATCAAGCCAGAATACGCGAGAATTGTATGGAGAGGTCTACTTTTTTCATGGCTTTTCCAACTTTGAAGTCAAAAAACACCAACTTAGAGGCTTCGCAGCATATATGTTCCATACACGGATTTACTCAGAATTCGGAGTAGAACATTTCGTGTGTCTGTGTGTGTGTGTGTGTGTGTGTCTGTGTGTGTGTGTGTGTGTCTGTGTGTCCGTCCCCCCCTTATAACTTTTGATCCGCTCAATTTACAGAGCCTAAAATTTCAGAATATATAAACAGTTACAGGCCTACAAAACTTTTATACTCGGAATTTTGAATTTTTGTTTCAGTCAGGGGTTATCAACTTTTGAATTTTTATTTTATTTTTCCATATATCTCAGAAACCATAAACGCTAGAACGCTGAAAATTTGTACAAACATAGACAAATACAAAATCTCAAATTAGTTTTTTCAAAAAAATTCCAGGGTTTCTCAAACATTTTTTATTAAGAAAAATATTTTTTTTATGATAAATTTATGAGTTTAACTGCCTATATTTCCAAAACTTTTACAATTATCGAAAAAAGCCGAAACACCCCAACTAGATAATTCAATTTTCTATAAAAAATATTAACATTGTAGTAGAAGATCTCAATTTTTTTTTAACAATTTTTTTAAAAATTGAATTTAGTGACGACATCGCTTCATACATTTTGTATGGCAGTCGCCTATACACAATATGTAAGAAGACTTAATAGTTTGTTACTTCATCTCCAAACATACATACATACCATCATGCAATTTGCATATTCTGGGTAGGAAAAAGGATCTTCCTCCATACTATCCTATCTTGACATACATACCTACATATGTTGTATAGAAAACAAAATATCTGAAAATATTCAATAATTTGTATCTATGGGTTTATAGTTTGGTACATATTCTTCAACTATACATACTATCGCTATCGACAGTTGGATCTCATGTGTTACATGCAACTAGTTGAATATTCCAACTGTCGATTTGTTCAGGAGAACTTTGTTCTCTTAACATATCGACAATGTATCAAGCCAGAATACGCGAGAATTGTATGGAGAGGTCTACTTTTTTCATGGCTTTTCCAACTTTGAAGTCAAAAAACACCAACTTAGAGGCTTCGCAGCATATATGTTCCATACACGGATTTACTCAGAATTCGGAGTAGAACATTTCGTGTGTCTGTGTGTGTGTGTGTGTGTGTGTCTGTGTGTGTGTGTGTGTGTCTGTGTGTCCGTCCCCCCCTTATAACTTTTGATCCGCTCAATTTACAGAGCCTAAAATTTCAGAATATATAAACAGTTACAGGCCTACAAAACTTTTATACTCGGAATTTTGAATTTTTGTTTCAGTCAGGGGTTATCAACTTTTGAATTTTTATTTTATTTTTCCATATATCTCAGAAACCATAAACGGTAGAACGCTGAAAATTGGTACAAACATAGACAAATACAAAATCTCAAATTAGTTTTTTCAAAAAAATTCCAGGGTTTCTCAAACATTTTTTATTAAGAAAAATATTTTTTTTATGATAAATTTATGAGTTTAACTGCCTATATTTCCAAAACTTTTACAATTATCGAAAAAAGCCGAAACACCCCAACTAGATAATTTAATTTTCTATAAAAAATATTAACATTGTAGTAGAAGATCTCAATTTTTTTTTAACAATTTTTTTAAAAATTGAATTTAGTGACGACATCGCTTCATACATTTTGTATGGCAGTCGCCTATACACAATATGTAAGAAGACTTAATAGTTTGTTACTTCATCTCCAAACATACATACATACCATCATGCAATTTGCATATTCTGGGTAGGAAAAAGGATCTTCTTCCATACTATCCTATCTTGACATACATACCTACATATGTTGTATAGAAAACAAAATATCTGAAAATATTCAATAATTTGTATCTATGGGTTTATAGTTTGGTACATATTCTTCAACTATACATACTATCGCTATCGACAGTTGGATCTCATGTGTTACATGCAACTAGTTTCAGATATTTTGTTTTCCAACTGTCGATTTGTTCAGGAGAACTTTGTTCTCTTAACATATCGACAATGTATCAAGCCAGAATACGCGAGAATTGTATGGAGAGGTCTACTTTTTTCACGGCTTTTCCAACTTTGAAGTCAAAAAACACCAACTTAGAGGCTTCGCAGCATATATGTTCCATACACGGATTTACTCAGAATTCGGAGTAGAACATTTCGTGTGTCTGTGTGTGTGTGTGTCTGTGTGTGTGTCTGTGTGTGTGTGTGTCTGTGTGTCTGTGTGTGTGTCTGTGTGTCCGTCCCCCCCTTATAACTTTTGATCCGCTCAATTTACAGAGCATAAAATTTCAGAATATATAAACAGTTGCAGGCCTACAAAACTTTTATACTCGGAATTTTGAATTTTTGTTTCAGTCAGGGGTTATCAACTTTTGAATTTTTATTTTATTTTTCCATATATCTCAGAAACCATAAACGGTAGAACGCTGAAAATTGGTACAAACATAGACAAATACAAAATCTCAAATTAGTTTTTTCAAAAAAATTCCAGGGTTTCTCAAACATTTTTTATTAAGAAAAATATTTTTTTTATGATAAATTTATGAGTTTAACTGCCTATATTTCCAAAACTTTTACAATTATCGAAAAAAGCCGAAACACCCTAACTAGATAATTTAATTTTCTATAAAAAATATTAACATTGTAGTAGAAGATCTCAATTTTTTTTTAACAATTTTTTTAAAAATTGAATTTAGTGACGACATCGCTTCATACATTTTGTATGGCAGTCGCCTATACACAATATGTAAGAAGACTTAATAGTTTGATACTTCATCTCCAAACATACATATACATCCCATCATGCTATTTGCATATTCTGGGTAGGAAAAAGAATCTTCCTCCATACTATCCTATCTTGACATACATACCTACACATGTTGTATAGAAAACAAAATATCTGAAAATATTCAATAATTTGTATCTATGGGTTTATAGTTTGGTACATATTCTTCAACTATACATACTATCGCTATCGACAGTTGGATCTCATGTGTTACATGCAACTAGTATTATTATTATAGTATTTTTCTTATATTATTGTTGTATAATGCAGCCAGTGATGAATAAGTTATATTGCATTACTATTATTGTATTATCTTTGTATTATTGTTTATTACTAGTTGCATGTAACACATGAGATCCAACTGTCGATAGCGATAGTATGTATAGTTGAAGAATATGTACCAAATTATAAACCCATAAATACAAATTATTGAATATTCCAACTGTCGATTTGTTCAGGAGAACTTTGTTCTCTTAACATATCGACAATGAATCAAGCCAGAATACGCGAGAATTGTATGGAGAGGTCTACTTTTTTCATGGATTTACTCAGAATTCGGAGTAGAACATTTCGTGTGTCTGTGTGTGTGTGTGTGTGTGTGTGTCTGTGTGTGTGTGTGTGTCTGTGTGTCCGTCCCCCCCTTATAACTTTTGATCCGCTCAATTTACAGAGCCTAAAATTTCAGAATATATAAACAGTTACAGGCCTACAAAACTTTTATACTCGGAATTTTGAATTTTTGTTTCAGTCAGGGGTTATCAACTTTTGAATTTTTATTTTATTTTTCCATATATCTCAGAAACCATAAACGGTAGAACGCTGAAAATTGGTACAAACATAGACAAATACAAAATCTCAAATTAGTTTTTTCAAAAAAATTCCAGGGTTTCTCAAACATTTTTTATTAAGAAAAATATTTTTTTTATGATAAATTTATGAGTTTAACTGCCTATATTTCCAAAACTTTTACAATTATCGAAAAAAGCCGAAACACCCCAACTAGATAATTTAATTTTCTATAAAAAATATTAACATTGTAGTAGAAGATCTCAATTTTTTTTTAACAATTTTTTTAAAAATTGAATTTAGTGACGACATCGCTTCATACATTTTGTATGGCAGTCGCCTATACACAATATGTAAGAAGACTTAATAGTTTGTTACTTCATCTCCAAACATACATACATACCATCATGCAATTTGCATATTCTGGGTAGGAAAAAGGATCTTCTTCCATACTATCCTATCTTGACATACATACCTACATATGTTGTATAGAAAACAAAATATCTGAAAATATTCAATAATTTGTATCTATGGGTTTATAGTTTGGTACATATTCTTCAACTATACATACTATCGCTATCGACAGTTGTATCTCATGTGTTACATGCAACTAGTTTCAGATATTTTGTTTTCCAACTGTCGATTTGTTCAGGAGAACTTTGTTCTCTTAACATATCGACAATGTATCAAGCCAGAATACGCGAGAATTGTATGGAGAGGTCTACTTTTTTCACGGCTTTTCCAACTTTGAAGTCAAAAAACACCAACTTAGAGGCTTCGCAGCATATATGTTCCATACACGGATTTACTCAGAATTCGGAGTAGAACATTTCGTGTGTCTGTGTGTGTGTGTCTGTGTGTGTGTCTGTGTGTGTGTGTGTCTGTGTGTCTGTGTGTGTGTCTGTGTGTCCGTCCCCCCCTTATAACTTTTGATCCGCTCAATTTACAGAGCATAAAATTTCAGAATATATAAACAGTTGCAGGCCTACAAAACTTTTATACTCGGAATTTTGAATTTTTGTTTCAGTCAGGGGTTATCAACTTTTGAATTTTTATTTTATTTTTCCATATATCTCAGAAACCATAAACGCTAGAACGCTGAAAATTGGTACAAACATAGACAAATACAAAATCTCAAATGAGTTTTTTCAAAAAAATTCCAGGGTTTCTCAAACATTTTTTATTAAGAAAAATATTTTTTTTATGATAAATTTATGAGTTTAACTGCCTATATTTCCAAAACTTTTACAATTATCAAAAAAAGCCGAAACACCCCAACTAGATAATTTAATTTTCTATAAAAAATATTAACATTGTTGTAGAAGATCTCAATTTTTTTTTAACAATTTTTTTAAAAATTGAATTTAGTGACGACATCGCTTCATACATTTTGTATGGCAGTCGCCTATACACAATATGTAAGAAGACTTAATAGTTTGATACTTCATCTCCAAACATACATACATACCATCATGCTATTTGCATATTCTGGATAGGAAAAAAGGAACTTCCTCCAAACTATCCTATCTTGACATACATACCTACATAATATATGTTGTATAGAAAACAAAATATCTGAAAATATTCAATAATTTTTATTTATGGGTTTATAGTTTGGTACATATTCTTCAACTATACATACTATCGCTATCGACAGTTGGATCTCATGTGTTACATGCAACTAGTTTTAAAGAAAAACTAGAGAAATGCCCTCATCCAACTGTCGATTTGTTCAGGAGAACTTTGTTCTCTTAACATATCGACAATGTATCAAGCCAGAATACGCGAGAATTGTATGGAGAGGTCTACTTTTTTCACGGCTTTTCCAACTTTGAAGTCAAAAAACACCAACTTAGAGGCTTCGCAGCATATATGTTCCATACACGGATTTACTCAGAATTCGGAGTAGAACATTTCGTGTGTCTGTGTGTGTGTGTGTGTGTGTGTGTGTGTGTGTGTGTGTGTGTGTGTGTGTGTCTGTGTGTCTGTGTGTCTGTGTGTGTGTCCGTCCCCCCCTTATAACTTTTGATCCGCTCAATTTACAGAGCCTAAAATTTCAGAATATATAAACAATTACAGGCCTACAAAACTTTTATACTCGGAATTTTGAATTTTTGTTTCAGTCAGGGGTTATCAACTTTTGAATTTTTATTTTATTTTTCCATATATCTCAGAAACCATAAACGCTAGAACGCTGAAAATTGGTACAAACATAGACAAATACAAAATCTCAAATAAGTTTTTTCAAAAAAATTCCAGGGTTTCTCAAACATTTTTTATTAAGAAAAGTATTTTTTTTATGATAAATTTATGAGTTTAACTGCCTATATTTCCATTTTTTTTAAAATATCGAAAAAAGCTGAAACACCCCAACTAGATAATTTAATTTTATATAAAAAATATTAACATTGTAGCAGTACATCTCAAATTTTTTTTAACAATTTTTATAAAAATTGAATTTAGTGACGACATTGCTTCATACAATTTGTATGGTAGTCACCTATACACAATATCAAAGAAGACTTAATAGTTTGATACTTCATCTCTAAACATACAATATACATATACCATCATGCTGTTTTCATATTCCGGGTAGGAAAAAAAGACTGACCTCCATACTATCCTATCTTGACTACCTAGGTACATGTGTTGTATAGAAAACTAAATATCATAAAATAATAAATAATTTGTATTTATGGGTTTGGTACTTATTCTTCAACTATACATACTATCGCTGTCGACAGTTGGATCCCATGTGTTACATGCAACTAGTGGTTAGTAAATATTAACCTTAACTTATTCAAGTAAACAAAATTCAAGATACAAAATGATTGGGATATAAATATTGAAGTATATTTCAACCATTCCAAATGTTTGTGCAGTACATTTTTCACTGACAAATAACTGATTTCTGAAAAAGTAAAAATCTTATTTGACAAGTTACGATTTTTCAATACATCTAGAAATTCTTAATACATCTAGAAATTGTGAGAATATAACATGGTAGATAAGATACAACCATGAGCTAGAAAGTATGTGCGATGAGCCCAGCATTGTATTGAACATAAAAAAATATCATCTTAGATGGTTGGGACTTCTCCAGCGCATGGAGGAGAACCGAATCCCGAAGAAGATTCTCAACACACGACCAGATGGGAGACGAAACGTGGGAAGACCCAAATTAAGATGAATGGATGGTGTAGATAGGATCTTGGAAGCAATCAGTGTAACTAATTGGAAGGTGCGGACGATGGACCGGGTGGAATGGCAGAAGGTTTTTGTAGGAAACTAAGGCCCATGATAGGCTGTTGTGCCATTGATGATGATGATGATGAGAAAAATTTAATAAAAAGTAATAATTTTAAACGAATAAAAGAGAGACTATCACTTCAAATATGCAGATTTAATCCAACTGTCGATTTGTTCAGGAGAACTTTGTTCTCTTAACATATCGACAATGTATCAAGCCAGAATACGCGAGAATTGTATGGAGAGGTCTACTTTTTTCACGGCTTTTCCAACTTTGAAGTCAAAAAACACCAACTTAGAGGCTTCGCAGCATATATGTTCCATACACGGATTTACTCAGAATTCGGAGTAGAACATTTCGTGTGTCTGTGTGTGTGTGTGTGTGTGTGTGTGTGTGTGTGTGTGTGTGTGTGTGTCTGTGTGTCTGTGTGTGTGTCCGTCCCCCCTTATAACTTTTGATCCGCTCAATTTACAGAGCCTAAAATTTCAGAATATATAAACAGTTACAGGCCTACAAAACTTCTATACTCGGAATTTTGAATTTTTGTTTCAGTCAGGGGTTATCAACTTTTGAATTTTTATTTTATTTTTCCATATATCTCAGAAACCATAAACGCTAGAACGCTGAAAATTGGTAGAAACGTAGACAAATACAAAATCTCAATTAAGTTTTTTCAAAAAAATTCCAGGGTTTCTCAAACATTTTTTATTAAGAAAAGTATTTTTTTTATGATAAATTTATGAGTTTAACTGCCTATATTTCCATTTTTTTTTTAAATATCAAAAAAAGCTGAAACACCCCAACTAGATAATTTAATTTTATATAAAAAATATTAACATTGTAGCAGTACATCTCAAATTTTTTTTAACAATTAAATAAAAATTGAATTTCGTGACGACATCGCTTCATACAATTTGTATGGTAGTCACCTATACACAATATCAAAGAAGACTTAATAGTTTGATACTTCATCTCTAAACATACAATATACATATACCATCATGCTGTTTTCATATTCCGGGTAGGAAAAAAAGACTGACCTCCATACTGTCCTATCTTGACTACCTAGGTACATGTGTTGTATAGAAAACTAAATATCATAAAATAATAAATAATTTGTATTTATGGGTTTATAGTTTGGTACATATTCTTCAACTATACATACTATCGCTATCGACAGTTGGATCTCATGTGTTACATGCAACTAGTCTATACAACATATATTATGTAGGTATGTATGTCAAGATAGGATAGTTTGGAGGAAGTTCCTTTTTTCCAACTGTCGATTTGTTCAGGAGAACTTTGTTCTCTTAACATATCGACAATGTATCAAGCCAGAATACGCGAGAATTGTATGGAGAGGTCTACTTTTTTCACGGCTTTTCCATCTTTGAAGTCAAAAAACACCAACTTAGAGGCTTCGCAGCATATATGTTCCATACACGGATTTACTCAGAATTCGGAGTAGAACATTTCGTGTGTCTGTGTGTGTGTGTGTCTGTGTGTGTGTCTGTGTGTGTGTGTGTCTGTGTGTGTGTCTGTGTGTCCGTCCCCCCCTTATAACTTTTGATCCGCTCAACTTACAGAGCCTAAAATTTCAGAATATATAAACAGTTACAGGCCTACAAAACTTTTATACTCGGAATTTTGAATTTTTGTTTCAGTCAGGGGTTATCAACTTTTGAATTTTTATTTTATTTTTCCATATATCTCAGAAACCATAAACGCTAGAACGCTGAAAATTGGTAAAAACATAGACAAATACAAAATCTCAAATAAGTTTTTTCAAAAAAATTCCAGGGTTTCTCAAACATTTTTTATTAAGAAAAATATTTTTTTTATGATAAATTTATGAGTTTAACTGCCTATATTTCCAAAACTTTTACAATTATCGAAAAAAGCCGAAACACCCCAACTAGATAATTTAATTTTCTATAAAAAATATTAACATTGTAGCAGAAGATCTCAATTTTTTTTTAACAATTTTTTTAAAAATTGAATTTAGTGACGACATCGCTTCATACATTTTGTATGGCAGTCGCCTATACACAATATGTAAGAAGACTTAATAGTTTGATATTTCATCTCCAAACATACATACATACCATCATGCTATTTGCATATTCTGGGTAGGAAAAAGGATCTTCCTCCATACTATCCTATCTTGACATACATACCTACATATGTTGTATAGAAAACAAAATATCTGAAAATATTCAATAATTTGTATCTATGGGTTTATAGTTTGGTACATATTCTTCAACTATACATACTATCGCTATCGACAGTTGGATCTCATGTGTTACATGCAACTAGTCCTACCCAGAATATGCAAATAGCATGATGGTATGTATGTATGTTTGGAGATGAAGTATCAAACTATTAAGTCTTCTTACATATTGTGTATAGGCGACTGCCATACAAAATGTATGAAGCGATGTCGTCACTAAATTCAATTTTTAAAAAAATTGTTAAAAAAAAATTGAGATCTTCTACTACAATGTTAATATTTTTTATAGAAAATTAAATTATCTAGTTGGGGTGTTTCGGCTTTTTTCGATAATTGTAAAAGTTTTGGAAATATAGGCAGTTAAACTCATAAATTTATCATAAAAAAAATATTTTTCTTAATAAAAAATGTTTGAGAAACCCTGGAATTTTTTTGAAAAAACTCATTTGAGATTTTGTATTTGTCTATGTTTGTACCAATTTTCAGCGTTCTAGCGTTTATGGTTTCTGAGATATATGGAAAAATAAAATAAAAATTCAAAAGTTGATAACCCCTGACTGAAACAAAAATTCAAAATTCCGAGTATAAAAGTTTTGTAGGCCTGTAACTGTTTATATATTCTGAAATTTTAGGCTCTGTAAATTGAGCGGATCAAAAGTTATAAGGGGGGGACGGACACACACACAGACACACAGACACACAGACACACACACACACACACACACACACACAGACACACGAAATGTTCTACTCCGAATTCTGAGTAAATCCGTGTATGGAACATATATGCTGCGAAGCCTCTAAGTTGGTGTTTTTTGACTTCAAAGTTGGAAAAGCCATGAAAAAAGTAGACCTCTCCATACAATTCTCGCGTATTCTGGCTTGATACATTGTCGATATGTTAAGAGAACAAAGTTCTCCTGAACAAATCGTCTGTTGGATTAGGCTATTTATTGTTTTTTTTTCTTTGAAGTATTACTATTATTTTTTGTAAAGTGCCCTCTTCATCACGGGATGAAATCCTAGTGAGGCAGGCGCTGGTAAAAAAAGTGTACTTTTTTATATGCATTATTAATACTAGTTGCATGTAACACATGAGATCCAACTGTCGATAGCGATAGTATGTATAGTTGAAGAATATGTACCAAACTATAAACCCATAGATACATATTATTATTGAATATTTTCAGATATTTTGTTTTCTATACAACATATGTAGGTATGTATGTCAAGATAGGATAGTATGGAGGAAGATCCTTTTTCCTACCCAGAATATGCAAATAGCATGATGGTATGTATGTATGTTTGGAGATGACGTATCAAACTATTAAGTCTTCTTACATATTGTGTATAGGCGACTGCCATACAAAATGTATGAAGCGATGTCGTCACTAAATTCAATTTTTAAAAAAATTGTTAAAAAAAAATTGAGATCTTCTACTACAATGTTAATATTTTTTATAGAAAATTAAATTATCTAGTTGGGGTGTTTCGGCTTTTTTCGATAATTGTAAAAGTTTTGGAAATATAGGCAGTTAAACTCATAAATTTATCATAAAAAAAATATTTTTCTTAATAAAAAATGTTTGAGAAACCCTGAAATTTTTTTGAAAAAACTAATTTGAGATTTTGTATTTTCCTATGTTTGTACCAATTTTCAGCGTTCTAGCGTTTATGGTTTCTGAGATATATGGAAAAATAAAATAAAAATTCAAAAGTTGATAACCCCTGACTGAAACAAAAATTCAAAATTCCGAGTATAAAAGTTTTGTAGGCCTGTAACTGTTTATATATTCTGAAATTTTAGGCTCTGTAAGTTGAGCGGATCAAAAGTTATAAGGGGGGGACGGACACACAGACACACACACACACAGACACACAGACACACACACAGACACACAGACACACACACACACAGACACACGAAATGTTCTACTCCGAATTCTGAGTAAATCCGTGTATGGAACATATATGCTGCGAAGCCTCTAAGTTGGTGTTTTTTGACTTCAAAGTTGGAAAAGCCGTGAAAAAAGTAGACCTCTCCATACAATTCTCGCGTATTCTGGCTTGATACATTGTCGATATGTTAAGAGAACAAAGTTCTCCTGAACAAATCGACAGTTGGAAAATAATAAATAAAAACTAGTTGCATGTAACACATGGGATCCAACTGTCGACAGCGATAGTATGTATAGTTGAAGAATAAGTACCAAACCCATAAATACAAATTATTTATTATTTTATGATATTTAGTTTTCTATACAACACATGTACCTAGGTAGTCAAGATAGGATAGTATGGAGGTTAGTCTTTTTTTCCTACCCGGAATATGAAAACAGCATGATGGTATATGTATATTGTATGTTTAGAGATGAAGTATCAAACTATTAAGTCTTCTTTGATATTGTGTATACATAGGTGACTACCATACAAAATGTATGAAGCGATGTCGTCACTAAATTCAATTTTTATAAAAATTGTTAAAAAAAATTTGAGATGTACTGCTACAATGTTAATATTTTTTATATAAAATTAAATTAACTAGTTGGGGTGTTTCAGCTTTTTTCGATATTTAAAAAAAAAATGGAAATATAGGCAGTTAAACTCATAAATTTATCATAAAAAAAATACTTTTCTTAATAAAAAATGTTTGAGAAACCCTGGAATTTTTTTGAAAAAACTAATTTGAGATTTTGTATTTGTCTATGTTTGTACCAATTTTCAGCATTCTAGCGTTTATGGTTTCTGAGATATATGGAAAAATAAAATAAAAATTCAAAAGTTGATAACCCCTGACTGAAACAAAAATTCAAAATTCCGAGTATAAAAGTTTTGTAGGCCTGTAACTGTTTATATATTCTGAAATTTTAGGCTCTGTTAATTGAGCGGATCAAAAGTTATAAGGGGGGGACGGACACACACACAGACACACAGACACACACACACACACACACACACACACACACACAGACACACGAAATGTTCTACTCCGAATTCTGAGTAAATCCGTGTATGGAACATATATGCTGCGAAGCCTCTAAGTTGGTGTTTTTTGACTTCAAAGTTGGAAAAGCCGTGAAAAAAGTAGACCTCTCCATACAATTCTCGCGTATTCTGGCTTGATACATTGTCGATATGTTAAGAGAACAAAGTTCTCCTGAACAAATCGACAGTTGGATTATATGAGTATACTTTTAGAGTAGGTACCTATTTGTGATAAATGAGTGGGTATATTAAACTAGTTGCATGTAACACATGAGATCCAACTGTCGATAGCGATAGTATGTATAGTTGAAGAATATGTACCAAACTATAAACCCATAGATACAAATTATTGAATATGTTCAGATATTTTGTTATCTATACAACATATGTAGGTATGTATGTCAAGATAGGATAGTATGGAGGAAGATCCTTTTTCCTACCCAGAATATGCAAATAGCATGATGGTATGTATGTATGTTTGGAGTCGAAGTATCAAACTATTAAGTCTTCTTACATATTGTGTATAGGCGACTGCCATACAAAATGTATGAAGCGATGTCGTCACTAAATTCAATTTTTAAAAAAATTGTTAAAAAAAAATTGAGATCTTCTACTACATTGCTGATATTTTTTATAGAAAATTAAATTATCTAGTTGGGGTGTTTCGGCTTTTTTCGATAATTGTAAAAGTTTTGGAAATATAGGCAGTTAAACTCATAAATTTATCATAAAAAAAATATTTTTCTTAATAAAAAATGTTTGAGAAACCCTGGAATTTTTTTGAAAAAACTAATTTGAGATTTTGTATTTGTCTATGTTTGTACCAATTTTCAGCGTTCTAGCGTTTATGGTTTCTGAGATATATGGAAAAATAAAATAAAAATTCAAATGTTGATAACCCCTGACTGAAACAAAAATTCAAAATTCCGAGTATAAAAGTTTTGTAGGCCTGTAACTGTTTATATATTCTGAAATTTTAGGCTCTGTTTATTGAGCGGATCAAAAGTTATAAGGGGGGGACGGACACACAGACACACACACACACAGACACACAGACACACAGACACACAGACACACACACAGACACACAGACACACGAAATGTTCTACTCCGAATTCTGAGTAAATCCGTGTATGGAACATATATGCTGCGAAGCCTCTAAGTTGGTGTTTTTTGACTTCAAAGTTGGAAAAGCCGTGAAAAAAGTAGACCTCTCCATACAATTCTCGCGTATTCTGGCTTGATACATTGTCGATATGTTACTAGTTGCATGTAACACATGAGATCCAACTGTCGATAGCGATAGTATGTATAGTTGAAGAATATGTACCAAACTATAAACCCATAGATACAAATTATTGAATATTTTCAGATATTTTGTTTTCTATACAACATATGTAGGTATGTATGTCAAGATAGGATAGTATGGAGGAAGATCCTTTTTCCTACCCAGAATATGCAAATAGCATGATGGTATGTATGTATGTTTGGAGATGAAGTATCAAACTATTAAGTCTTCTTACATATTGTGTATAGGCGACTGCCATACAAAATGTATGAAGCGATGTCGTCACTAAATTCAATTTTTAAAAAAATTGTTAAAAAAAATTGAGATCTTCTACTACAATGTTAATATTTTTTATAGAAAATTAAATTATCTAGTTGGGGTGTTTCGGCTTTTTTCGATAATTGTAAAAGTTTTGGAAATATAGGCAGTTAAACTCATAAATTTATCATAAAAAAAATATTTTTCTTAATAAAAAATGTTTGAGAAACCCTGGAATTTTTTTGAAAAAACTAATTTGAGATTTTGTATTTGTCTATGTTTGTACCAATTTTCAGCGTTCTACCTTTTATGGTTTCTGAGATATATGGAAAAATAAAATAAAAATTCAAAAGTTGATAACCCCTGACTGAAACAAAAATTCAAAATTCCGAGTATAAAAGTTTTGTAGGCCTGTAACTGTTTATATATTCTGAAATTTTAGGCTCTGTAAATTGAGCGTATCAAAAGTTATAAGGGGGGGACGGACACACAGACACACAGACACACAGACACACACACACACAGACACACACACACACAGACACACGAAATGTTCTACTCCGAATTCTGAGTAAATCCGTGTATTGAACATATATGCTGCGAAGCCTCTAAGTTGGTGTTTTTTGACTTCAAAGTTGGAAAAGCCGTGAAAAAAGTAGACCTCTCCATACAATTCTCGCGTATTCTGGCTTGATACATTGTCGATATGTTAAGAGAACAAAGTTCTCCTGAACAAATCGACAGTTGGATTATACTAGTTGCATGTAACACATGAGATCCAACTGTCGATAGCGATAGTATGTATAGTTGAAGAATATGTACCAAACTATAATAAACCCATAGATACAAATTATTGAATATTTTCAGATATTTTGTTTTCTATACAAAATATGTAGGTATGTATGTCAAGATAGGATAGTATGGAAGAAGATCCTTTTTCCTACCCAGAATATGCAAATTGCATGATGGTATGTATGTATGTTTGGAGATGAAGTAACAAACTATTAAGTCTTCTTACATATTGTGTATAGGCGACTGCCATACAAAATGTATGAAGCGATGTCGTCACTAAATTCAATTTTTAAAAAAATTGTTAAAAAAAAATTGAGATCTTCTACTACAATGTTAATATTTTTTATAGAAAATTAAATTATCTAGTTGGCGTGTTTCGGCTTTTTTCGATAATTGTAAAAGTTTTGGAAATATAGGCAGTTAAACTCATAAATTTATCATAAAAAAAATATTTTTCTTAATAAAAAATGTTTGAGAAACCCTGGAATTTTTTTGAAAAAACTCATTTGAGATTTTGTATTTGTCTATGTTTGTACCAATTTTCAGCGTTCTAGCGTTTATGGTTTCTGAGATATATGGAAAAATAAAATAAAAATTCAAAAGTTGATAACCCCTGACTGAAACAAAAATTCAAAATTCCGAGTATAAAAGTTTTGTAGGCCTGTAACTGTTTATATATTCTGAAATTTTAGGCTCTGTAAATTGAGCGGATCAAAAGTTATAAGGGGGGGACGGACACACACACAGACACACAGACACACAGACACACACACACACACACACACACACACACAGACACACGAAATGTTCTACTCCGAATTCTGAGTAAATCCGTGTATGGAACATATATGCTGCGAAGCCTCTAAGTTGGTGTTTTTTGACTTCAAAGTTGGAAAAGCCATGAAAAAAGTAGACCTCTCCATACAATTCTCGCGTATTCTGGCTTGATACATTGTCGATATGTTAAGAGAACAAAGTTCTCCTGAACAAATCGACTGTTGGATTAGGCTATTTATTGTTTTTTTTTCTTTGAAGTATTACTATTATTTTTTGTAAAGTGCCCTCTTCATCACGGGATGAAATCCTAGTGAGGCAGGCGCTGGTAAAAAAAGTGTACTTTTTTATATGCATTATTAATACTAGTTGCATGTAACACATGAGATCCAACTGTCGATAGCGATAGTATGTATAGTTGAAGAATATGTACCAAACTATAAACCCATAGATACATATTATTATTGAATATTTTCAGATATTTTGTTTTCTATACAACATATGTAGGTATGTATGTCAAGATAGGATAGTATGGAGGAAGATCCTTTTTCCTACCCAGAATATGCAAATAGCATGATGGTATGTATGTATGTTTGGAGATGACGTATCAAACTATTAAGTCTTCTTACATATTGTGTATAGGCGACTGCCATACAAAATGTATGAAGCGATGTCGTCACTAAATTCAATTTTTAAAAAAATTGTTAAAAAAAAATTGAGATCTTCTACTACAATGTTAATATTTTTTATAGAAAATTAAATTATCTAGTTGGGGTGTTTCGGCTTTTTTCGATAATTGTAAAAGTTTTGGAAATATAGGCAGTTAAACTCATAAATTTATCATAAAAAAAATATTTTTCTTAATAAAAAATGTTTGAGAAACCCTGAAATTTTTTTGAAAAAACTAATTTGAGATTTTGTATTTTCCTATGTTTGTACCAATTTTCAGCGTTCTAGCGTTTATGGTTTCTGAGATATATGGAAAAATAAAATAAAAATTCAAAAGTTGATAACCCCTGACTGAAACAAAAATTCAAAATTCCGAGTATAAAAGTTTTGTAGGCCTGTAACTGTTTATATATTCTGAAATTTTAGGCTCTGTAAGTTGAGCGGATCAAAAGTTATAAGGGGGGGACGGACACACAGACACACACACACACAGACACACAGACACACACACAGACACACAGACACACACACACACAGACACACGAAATGTTCTACTCCGAATTCTGAGTAAATCCGTGTATGGAACATATATGCTGCGAAGCCTCTAAGTTGGTGTTTTTTGACTTCAAAGTTGGAAAAGCCGTGAAAAAAGTAGACCTCTCCATACAATTCTCGCGTATTCTGGCTTGATACATTGTCGATATGTTAAGAGAACAAAGTTCTCCTGAACAAATCGACAGTTGGAAAATAATAAATAAAAACTAGTTGCATGTAACACATGGGATCCAACTGTCGACAGCGATAGTATGTATAGTTGAAGAATAAGTACCAAACCCATAAATACAAATTATTTATTATTTTATGATATTTAGTTTTCTATACAACACATGTACCTAGGTAGTCAAGATAGGATAGTATGGAGGTTAGTCTTTTTTTCCTACCCGGAATATGAAAACAGCATGATGGTATATGTATATTGTATGTTTAGAGATGAAGTATCAAACTATTAAGTCTTCTTTGATATTGTGTATACATAGGTGACTACCATACAAAATGTATGAAGCGATGTCGTCACTAAATTCAATTTTTATAAAAATTGTTAAAAAAAATTTGAGATGTACTGCTACAATGTTAATATTTTTTATATAAAATTAAATTAACTAGTTGGGGTGTTTCAGCTTTTTTCGATATTTAAAAAAAAAATGGAAATATAGGCAGTTAAACTCATAAATTTATCATAAAAAAAATACTTTTCTTAATAAAAAATGTTTGAGAAACCCTGGAATTTTTTTGAAAAAACTAATTTGAGATTTTGTATTTGTCTATGTTTGTACCAATTTTCAGCATTCTAGCGTTTATGGTTTCTGAGATATATGGAAAAATAAAATAAAAATTCAAAAGTTGATAACCCCTGACTGAAACAAAAATTCAAAATTCCGAGTATAAAAGTTTTGTAGGCCTGTAACTGTTTATATATTCTGAAATTTTAGGCTCTGTTAATTGAGCGGATCAAAAGTTATAAGGGGGGGACGGACACACACACAGACACACAGACACACACACACACACACACACACACACACACACAGACACACGAAATGTTCTACTCCGAATTCTGAGTAAATCCGTGTATGGAACATATATGCTGCGAAGCCTCTAAGTTGGTGTTTTTTGACTTCAAAGTTGGAAAAGCCGTGAAAAAAGTAGACCTCTCCATACAATTCTCGCGTATTCTGGCTTGATACATTGTCGATATGTTAAGAGAACAAAGTTCTCCTGAACAAATCGACAGTTGGATTATATGAGTATACTTTTAGAGTAGGTACCTATTTGTGATAAATGAGTGGGTATATTAAACTAGTTGCATGTAACACATGAGATCCAACTGTCGATAGCGATAGTATGTATAGTTGAAGAATATGTACCAAACTATAAACCCATAGATACAAATTATTGAATATGTTCAGATATTTTGTTATCTATACAACATATGTAGGTATGTATGTCAAGATAGGATAGTATGGAGGAAGATCCTTTTTCCTACCCAGAATATGCAAATAGCATGATGGTATGTATGTATGTTTGGAGTCGAAGTATCAAACTATTAAGTCTTCTTACATATTGTGTATAGGCGACTGCCATACAAAATGTATGAAGCGATGTCGTCACTAAATTCAATTTTTAAAAAAATTGTTAAAAAAAAATTGAGATCTTCTACTACATTGCTGATATTTTTTATAGAAAATTAAATTATCTAGTTGGGGTGTTTCGGCTTTTTTCGATAATTGTAAAAGTTTTGGAAATATAGGCAGTTAAACTCATAAATTTATCATAAAAAAAATATTTTTCTTAATAAAAAATGTTTGAGAAACCCTGGAATTTTTTTGAAAAAACTAATTTGAGATTTTGTATTTGTCTATGTTTGTACCAATTTTCAGCGTTCTAGCGTTTATGGTTTCTGAGATATATGGAAAAATAAAATAAAAATTCAAATGTTGATAACCCCTGACTGAAACAAAAATTCAAAATTCCGAGTATAAAAGTTTTGTAGGCCTGTAACTGTTTATATATTCTGAAATTTTAGGCTCTGTTTATTGAGCGGATCAAAAGTTATAAGGGGGGGACGGACACACAGACACACACACACACAGACACACAGACACACAGACACACAGACACACACACAGACACACAGACACACGAAATGTTCTACTCCGAATTCTGAGTAAATCCGTGTATGGAACATATATGCTGCGAAGCCTCTAAGTTGGTGTTTTTTGACTTCAAAGTTGGAAAAGCCGTGAAAAAAGTAGACCTCTCCATACAATTCTCGCGTATTCTGGCTTGATACATTGTCGATATGTTACTAGTTGCATGTAACACATGAGATCCAACTGTCGATAGCGATAGTATGTATAGTTGAAGAATATGTACCAAACTATAAACCCATAGATACAAATTATTGAATATTTTCAGATATTTTGTTTTCTATACAACATATGTAGGTATGTATGTCAAGATAGGATAGTATGGAGGAAGATCCTTTTTCCTACCCAGAATATGCAAATAGCATGATGGTATGTATGTATGTTTGGAGATGAAGTATCAAACTATTAAGTCTTCTTACATATTGTGTATAGGCGACTGCCATACAAAATGTATGAAGCGATGTCGTCACTAAATTCAATTTTTAAAAAAATTGTTAAAAAAAATTGAGATCTTCTACTACAATGTTAATATTTTTTATAGAAAATTAAATTATCTAGTTGGGGTGTTTCGGCTTTTTTCGATAATTGTAAAAGTTTTGGAAATATAGGCAGTTAAACTCATAAATTTATCATAAAAAAAATATTTTTCTTAATAAAAAATGTTTGAGAAACCCTGGAATTTTTTTGAAAAAACTAATTTGAGATTTTGTATTTGTCTATGTTTGTACCAATTTTCAGCGTTCTACCTTTTATGGTTTCTGAGATATATGGAAAAATAAAATAAAAATTCAAAAGTTGATAACCCCTGACTGAAACAAAAATTCAAAATTCCGAGTATAAAAGTTTTGTAGGCCTGTAACTGTTTATATATTCTGAAATTTTAGGCTCTGTAAATTGAGCGTATCAAAAGTTATAAGGGGGGGACGGACACACAGACACACAGACACACAGACACACACACACACAGACACACACACACACAGACACACGAAATGTTCTACTCCGAATTCTGAGTAAATCCGTGTATGGAACATATATGCTGCGAAGCCTCTAAGTTGGTGTTTTTTGACTTCAAAGTTGGAAAAGCCGTGAAAAAAGTAGACCTCTCCATACAATTCTCGCGTATTCTGGCTTGATACATTGTCGATATGTTAAGAGAACAAAGTTCTCCTGAACAAATCGACAGTTGGATTATACTAGTTGCATGTAACACATGAGATCCAACTGTCGATAGCGATAGTATGTATAGTTGAAGAATATGTACCAAACTATAATAAACCCATAGATACAAATTATTGAATATTTTCAGATATTTTGTTTTCTATACAAAATATGTAGGTATGTATGTCAAGATAGGATAGTATGGAAGAAGATCCTTTTTCCTACCCAGAATATGCAAATTGCATGATGGTATGTATGTATGTTTGGAGATGAAGTAACAAACTATTAAGTCTTCTTACATATTGTGTATAGGCGACTGCCATACAAAATGTATGAAGCGATGTCGTCACTAAATTCAATTTTTAAAAAAATTGTTAAAAAAAAATTGAGATCTTCTACTACAATGTTAATATTTTTTATAGAAAATTAAATTATCTAGTTGGCGTGTTTCGGCTTTTTTCGATAATTGTAAAAGTTTTGGAAATATAGGCAGTTAAACTCATAAATTTATCATAAAAAAAATATTTTTCTTAATAAAAAATGTTTGAGAAACCCTGGAATTTTTTTGAAAAAACTAATTTGAGATTTTGTATTTGTCTATGTTTGTACCAATTTTCAGCGTTCTACCGTTTATGGTTTCTGAGATATATGGAAAAATAAAATAAAAATTCAAAAGTTGATAACCCCTGACTGAAACAAAAATTCAAAATTCCGAGTATAAAAGTTTTGTAGGCCTGTAACTGTTTATATATTCTGAAATTTTAGGCTCTGTAAGTTGAGCGGATCAAAAGTTATAAGGGGGGGACGGACACACAGACACACACACACACAGACACACACACAGACACACAGACACACACACAGACACACACACACACAGACACACGAAATATTCTACTCCGAATTCTGAGTAAATCCGTGTATGGAACATATATGCTGCGAAGCCTCTAAGTTGGTGTTTTTTGACTTCAAAGTTGGAAAAGCCGTGAAAAAAGTAGACCTCTCCATACAATTCTCGCGTATTCTGGCTTGATACATTGTCGATATGTTAAGAGAACAAAGTTCTCCTGAACAAATCGACAGTTGGAAGAGAACAAAGTTCTCCTGAACAAATCGACAGTTGGATAAACAAATAAATTAAAACCGCAATCAAATTTCGCTTATTATTTGACTCAACCAAATCAATTCAAAGAATCAGTAGGTACTCGATTTTAATGTTTCTTTTTGAAACCAAAATATGAAATGATTTAGTTAAATGAATAAGGAAATGTATGTATGCTTTCAGAAGACTAAGAAATGTCTTAAATACACAATATGTTATGCGACGGTTCATTCTTTGTTTGTTTATGAAATTGTTGGTTGGGGAGGAGCAAATTATAATATTTTCTAAACCAAGTTAAAGTTGTACAAAAACTAATTATAAAAGTAATAGCAAAGGAAAAAGCACTTTTGCGACAATAACACTTTTTGATACATTTAAAGTTCCTACAGTAGAGGAAATTTATAAAAAAAACATCATTTCTACAAATATTGAATCACAATGTTTTGCGAAAATTAAAAAAAATATGTAACTCTGATTTCGAAAATTCCCAAAGCTATATAAGAAAATTATATTTATTGAGGAATAAAGCGTTTCAATTGCCTCCCAAATGATTTAAAACAGATAAGAGATTTAAAACAATTCAAACAAAAACTAAAATGCATTTTACAATCTAAAATGTTGTATGATTTATTTTTTATTTACTTTTGATATAATGACCAAAATCCTTTCATTTAGGTACCTGTTTTCTTTTTTGTTTTGAATTTTAAACCAGCCGATGACAGGTCGTAAGCCCTGTAGGTGCTTTGAGTTCCTGATTCTCCTATAATATTCCAACTTCGTCTTGTTGAAAAATTGACAAAAAAGTACATTTTCTTATCAAATCTATACATAAATGAACATTTTTACTGAAAAATAATCTATTTAAAGCCTTTGTGCATTTTAAAATCATCTTTAGATAGATTGGTCGAAAAATAATTTAGTCAAGGAAAACCTAAAAAAAATATTTTAGGGTATTTACTCAATTAGGCATTATGGTTTTTGGGTTTTATGAAATCAAATTGCTGATTCCACAATCGTTTATTACCTTTAACATAACGAGTCTTCTTAGGTCCTCAATCAGTCATTTGTTTTTATGAAACCCCAATAAACATTATGTTTATATTTTTTTGAATTAATTGTCACAATTAAGTACATAGGTATTATGTGCTGTCCGCACATATGACTTATTGCAATTAAAATGACAAAGTATTTCTAATGAGACTGTTAAAGCAATATGGCATCTCATTTAAAGTACCAACATATTTCTTTGCTTAAAAACCCTTTTCCATAATACGCCAACATAAAACCTTACTCTTTTTTTCTTTCTTCGGGAGGTTTTTAGAGAAGTGACTGTCGTTAGGTATAGACCGACTCGCAGACAGGAAAATTATTAAAGCGAAGAAATTTTTATTATATGTTGTCTGTTAGTTGTATGTTTTGAAATTTATTTATTTACTTATTAAAGATTTGGTACACGGTTAACATACAATATAAATTAAACATAATATCAATAAAATGAAATGCATTTATTTGTTTAATAATTGTTTTTCGACGGACGTTTCAAGAAGGTATCATCTAGGTACGTTTTTAAGTTTTGAAGGTTTGTCTATGTTTGTTTTGATAAATCTACATATACGTAAAATTTTGAGATTTAAATTGTTTCTCGGCTAACTAATAAGTTGCCACATTCTGGAGACTTTCGATGTTTATTGTCTCACAGTTCCAGACTGAAAACACTATTTAAAGTTGGGAATCGAATCCGGGAAGTTTGGCTCAGAAGTCATGTATCGCACCAACTGAGCCACGAAGTTCAAATGAATGATATGAAATTCACATTCAGTAAGAATCAAATCACGAGAAAAAGTTTCTTATGAAAAGCCAAAATCATATTTTAACGATTAACTTCACTGCTGTGAAGCACCCGCTTAGAATAGTGCTTCCACTCTTTTCTATTATAATCGTTGTGGGGTGTCCGATAAGAGTCGGGAAATCAAAAATACATCCATTCTGAATCATCCTTTTTGATCGTCCTTTTTGGTGAGACAAGACTGATTTGTGGAGGTACTAGCATGTGTTGTGCTAGGTACCTTTTTTAAGATAACGCCGACCCGCACACCTGTTGCTGGTTACCCAAAATTGTGTGATATGCCGTGATGGTATGTATCTATTTATTTTAATAATTGATATCTGTTGTAGGTAAACAATTTGCTTATCTAATATCACAACAATATAATATGGTTGATGCGTGTAAATGTAAGAGTATGTGTGAGAGTAAGAGATAGAATGTGTGTATACATATACGTGAATGGTAAACTTATATTATCAGATTCGGTAGAATTAAAGAAGAAAATTATTTAATAAGCTCAAGGCGGTTAAACAATACATATGAATAAAAATAAAATTTGTTCCAGCAATTGCGGTTATACAAATAATAAAAAAAATATTATATTTACATACATACATAATTTATTATTATTAAAAATAATTTTATAACGGTAAAATTTTAATTAATTAAAATTAATAATTATATTAAAAATATGAAATTAAATAAATTAATATAAGTTTGTTGTAATAATGTTAGAATGTTACATTTAAGTTTTTTTTTTTGGAAAATCATTCTTGAGTTATAAAGTATGTCTGTATAGATATATAATTTTTTCGTAGCTGTTCAATAAGTTTATCATTCTATTAATCGGATCGTTATTGCAATGAATTACATATGTTGAGGGTACAACTGGCAGAGGGCGTCCCCGCCGGGAGTATTTAGAACAGGTGTGCCGCGACATGCATTGTACCTCTTACACGGAGATGAAAAGAGTCGCTGAAGACCGAGCGGAGTGGAGGAGGAGATGCATCAATTTAATGCTGCCAACCAATCTTCAAGAATGAAACAAAAGAAGAAGAAGCAAGGCATTCGATAAAGTTTCCCATAAAATTCTTATTCAAAAATTAAATGCTTTGGGAGTTACTGATAATATGTCCAAATGGTTTAAAAGTTATCTTAACCAAAGAAAAATTTCTGTAAAAATAGGTGGATTTATTTCTTCCCAGTTTGTTGCGTCAAATGGTGTACCGCAAGGTTCCCACTTGGGACCAGTATTATTCTTATTATTTATAAATGACATTGTTTTTGTATTCAAGGGAGTTGATATACTTTTATTTGCTGATGACCTTAAAATTTCTAGAAAGATAACATGTTTAAACGACTGTAATATTCTTCAAGCAAATCTTGATAAATTAGGCAAATGGTGTAATCAAAATCATCTATTTTTGAACGTTGACAAGTGTCATTATATGACTTTTAATAGAAATAAATCTCCTATTTCCTATCAATATAGCATTAATAAAATTAATATCAAAAAGGTATCACAGGTTGTAGATCTTGATGTCCTCTTTGATGAATGTTTTACCTTTATCCCTCATATAAATGAGATAGCAAATAAAGCTATGAAATGCTTAGGTTTTATATTGAGAACGGCAAGGGATTTCAATTCACTAAGCTCGTTCAAAATGTTGTATGTTGCATTAGTTAGAAGCACCTTAGAATATAATTCAATTATTTGGTCTCCTTTTTATAAATCTCACCAGTATACTCGTAAATTAGAAAAAGTTCAGCGAAAATTCTTAAGATTTGTCAATTTTAAATTATCGATTCCCTTTGAACAAATAAATTATAATTCTTTAATGTGTACACTTAACTTAAAAACACTA
This sequence comes from Molanna angustata, assembly GCA_963576475.1. Taxonomy (NCBI): domain Eukaryota; kingdom Metazoa; phylum Arthropoda; class Insecta; order Trichoptera; family Molannidae; genus Molanna; species Molanna angustata. The sequence goes on from OY754982.1 coordinate 9,299,829, forward strand.
TCAAGTAGAAGGACAATCAGTGATTTGATGATTTTATATAAGATTTTAAATGGCTGGTTGGACGTCCTTGATTTAACGTGTCTCATTTCATTTAATGTTCCAATTACCCGTACACGACAAACACAGGCTTCACTATTTTTTATCATAAAATCTAGTAATAATTATTATATTCACTCGCCTATTCTGAGATTACATAGACTTGGTTATGAGTTTGGCTCTTTTGATGACTTTTGCTCGTCGATATATGAATATAAAGAGAGACTTTTAAAGATTGTATAAATTCTGGGTTCTTCTTCTTTTTTTCTTTTAATTTTTTATTTTTGTTTCTGCTTAAACTTAAACTTTTGCTTGTTTTTCTTTAATTTTATTTTTATTGTACTTCACTACTTATATATTTTGTATTTATAATTATATTTAATATATATTTTTTTCTTGATATTTTTTTGTTTTTATGTATAGGTACCTATTTATAATTATGTATGTATGTATTTTGCTTCGTGGTTCATAAATGTATGTTTTAATAATTTGTAATTGTGTATGTAAAAGCCCATTTAGGGCGTTTATATAAATAAATTATATTCCTTCTATATCTTTACATAACCTTATTTTCGTCACCGCTATGATCAGTGTTATTATTATTATTCTTTTTTATTTTTTCTGTTTGTATTTTTTTCTTCCTTCTCTATTTTATTTTTTATCAATTTATTTCTCACTTAATGCTATTGTACCAATTTAACTTTAGAGACTTCACGTTGCTCGGGTTGGTTGGAAGATATTGCCTCGTGATATTAATCATAATTATCGTGTAAAAGTGCTTGAAGTCTTTTGTATTATAATTGTTTTAATTCTATAAGTTCAGATTTAAATAATGATCAACACATATGAAAGGTATCAAAAGTGTCAATATGAATATGTCGTTTTTCTTTTCTTTACGTACCCGTGTCTTTAAAAATACTCATTTGAATGGGGTTTGTTTGAAGTCAAAAGCTCGAATGATAATAATCTAAGAGTGGGGGTATTCAGGAAACAAATATATGAAATGGGGACTATTTCATTTCAGGACTCTGAATCCTGAATGCGACACAAAGGTGTTGAAGAAAGGATCTAGCAGGAAAGGTGAGGTTAGGTATACACATGGCTGACAGTAAATGTGAGTACATTATTAACATTTGAGTATTACATAAATAGATATATCTGTGGGTGAAAATATTTGCGTTTTTAGAAGGAAAAGTAACTATAGATATATTATAATATGTATAAGATAATATATGTATTTGAAGGAAGGTTTGATGATAGTATTTGTGTGATAACCAGCATTATATAAAAAACATTTGTATTGAAAGTAAACTGTATGGAGTTGTTCATAGAGCGTCCAGTTAGAAATCTTCAACTTAGTAAAAACTATACATTCTTATCTATAATACAAAATTTCTCAGCTCTTCGTTCGAAGTATCTTTATACAATCAGCAAGATTATGGAATAGCCTAAATCCGCATATTGCGTGGTCTAAATCATTTTGTATTTTGAAGAAAAAACTAATGTAGGAATATTTATCCCTAAACACCTGATCCCGGTTTCCTCTCCTTGTCCTCTCCCTATCCTATATGAAACTTTCATTTTAGACCTTGGTAATGCCGAGTCACCTCGGTGAAAAGGTTTGGTCATTGTAATCGAATTTTGCGGATAATATTTTTGTATATTTGTTCATTAATTATCTCAATTTTTAATAATATTTTAAATGGGTCGATGGCAGAGCGGTTAGTGCGCTGGGCTAGTAATCCAGTGATGGCGAGTTCGAATCCTGCCTCGAGTGATTTCGTTCACCAACTCTTTTTGTTTAACAAGGACATATTATTTTTTTAGTATAAAAAATATCACTTTGTATTAATGTTATTATTTGTTGAAACTATGCGACCAGTTTCGGAACAGACCGTTGTTGTTGAAAATCAGCCTGATGAGGGAACGGTCAGTTTTGAAATCGGTCGCATAGTTTCAACAAATGCATAATTGTGAATAAGGTGACAGCCAGCGAACAAAGACAACATGAATATGAGGGGATGTTTTTTCGCTGCAACTGAAGTCATATGTAGGCGGGATTTCTGTAGGTATGTATGTATATTCTCTTGATTCCCATTAGAGCTGCACTTCTGTTTCCTGGTAGGGTGAAGCCAGGGCGATGGAATTCACGGAGGGGATGAAGAGATTGCAATGTCAAACTGCATACGTCACAATGCACATATTAAATCAGAGTTTCACCAAAAATATTTTTTTTTATTCCAGGAAGATGATATATGAATTTATATTTTCTTAATAAAGTTTGAATCATTTTTGCTGATCGGTGGGTTCTTGAAGTTATGTAATTGATGTTCAGGCAATTCAATTTTTAAAACCTGAATAAATATAATCATGAGCAGATTGCAAACCCTCCCCAACGCTTTGTAGTGCGCTTCTTCGGAAGAGTATAATAGATCCAAATTCTAACTGCTGGTGTCCCCTACGTAGCCATGTTAAAAAATAAAGAACTCCAGTACAAAATTGATACACTAAAGGCGACACATGATAACTTTTTTTGTGTCGACATCAGTGTATTTACATTACTTTTCGGGCAACTAACAGATACTATGTCAAATATTAATTTAACATGCACCCAATATCAAGTTTTCCAACTGTCGATTTGTTCAAGAGAATTTATTCTCTTAACATATCGACAAAGTATTAAGCCAAGACCCGCGTATAAGGAATACTAGGAACATTTTGTATGGCGTAGTTCCGTCAAAACTGTGCTCGGTAACCCTTAAAAGCCACGAGGAAGAGGCAGACCACCGGCAACATGCGAGTTTTAAGAGGGAGCGGCGACACAAGGTGTCTCACAGGAGTGTCTAGTGTCTTGTGTCTAGTGTATAGTGTCAAGTGTAAAGTGTTTGGTGTCCAGAGTATATTGTCGAGTATCTAGTGTCCAGTGTCTGGTGTCCAGTGTCGTTGTGCATTTGAGCATAAGGCTTCAATTCGTCGGAAACTCGAATTGTACGTAACGAAGTAGGTGCATTGTTTATCCATGCGTCGAAGTCTTTTGTATGAAAAAAAAATATATACCAATTGCGAGAGTAAAGCGTATAAGCTTGTGTGAAGCTAATAATTTTTTTAAAAAATAATACAACTTTACCATCCGTCGACTTCCAATCGGCAGTCATGAGACTCCCCGTTTCCTATATTTTAAAATTATCTCAGGGCGTGAAGCCATAATATTATAATTCATCTAAAGGCAAATAACAAGAACATTAAGCAGGAAACATTTAAATTAAAATTTTAGAGAAGAATTTACTGTATGTGTTGAGTAGGTTGGCATGAGATAAAAGACCATTTTCATATACAATATTTAATTTCCATTGTATGCTGGACAGACATTTTATACAAGGTTATTTAAGTACTTATTAAAATAATCAGATACAGAAAATATTCAGAATTGCAGGTATTTCATTAAGAAAATTTAAGTTACTGTGATATTTCAGAATGTCCAAGAGGTGTAGATTTTCCAAGTAAAATTTTATCATGTATTATCCAAAAGCAGGGCATCATTGTAGAAAGTAACAGGTACAGCAAATTTTCAAAGTGGTATATCATCAAAATCAGTATGCTATCAGAATATCATCAGTGGGTTACATGAATGTGACACCAAAAGTGTCACATTGATCATACAGGGTACATTACACATCATCATAAAATCGGGGTCCAGCATTCAATGATTAATTATCCCAATACGTCACCACGTCGTGACTGACGGGTATTAGTACGACACAAAATCTAATACAAATAAAGGCATAAAAATATTTAGAAGACGGGAGATCGGGAAGGATACTGATGGCGTGGTATCCTGTAAAAATTCAAGTGGGGTTAGAGACTATCATGCCAGTTTCCCAACAAAAATATATAAGTATATATGTATAGTAGTGTGTGGGACTCACCTTCCCGAGCTTATTCAGGTGTTATCCCGTCTTCTCAGTATGCGAAATCTTCATCTTCACTTTTCCCAAGAGGTGTTGACCGACCCCATATCGAAAAGGAAAAGAAACCGAAACGTCAGATTTCGTCTATGCATACTGAGAGTGCGTTCCGAGAACGCTCATCTGGACTCGCAAAAGCGCGTTCCGCACACCACCAAACCGACACGTCAAGGACATGACGTTAGTAAAATAACGTCATACAATGTTAAAATCACTTTTTTTCATCTCTTTGAAATTAAATAAAAAAGGAAAATATAATCGTTATAAAGATGCAATAGTTTAGGTAATAATTTAAAGTGAATAGGTTCAAAAACCAACTGTTTTATATTTTTAATTTACAAAATATGATAATCATTTTATTTTTTTTAACTTCTCAATAGGTAATAATTCTTGATGAAACTCCATATTAAATTGACCATTTTTACGTTACGAAAATCTCCATGAGGTTTTTTTAGGTCGCTGAATTTCGTGTTGAGTTATAATGTTAAAATCCTTTCTCTTGTCAAAAATAAAATAAAGTTAGTCTATTATATTTCGGTTTTATCTCATTTTATTCAGTATAACCTCTTCATATCTTGTTATAATATTCTTGACATATTAAGGATGTATTCATACGAGTGTCTTCAAAGAGGAAAGTCAAATTTTTCATACTTTTCTCAGGGAAAATCAGAACTATCCACATTTCGGTGAATGCCGTGTTATCAATAGGCGTTTTTTGAACTGGTGGGTTCAACACTATAGAATGTCTCGGAGACATTTTTCACATGTGATTTATGTTCACTGATACCGTGACGATACTTTTACAACCTGGCTGAATAAACCAAACAAAATGGACGTTTATTTCTTTATTTTATTACATGTGTAGCCGATATCCTGTCATGAGGCCATTGAGGAGGAAGATGAACAAAAAGGTTCCAATCATCTTTTTAATAAACTCAATAAAAACATTTTTTCACCAAATAAAATAGCTCTGCTTAGTGACAGCGCAACAACACTTCAATGGCTGTCTACAGTAGGTTACCTCATAAATAATTATAGACTGATTACAAATAATTATATCTAATACATACATACATATCATCACGCCATGTCTCTTAAGAGGTAAGAATAGAGAACCGTGCGCCATATTCCTCTATTTTTGCACACATTACTGGCTTTCTTAACATCCATGCATCGCCTCATACATGTTCGTCGAATGTTCAAGCTCATTTCCTTCTTTTAAAATATCATTCACATGGTCATGACATCCCTTTCTGGGGCGGCTACTGCTATTTACTCCATTTCTTACATCCATGTATATTTTTTGGTCAACCGTTCATTTTTTCGATATGCCTAAACCATCTCAGGGCATTCACTTTCATTTCATTTATGATTTCCTTCTTTATCTTGAATTCTCTCCTATATCCAAAACGCAATCGATAATCATGTGTCGTTAAAAATACTGGCAGAATTCGTGAAAAAAAAAATCTGCGACTGCTCCACTAAAGTATTAAACTCCGAATGGGTACTTAGTTGAAAAGTATTGGTTGTTATATTTTTGTTTTGTCTTGTCTTCTTTGCTAACATTTTTTGTATGTTTTTCAATAACAAAAATCATTTCATGTTGTTTTCAATATGTTATAATCTCAGCACAGATTGTTTACCTTGTGGAAATGGAGTTGGACTGTATATTTTTTTCATATTTTTTTTAACGCGTGAGGTGCAATTTCGTCAAGTCAATCTTTTCGTTTCTTGTAACATTTGTATTTCTGTGGATTCCTCCGTCGCGTGTAAAAATGTTTAATATTTTTTGGTCCGACAAAATGATGGACTGGGTTAGATTTATGATTCCTATCAGCTGTAATAGCGTCAAGCCAGGATATGCCTACATATTATTATATCCACTACCTACCTGCCGATCTGGCGAAAACCTCTTTGTCCAGCGCCGTCTGGTATAATTACTAAACACATGTAATGTCACTCCAGTCTCTGATGTTTGGGAAGAAAGAAGAGCAGGAAGTCAGATGACTGAGGCGGATACAATTCATCTCACGGAAACATATTCATAAGTGGTCGACTAAACTAAACCAGACAAGTTACTTCCGAAAAATATAATATAGCAAGAGTTAATAATTATTACATACTTTGAAAGTACACTGCAGTATTTAACATCAACATTTTTTAATAGATTGCCCTCAGACTTAATTATTGGATTAGATTCGAACAAAAAGATACAATTAACATGCATAAAGTTTATTTTAAGCTAATAATTGTCGTTTTCTTTTGTTACAGACCTAATGGACAATGGACACAGGGGACTACAACCAGTGAGCCAACTACTTTCATTGTATTAAAACGTAGATTTGTATAGATTCATTTGCATTATGTAACTTTTTTTTCAACCGTTCAAAAACCAACATTTTTATACACCTGTCATGTTAATTTTGTATATAACCACTAGTCTCAGTCTTGTAGAGCATTATTCTGACGATGTGCCTTGCACGAAACGCGTCAATAATCTAATAAATACAATAGAACTATTACCAAGTAGTATTGTTCGCGCCATTTATTTACTTTAATTGTCATAAAATAAAATAAAATAAAATGCACTGTATTCGATGAATTTGATGTCTTTGTGTATCGCCAGAAGAAGTAATGCACTAAGCCAATGGCCATTGGCAATCAAGAGGCTTCTTCTGGGATTCATCGTCTTCATCTGCACTCATCACCGCTTCAACTACCGCTTTATAAAATAAACCGCCTACTTACAACATAATGCAAATATTCACGCCTGTGTGTTGGCAACGTTATATTATCTTTGTTGGCAACACTAAAAACTTCGACTTCCCGCCTGTCATTCGCAAAGTACGGATCCATATTTGTTCGTGTCTATGTGACCGCCGCTTTTCGCCGCAAAATTAATAAAACCCGCTTACTTTCCAACCGCTACTTTCATCGCAAAATCTTCGCCATCTTCACCGCTATCTTCTACAGTAACACCGCAGTTCATAAACATTTTCAACAGTTTTTTTCATCCGCTACATCAATCTTCAACGCCCGCTAACACTGCAAGAGAAGAGTGCCCTCTGCCAAAAGGATCTGCCAGCCAATTAAAGGTAAGTGCATTGTTTCCTTTTGGCTTATATACGAGGTATCATATTTATCGAACTGCAGTGCATAAAAATCGCTAATTAAATCAAATTACCAATACCAAATAGGTCAATGTTGCAATGAACCAGCAAACCCCCGCTACACCATAAATTTTTATAACATATTAACGTTAGCTAATAATGTTTATTTCCTTTTTCTTTCTGATTCTTTTTTTTCTAAAACTTTGTAGATATTGATATATTTTTCTTTACATTTATTGTATTTTTTTGTTTTTGATTTGAATTTTGTACAGCTCTGTTATCTTAATACTTTTTTATTGTCTTTTGTATGTAATATAATGTCGATTTTTTTATTTATTCTTTGATTGACTGTTAAGTTTATTATGCCATAAAAATATATATTCATGTTGTAACCATAATAACTATTGGAAATAGTGAACTAAACAAAATACAAATGTTATTTATTTTTCTATATTATTGTACATAATACAAACAAATATATTGCACACTGGCGGGCTAAAAGCCATCTAGCAAATTCTTCCAATCAACCAGATAACAATGTATGACAATATTATATATGCACAACAACAGAAACATTGAAAAATAGAAAAGTAATAAATAAAAAACTTACAAAAATAATTTGCAAAGGACAAGGAGAAGAAATCGGGATCAGGTTTTTAGGGATAAATATTCATTCTTGAGTTTTTACTTGAAAATACAAAGTGAGTTAGGCGACGCAATATCCGGACTAAGACTTTTCCATACTCTTGTTATGGATAGTGTTATAATTATAATTTGTATGATCTTAAAGACAAAATTGGAAAACTAGGTATCATCTTAAATACAAGAAATACTGCGGGGCAAAACGTATACAACACAAGACATCGACATAACTTTCTACCACCTTGGACACTTACCTCGTACGGACAAAGACATTACAGATATCTTGCTCGAAAAATATTTAATATTATTAATAACGATACACTACCCTCCTCCACGCACAACATTTTCAAGCGTCAGGAAACACTTTGGCTTATGAATTAGGGCAGACAGGGATCGGAAACATCACTAACACACATTTTAAGTTAAATTTGCACAAATATATATTGAACATCTAAATTATCTTATAAATCCAGTATAAATAAATTTTCTTAATAATATAATCTTAATAATATACCCTCAATATTTAACCTTTGTCTAAATGCTTAAGAGTACTACCTCAGAACAGGCGTTCATCCTAGTGAGATAATAAATTTTCAATATTTTTGCTATGCATACCATTATGAAATGTACTGTACTGAATTATGTAAATAAATAAATAAATCTTAGCTACAGTCAAAAATTTGATGGAATAATTTGCTATTCACCAATTGAGTCGTATTTCACACAGGGTACAAAGCGTTGTTTACTATAGGTACATTACATACTTACTTTCCGTGTCCGGAACACCATCATATTCGTAGCCCCCAATATTCGGCCACTCGGATTCCACTAGTGTTTGCTATCACTGGAGCACCAACCAATAGGTACATTAAAAAATATTTTAATGGTGATAAAAAATATCATGACTATTACCACGGTTGTTTAAAATATTGTTTTATGCCTTCGTAAAATGCCATGAGGAAACGTAGGTACTGATTTTGTAGTTAGTTTCCGTTTTACACAAACTAATGTACTGCTGTTCTGATTAGTGTGGTAACACGAGTTTTATGGTTCTTTTATACCAAAAGTCTTTAATTTGTAAACATGGTGGTGATGTATTTTTTTATCGCTGTCGTTTAAAAGCAGACTTCAGTTTGATCGCTTCGAAGGTAATCAACCTTAACCCTTAGTTGACCGTCGGTACTTATAACTATCGAACAAAATTTATCCTGTATTGCCAACGCATCGATATGATTCATTTTTTTAAATATTGTCGTATTACTTTGATAATAATGGGCCTCTATAATTAATATAAAATTTAAACTTATTAAAACATACTTACAATTACATATGCATGATACCGTCAAACTTTTAATAAAATTTGATAAAAGTAACATAAAAAACAAGTGGGTTGTAGCCAACACTAAACTCTCAACACCATAGTTAGTGTTTCTTCTTCTTGAAAGGTTGACAATCTCTACCCAGAGGACAAAAGTTTTCACAGTACACCATACACACAAAAATATTGTCACGAAACTCATAGTATGCACTTTCTACATGATAGCTGTTGAGAAATTTTAAGTAAAATTACATTACTAGCAAGATGAGCATGCATGAGACAGTGTATCAATGTTGATGAGGCGATGTATATGTGTCAAGATAGAATAATGCGGTGTTCGGTTATCATTGCCTACCCCCTGATGAAGATAGAAGTGGAGAGTAAAAAATACACTTGTCTATAGAGACACATACAATATCAATATGAAGTTAATCATTCAATTTTCCCATACAGAAGCTATTTTATTTCTATACATTTTTCATACAAATATGAAATTTATTTCACATTGACATGAAAGACCATATTTTTTTTCTTTAAATTTTGACAATCCTTGAATGCATTTTTGATGAGTGTATTTTTATTGTATCACGATTTTAAATAGTATAAATATACCTCGATTTTCCAGACCGTGAGAGCATTTTGAAAATTTGGACAGATGAAATCATAGAGAAGAAATTAACGGATATCTATGGCAAACTAATAAGCTCTAAGTTTATGGACTTAACATATATGATATCAATATGAAGTCAATCGGACTTATAGTTTGGGCTGTAGAGAGGACACAAAAAAAACCACGTAAATGATGAAAACATGGAGAAGAAATGAAAAGTTGTCTATGGAAAACTAATCTGCCCTAGGTCTATGCACTTTACAAATATGATGTAAATATGAATTCGATCAGACTTATAATTTAGGATGTAGAGAGGACACAAAAAGGATAATTACAGTACGCCATACATGCAATCGCATCACGATGAAACTCATAGTGTGCACTCTCTCCATGATACCCGTTAAGAAATTCATGTAAAAAAATACGCTACATTATGGAGTAATATCATCTAAAATTATTGAAATTGTAATGCGACCATCGGTAACATTCGGGAATTATCGGAAATGTTCGGTCTCTACACTTTTCTTATATTACTGTTAAAACTACCTGGGACCGTGTTTATCTTATATAGGCGTAATGTAGCCGTTATATAGGATTATTGTCTTGTATATGTTATTATGGATAGTAATTTTTAGTAATGTTGCTATACACTGTTTCAAACTTAAATCAAGTTATTATGAATAGGACTGATAGAAGATGTTCACAATGTTTAAATACAGGTGATACAAAATAATCCACAAAAGAAAATTTTCATCGATACTCATCTCTTTCCAAACGGTCCGAGCGAATTGATAGATGAGGGTATGAAAGTTTTACAAAGATGTCTAAAGTTTATAGTTTGTAGCTGTGAATAAACATGATGTTGTGTCTGTATCCGTCCGACGTTTGATGGGAAGGTTTTCCATCTGGCTCCAGCCTCGGGCCACGGCTATAGACGATCTATACCTAGTGGATTAACATGTCAAAAGAATTTATGTATCATACAATCCGAATGTATATATTATTTGATCTGCACCAGATACCCTTAAATTCAGATACCTACACAATCTGAACAAGGTCGTACTGTATAGTTCGTGAAATTTAAGGCAAAAATTTATTTATTTTATTTTTAGGTATATCGCTTTAAGGGGGGGACTGCGGCCAACGTACCTATTTTTCAATTTGATATACCATCATTATTTCTTATCAAATCGTTTTGAAAAAAATAATTTAGATAGTTTGGGTATTAATAAAGAAAAATATATCTTTACTTTTGGATAATTTTATGTATAAGTTCTTGTAGAAAAATAATGGCATCCCCCGATTTTAAACGTTTATCTTATATTTTTAATAAAAATATAAGATAAAGATAAGATAGATTTATTTTTATTAATGATAGATTTCAAGGACTTCTTCTTGTTGAGTGACTCAGCGACGAATTATATTTTAAACATTGACATTAAACCTTGACAAGCAAGCCTACTTGTGCTAATTACTATTATTTTTGTATCTAAACTTTGTTTTGTTATGATGTGTATGTGATTAACCTATACGATAAATAAATAAATAAATTATATTTAAAAAGAGATTTGATTATCCAACTATTAATTTATTTCAAGAATTTAAAGTTTCAACTGTTGAAAATATCTACAAAAAAATCTCATTGTTCCAAATTCATAAAGATATTCTTACAAATTCAAACCAATTGTCATTTTCTTTAAGCAGCAGAATAAATTCACAAGGATGTATTACCATTCCTCTTTTACGTACAACTGCCTCACAACATTTCTATAAGTATAAAGGTACTAAGTGGTTTAATGAACTCCCTTTGAGTCTTGGACTCGAAAAAAATTATAGTATATTTAAAAATAAAATTAAAAAATTGTAGTGATTTTTTTTTTTTTGTTATTTCATTCTTGTTTTGTGTAGCTTCATATTTTTTAGTAGATGTACAATGTTTTGGTAAAGGTAATAATATTAAATAGATACTCCCCTCTTTTAACACGAGATTTTATCTCAATTAAAGAGGGTTATTATGAATTATATGATGGAAATTGTATACCTTTTTAAATTATGATTTATATGTGAACATTGTATTGTTTTTGTTAATAAATAAAAAAAATAATAATAACAATAATAAAATATAAGGCGTAGTTCAACATATTTTTTTTTAATCAAAGAATACAAAAATATCTAGAAAAATATGATGTGACGTTGCATTAATGCTTCAGGTATAGTAAATAAACATAAAAAACATTTATTTTCCATTCAGCGCCATTGCGAAATATAAGTTTTTTTGGTTTATTAACTTAACCTGATGCATTAATGCAACGCTACATCGTACTTTTCCAGATATTTTGATCTTCTTTAATTTATAAAAAAATATGATGCTCTATACCTTATAGTTTTTTTAAAAAATAAGATAAATGTCAAAAATCGTGGTATACTTATTATTTTCCTACAAAAATATATACAGAACAAAATTAAAAAGTTAAGGTATATTTTTCTTTATTAATATCCAAACTAACCAGGTTATTTTTTTCAAAATGATTCGTTTTGTAGTAATGATGCAAAATCAAATTGAAAAAATAGGTACGTTGACAGCAGTCGCCCTCTTAAGGACAACTAACAGGTACGATGCCGGAAATGCAACTGTGATATACTGAGATGGGAGTTGTAATCAGTATATTTTATATTCATATATATTCACAAAATCAAATGTTTTGTAGTCACTATAGCTTGGGTAATTTAAACATGAAATTTTGATACTGTTAACATAAAAATAAATTCAGTTTTTAATGAAACAATAAAAAGTATTGCACAATTTTATGAAATCTAAGTACTTTTATATAATTGCAACAAAAATTGGTTTCTTATATAATGGCAAAAAAAGAATAAGACATAAATTATTTTCAATTTAATAATAATGACAAAATTCCATTCCACCCCTATTTTACATGAAAAGACTTAAAAGGATTTATTCTAAGTCTATTATTTTTAATTATAATTTTTCTTAGAATTGCCCCCTTCCATATCTATTGTTGTTATCCTCTTTGTGAATATATATATAGATGGTCTTCATCATTATTGTTCACCATTCTGACGATGCTCATCATAGAGCGATACCGGTGAATGAGAGTCGCGTTTGCGAAAAAAATTAAGTAGAACGTAAAATTAAATATAAAAATTTTTCATAGTTTTAATTAATTATGGAGTTCTACCACGAAGTGACAGTGTCCAATATTGAAAAAATTATTTTCAATTTATATAATACATATTAATTTGAAATAAATAAATATTTTCACATTTCAAGATTAATTTTTAATTCTATTGTAATTCTCCATTTGAATTATTATTCTAGTGTCCTATTCCTCTGCAATGAAACTAAAAAAAGAAAATTACAGATTATTCAAAATATGGGAACGAGGACAATTTTGAAATGCAATAGGTATACAAAAATAAATCTAATGCTAATTAAACTAAAACTAATGACAGTAAAGCAATACATTATATTATTATACAACGCATTAACTTTGACTTACAAACTTAAAAATAATATGCTTTCAAAATATATGCAGAAATATATCTTATTCAATGTAAAATGTTCACACTTACCCTACGAGAGGATGTCAGGATTTTAGACTTCCAAAAACAAAATTAACATCTACACAAAATAGTTTATACCATAAAGGTCTCAAAATGCATAATAGTTTACCACCAAACATAAAAGAAACTAAAAATCTTCTCACCTTTCGTAGGCTAGGTGTTGAACTTTTTTTGTTTTAACTAGATGTATTAATTTTTATATATGTTTTTACGTAAGTATAAATAAAGTTTACTATTACTTTTACTAATATTTGTTTAAATAACTCAGTTTTATTTTAAAACTTCGAGTATTACGTCATTAGGTATTCGGAAAAATATTTGCGGAACTACAACGCTGTAATCCAGCGCATTTTGCTTTATCCAGCAATAGCAAAAAAATACGCTGGATCCAGCTAGATTGCTGGATGCATATTACATATCAAATAGTACAACATTAATAAATTATTTTTCAAACAACAAATTGGAAATTTTGTGTTTCAAAATTTTGTTCAACACAAATTCTGTACTGGAATAAATATATCATGTCGTCTGATTGCATCTGTTGGATACTTTATTGAATTTGTAGATTACGTGAATGTGCGAACTTTAGTTTAGTATTTTCAGTTCACAAAAAATATTTACTACCTACATGTTTATAAAACTAACAACATAAAATTTATTTAATATTTTCGTATCTCTTAAGATCCTTATGCGTGGTTTCAATTCCACGAGCCGTCCTTTCAAGACGAGTCAATCGAGTGAAATTAATATGACGTTGAACAAACTATAATCATACCAATAAAATGTGATCTCGTAAATAAAAGTGTCCGGTGACGTAAGCCGTTATCATCCTCCTCGAACCCGGGTACTCTGTCGTTGTTATTATTATAATAATATAAAGCTATATAAGTTACTACCGCCCACCAACAATGGCGGCCGAGGAGTATGAAACCTTATTAATTCCCTCACATACCTACATAATACCACATATCATGTGTCACCATTTTTTTTTTCCATTTCATTTTCATCCATCTTGTTTGTCCAAGTTTTGTTCGGTGTTTTTGTACCGGCACTAATCGTATAGGGTTGCCATGTACTAACATAAAAATCACTTCACATTGAAAAAAAAATGAATCTATCAAAATATTTTTTATGAAAAAATATCGTTTACTTTAATTTTAGGTCCGAATGCAGAGTCCTACCTAAATACTTAATTCTAAATACTAACCGTGTTTTCATTGCACAGTCGTTCACTTAAGTTAGGAGATCACGTGGCTTCCTAACTGGAGGATGCTACGACGTTTTTCTATGAGAATTGCATTTCATAGACATATCTAAATACTTCGCATGCGCATCGGATTAAACTAACATTTGCGAATTGTCAAAAAGTAAGGTTGATAGCGAGGAACCTTACGAGTGGTTTAATACTAAAATACGAGATTTTTTCGGTGGATGATGATTTTATCGGCTTCGTTGAATATGTATTTGGTAATTTTGTCAAACCAAACAGAGTATTCAGCGATCCATACGAGATGCCGAAAATTCGGTGGAATTTAAAAAAAATCGTGATATCGAGCTGTCAGTGTGAAGTGTGAAGTTGGAAACATAATGTTTGTGTTGTTATAGCAAAAAACGTTTTAAACGTCTCTAAGCCCATAGAAAGCTATCTATCTCTTTTCTTCATACACAATAATGTGAAATTCTACGCCATCGACCTTAAGTTTGTCGTAGTATTTAGTATTTAGTTAGGTATGTCTCTGCAACGCAATTGCTAATTTAATAATACTAAATAATCCAGTGAGGTTAGGAGTTAGTATTTAGGTACCTAGGACTTTGCATTCGGGTCAGAGTTATATTATTGATGCATAATGGTATCGTCGTACCGGCTCTAATGTATGCTAGTGAGACAAGGACCTGGCAAAAGACCCATGAAAAATGAGGTCGCTAAGACGTATGCTTGGTAAAATCATGTATGATAAAATAAGAAATGAGAATATTAGACTAGAATGTATGAGAGAATCAGATATCGTAAGTTAGGTGGTTTGACCTTTTTTTTAATAATAATGCACTACTAGAAAAGGTAGAGCAAGCAAAAACAATTACCTACTCTGTAAATGAAGAAATAATTAAAAATAAATATAAGTGGCATTTAGTAATATATTTATTTTTTTTCTCTTTCATATCTTTTATGCATGATGAAATTCCTGACGTAAGTTTTGAAAGATTGTGCATCTTGATTTTTCTACTTATTTTACTTACTCAATTTGTTTTCTGAATAATTATTGTATTTATTTCTTCTCGCTTACTTTATTGTTATTGTTACTTCCTCTATCAACATAGTTTAGTTTTTTTTTATTTGTTAATACTTTTTTTACCAAGCATTAAATTTATAATATTTCATGTGTAAATTCGTAATTGGAATACATTTATATTTTAAAGATTACATATGTGAACAATGATATGTAATATATGCTGTGAATTTACAAACAAATAAAATAAAATAAAATATTGTTAATCTTCCATTTTAATCCTCTCCTAGGTCCTTGTGATTCAGATTCACCAGTAATTAAATAAATAAATAATAGTTACTGTTAAAGAAATTAATAATACAAATGAATGAGATATATTATTTTAATGAGATATTTAAAAAAGCGCAAAACAATACATTTGGGTCTCCACTGTCATTTTACGATTCTCTGCAAAGTGCACCCTATATGATGGCTGACGATTTAATAATATCCTGGAATTGTACCAATCCTGGTCATTCGGCGGCATGTCGTAAAGAAGGCCGCATAATGGATTCACCAAAGAGACAATAAACCAGAGACCAAGACAATTGGTAGAAATCTATTGATCCGAATTAAATTGGGCATCTGCAAGAGTGCTTCCTACAGCCAAATATACGACCCGAGCATTGAGCGAAGATATTACTTTATTGATATCGAAGAATAATCAAACCACGTGGTCAGTTTTAGTTAATAATATTGTTCATATTTGCAAATCAGCACTTCTCGTAAAACCAGATATTTCTTAACGGACGCAATAAAAACTATCAATTTATCGTTCCCAGCGACAGATATTATACGGTCAATGGTCGTGTTTGATTTTGACGTGTACAATTATAACATTATTTTGGCTCGTGACATCCTATAAAATTTGTCACAGTAATAATAAAATAGGTGTTATATTGAATACAGAATTTACAGACTGACTGTAATACATTTCATTCGGTAGAATAAAGTACATTTAATTTGTGTAGGTACATCGTACTAGAGACAACGTACATAATGTTATATTCAATTTATGTGGGATTGAGAAGTGCGCAGTTTTGAAAATACTCCATTAAAAATATTCACTTTTTCCTAGATCAATTTTAGCAAAAAAAATGTGTAATTTGCATATTTCAAACTAATAATTTAATCTTTTCGTATAATTGAAATTAAATGTATAAAGTATATCAAAATAAAACAAAACAATCTATGATAGGATAAGGAATATGGATATTTGCAAGATTGAAAGAGATATTGTGATTAGAATGAAGATAGATGCTCTGCGATGGTTCGGAAATGTAGAGAGAATGAAAGATATACGCCTGGCAAAGAAAATATACAAGGCTCAATAGAGTGGAATGAGATGCCAGCATGATCATTTAAATTATATTTGAAAGATACCTTATAATATACGAAGTCAGATAAATATGAGAGCACGTATGACGCGATGCATGGATGTAAATGAGGCAAAACATTTATGTCAAGATAGAAGAGTCTGGTGATAGGTTTTATCTGCCTACCCCAAATAGGGAAACGGCGTGATGGTATATATGTATATATTTGTTTAATATTTGTTTAATATTGCTTTTCGGGCAACTAACAGGTACTATGTCAAATATTAATTTAACAAGCACCCAATAACAAGTTGCCACATTTTGGAGACTTACGATATTAATCGTCTCACAGATCCAGACGGAAAACACAAAACTGTGTCTCCACCGGGAATCGAACCCGGGACCTTTGGATCAGTAGTCAGATACCCAACCAACTGAGCCACGAAGGCCGTATATAAAATATAACAGATTATTTTTCAAAAAACTTCTTCTTTTTGTAGATCGCGGTTGTTACTCCTTGGAGGCCGATGTCTTGCTGTTGCTTCATCTTTTTGGCGGTCCGCCGGAATATCGATGTCCTGATGGTAAATTGTTGGCCGCAATATATGGTGTTCGGGACAGCTCCATCCTGTTAATGTTGCCCCTCCAAAGTCTCCTTGGTCTGCTCCATCGTATGATATCCTCGATTTCACAGGCCCGCCTAATCTCCTCGATCCACACTCTGTCTCTTAGCGTCTTCCCTGTGATAACACCTAGAACCTACATTATTTCTGAAACTCTGAGCAGGTTTAGGTTTCTTTGACTTCATCTTTCAAAAATATTTATTTAAATTTATAGAAAATGATTTCAAGTAACTTTAATGTTCAAGATAGTAGACCTCATAAAAATGTTGGTTTCTGGATTAATTCTATTGGTGAAAGAAATATATAGAGTTTAATTCACTTCATATTGATATAATTTATGAAGTGTACGAAAACATGCTTTTTTATTTAGTTGAGAGTTAAGTATTGGCCACAACCCCTCGTTTTTTAGATACCTTATAAGTGAACGTATAATGAGAATCTACCAATAGGAGGAGCTTCGTCGCTTTGCGCAAAATGAGAATTTCACATTGGATAATTTGCTGAAAATTTAAATGGCTTCTTACACAACTGATTAATTTTTATATATACCTTTCAGGTGTATTATTTACTTACCTGCTAATTTTAATACATATATGTTGTAAAACATGCAGTTATACGTATAGCTGTCTATTTACGGGATTGTTGCCTGCTGGCAATATCTTCCAACTAACTACATTTTTAAAAATTAATTAGCGTATATGGTAATATGTACCCAAAATGTAAATAAAAAAATGGATAAAACATGATGGGGATAGGTGAAAAAAGGTGCGGGCAAGGATTTCATCATCATCATAGGCGCTACAGTCCTGTTTGGGCACTGGCTTCCTCCAGAATCCTTCTCCAGTCGTCCCTGTCCACCGCTCTCCTCCAGTTTGAAATTATGATCACCCTAATGTAGTCTTCTGTGTCGTCCAGTCATCTTAGCTTGGGCTTGCCTCTACTTCTCCTGCCTTCTGAATTGGTGTTAAGAATCTTTATGAGGATTTGATCATAAATTATACCCGTAGTTCAAGATTATATCGCATCCTCCAAAGTCCATTGTCGTTTACTGGACCAGAAATATTTCTCAGTAATTTTCTTTCAAATATTAAGAGGCTATTTTCGTCTTTTTTTTCAAGACCCAGCATTCAGCTTCATAGACGACGACAGGTCTGTGAAGAGAGTTTTGCATAGAAGGATTTTTGTTTTCCTAGTTAATATTTTGGATTTTATGTGTTTTATTAGACCATAATAGCACCTATTGCCAGCGGCAAGGATTTACTCTTGATTAATTAGAAAACTTATTCATATTTGGACGTTTATTAATATCAAAGGATTTTCTGATTCGAGACATAAAATCATAAATATTCGACTTGATTCGTTATAAAACATAACACCTCTCTCTTGTAAAAAAAACGAAAAAAAAACGAAAAAAAAAAAATAACGAAAAATACCTTTAACGAAATTTTCGTTACATTTTTACGGTTGAACAAATATAAATTCAAATAAACAAACACCCTTAGTGTCATTTTCAAATGTTCAGGTCTGTATCTGCCGTGAACATAATTTGATGGAAATTTTAGACCGAAAATGGCGAAACGACTATTTGAAAAAAATAGCATTCCCTAAATGCTTATAGCCCGTCTCGGAGAAAGTGGATTCAAGAATATCATTTGCCCTAACGAGGGTCTTTTTTTTGGAAATTATTTCGACGCCTCGTCGTTTCGTTTTTATAAATACACTTAAGAAATGTTTGATAAAAAAAGATGAAAAAAAAGCTAGCCCTAGGTAGGTGTAGGTAATTGGCTGCCGACACTTTTGAAACTAGTATTTAATTGAGACGTAGGCGCCTTGGGAAAATAAAATTCGTTTTAAATGCTTTTCATTCTCAAAGTAAAATTTTCAAACTAAATAATAAAAAAAGTTTTATTACCTATAATTTTTTGTTTTATCTTCTATGGGCAATTTCTTTTAACCGTCCAATTTGATATAAGAAAATTTAAGGGTTTACTTTACCGAAAAATAATTTAATTAAAAAATATATTCCTTAAAAAATAGATATATTTGAATAAAAACAACAGTATTATAATTTAAAGCGGCAGCTAAAGGGGAATGATACTTACTTTCCGTGTTCGGAACACCATCATATTCGTAGCCCCCAATATTCAACCACCCGGATTCCATTAGTGTTTGCTATCACTGCGTCTTGGTGCGTGCATGTCGCTCCTATCATAGGACATGACAGTAGGTGCACGTTGTCCTGTCTGGCGCCACACAGATGTCTTCCTCTCTGTAATCCCATTTCTTCAGGTCACTGTAACAGCAGGAGACACACGTTCTGAGCCTATTGAGCGCTCTCCATGTTAAATAAGGCAGATTGTGTCCCACTGACATGTCCTCCGCGGGTGGTAGCTGCGTGCGTTCGACAGTATCACGCCACAGTGACAGCCTTAGGGCCTCGGGGGGAAGCAACTATAGGGGCGGTCATCTGCAGGAAGCTTCTTCTGGACTTGAGTCTGCACTGACGCGGCTGTGAGCCATACATTGGGTGTCTAGGATCAGTTTGCTGCTTGCTCCGTTCGACTTCTGCTGCAACACGCCGTCTGATCGTAGGGGGGGCAATACCCACAGTTGGATAGAGTTCTTTAGTGGGGGTCGGTTTTAGGCAACCAGATATTAATCTGGCTGTTTCATTAATTGCCACATCTACCCTTTTTGCGTGTGATGAGTTGTACTGGCCTTTTTCAAGGCCAACCCTACTGACAATTTCGATTAATATTGAAGGCTTATCAACTGACAGGGGAATGATTAAAAATATATTTTGTTTTTTTTTAGACGAATAAGAAGCTAATTACTTAAAAAGCGTGATAACGTCCAGAATGTGGCAACTTGTTATTGAATGTGTGTTAATTAATATTTGACATAGTACCTGTTAGTTGCCCGAGAAGAAATATTAAATGAAAATTAATAAAATAAAATTTGAATCCTTACGCTAATGTCGATTCATATAGGTTTCTATCCTTCTATAATATTGTTTTGGCAGACAAGAGAACAAAACTTATAAAAACAATTATACGATAGCAAATTTTGAACCTAATTAAAATTTTATGTAATAAATTATGTTCTTTTTAACATACATAGTAACTGTTTGTTGTCTAAGGAGCAACACAATATAAATTTAAAATAAAAATGGTAACTATAATTGCAACGGCACTTGGTTATTTAATTAATCCTTTTTCTTCATTTACAAATAAACTAATTTCGCAATAGATGGCGTTACAAAAAAAAGGTTTCTTCGTTACTTCATGGATGGCAGTAGTATAATTCCTTATTTTTAGGTGAATTGCTACACATTATTCAAATATATATAACTTTCAAAAATTACATCGACAAGGGAACTCAATAAGAAGGCATACTCGGTGAACGTTGCGCAAGCGCATAAAGTGATCACGTAAATCAGCCGATGACAGGTCGTAAGCCCCGTATGTGTCTTGAGTTCCTGGTTCTTCCATCAAATCCCAACTTTGTCTCTATTGAGAAAAAGTTTGTCAACAAAAATATCATTTGACTCCCGACAGGGAAAAAATCAATGATTGCGTATATGCAATTAAAAAAATATTCGTGTTATTTGATCTGTTTGTGGAAGTGGACTATCCTAGGAGAAGAAGTTCCAACTGTCCTACCGTCTCAGATGAATAGGGCTACAACCTCTTAAACGCTCCCAATGGAGTGGGAAACTGCTAAATTATAATATAATGTCTATCCATCTCTTTGCAGGTCTTCCGGGTAGCCTTGTGTTGTTGGGAGTTTTTGTCTTTACATTGTTGAGAATTCTATTGCCCTCCATGCGTTCTACGTGGTCTCTTCAGAAACATCGTCATGTTATGTCCTCGATCCCGCATATAGACCTGGGCCATATAGAGTTAACGTGATTAATTATCATATAATTATCATATGGAGTACTGCGACATCTAAAGATATTATAGAACTCCATATAATAATTATATCCATGATATGGGTAATCGTGAGGGTTTAGATTTCGCCGATTGGACCAGATGCCCCCTGATCGATTCATTTTTGATGCGGTCCCTGAGGGTTCTTCCTGCAATGAAGCGTACATAATCCCGAATGAAAAAAGTTGATTTCATATAATATTATATATTATTATAGTACTTTTTGCTACAGTTTTGAAAAAGCTGAGATTTTGTCCGCCTTCCTACGTCAGAGTCTTAGATTGTCAGAGTATATTTTTTTTGAAATTTTATCTGTATCTTTTAACAAACATGACTAGAGATTGAATAATACTCCTCATTAACCCTAGGGGATATAGTGGGGAGTTATAATTTCGCAATTTTTAAGGCTATTTTTTTATTGCAGATTATCAACTAGTATCATGCTGAGATTGTGAAAGTTCCATCACAATGTATCTCTTTGTGTGTGCTATGTGCTATGTACGGGCTGTACGGCGTGTTTATTTTACTTTATCGATTATAGACTAAAGTACTCATTCGATTCTTCTCAAATTTTGCAAATTTGTATACCTTATTCTCGCTTAGATAAAGGATAACTATCAAATATTTCAAAGTGACCACTAGCTCAGGAAACTTTTTTCAAATTGCTTAAAAAGCACATTACTTTCATAAAATGGTTTAAAATACCATCAAATTATAATAAAATTTTAAAAATAAAAAACAAACTCATTTCATGACATTATAGACTAAAGTACTCATTCGATTCTTATAAAATTTTACAAATATGTATATCTAATACTCGCTTAGACCCCATTAGATTTTGAAGGATATCTGAATAGTGCTTCTCAATTTTTTTAACTGTCAAATATTTCAAAGTGACCCCAAGCTCAGGAAACTTAAAATTTGAAATTTTTATTTTCAAATCGGTAAAAAGGCACATCAATTTCATAAAATGGCATTGAAGAATTATCAAGTTTTCATAATAAAATATTTAATTAAAAAAAAATTTACAAACTCATTTCATGAAAATGCTGAAAATTTTCCAAAATAAATTTGAATAATTTATGGAGTGACTTGTTAGTGAGGAGTTCAGTTTGGCCACAACCCACTCGTTTAGTAATGGTCTCGTAACTACTTTTTATCACAGTTTGTGATTCCAAAATTTCGCAGTTTGTACTTGTAAAATTAATTTAAAATATGACATGAGGTATAAAATTCTTATGTGTGTAAGTAATTATTATTTTGTATGAATGGTAACTATGGCATGGCGTCTCTTATGTTTACAGCGTGCGTCGAATGCACTCATCTCTAGTGCAATCAGAACACCCTAGGAATGACGTGAATCCTTTGTTTGTCCACCCAGCCCGTTGCATCCGACTGCATATTTCCAGGGTCTATGTACCTATAACGAGGGTCTGTTGCAGAAAACAATGATGGAAAATGGGAGGGTTGCGAGTTGTGCACACATACTCTCTACTCTCTGATTGGTGCGCGCCGCAAACTGCGATATACGGCCATTTTTGAAAAATCCACGGTTCATTAGTTTATTACTTGCATAATGTGTAGAGGGTCAGGACTCCATGTTGAAAACCTGCAAGTGCATTTACTTATTTGATTTATAATCTAATATTTCTTTGAAGTCTCAAGAGAATTTGGTCCCTACAGTAAAATTTGTATTTATTTTTTAACAGTTTTTTAATTATCTCAATAGAGACGAAGTTGGAATATTTATTGTAGGAGAACCGGGAAATCAAGGCACCTACAGGGCTAACGACCTGTCATCGGCTGGTTTACGTGATCACTTTACGCGCTTGGGCAACGTTCACCAATTATGCCTTTTTAATGAGATCCCTATCAATTCAATTTTGAAAGTTCTATATATTGTAATACTGAAATTCTTTTCGTTTGAAAATAAGGAATTTTTACTACAGCCATCTATGGGTGAAATTATCAACAACAATCTTATTATTTTTTATTTATTTTGTTGTAACGCCATCTATTGAGAGAATTGGTTTTTTGTAAATAATGAAGGCTACAATTCTTATATCTGAGGTGACAATGCATTTTTCGCATAGAAGTCACCCCTGAATTGCGCCAGACTTATAAGGTCATTTTTGTCTTATTTACCTACTTGTACCAATGTGTAAGTAATCGAATATTTTCATTATTGCATATGCGCAAACATTGGATTTCTTTTCCGTCTCTATTGAGATAATTAAAAAACTGTTAAAAAATATCTTTGACTCCCGACAGGGAAAAAAAATCCAATGTTTGCGCATATGCAATAATGAAAATATTGTATTTATTAATTTAATTCAAGTACAATGGCGTCGTGGTAGGTACCTACATTAAATTTAAATAAAAAAAAATCAAACAGAGAGATAAACACATAACATTATTAAATGAAAAATCACAGGAACAAAGAAAGGAATGAGTTAGAGGTTGTGAGAGGAGAGAGAGGATGGAAAAGAGTGTCAGTTTACTAGAGAGTTATAAGATAGGTACAATATCTTTAGTCTTTTTTAAGTTGAATCGATTGAGATGTCGTAATATCATCATATGTTCCATAGTCTCGCTGATTGAACTTATCAGCAGATCAAAGAGGCAGACCATGATTTGACAAAAAATAACATTTTTCTTAAGATATGATTTTAGGTATTTTGCATACCGTTTGATGTTTTGTTTATGTACTAACGTAATGTTATATATGACCTTCTACACGTTATGTTTATTTGGTAGATATTAATTATTTCAAGAGATTTTACTTCAAAAATATGCTTCTTTATAAAAAAAACAATACCAATATAATTATACTCTAACTCTTTGAACGGAAGACTATGACCTATATCATCCTGGTCTCGATATAGTAATTGTTCACTAATTTTAGCTATTTTTAATTTCATCACTTTTCTATGCGACATTTCATAAAATCTATACGGTTGCAATGTAACGCTTCAATTTTTTTGTCTTTTTTCTTTTTTATTTTAAAAGGTATGTTTTTATATTAATACATTAATTTTAAATCATCTTTTCACACTTGTGTAACAAAACATTGTCGGCCTTCGTGTTGTAGTTGGTTTGGTATCTGACTGCTGATCCAAAGATGCTGACTCGGGTTCGATTTCCGTTTGAGACACAGTTTTCAATTGTGTTATTAGACTGGATCTGTGAGACGATTAATATCGTAAGCCTCCAGAATGTTATAATTTGTTACTGGGTGCGTGTTAAATTAATATTTGACATAGTACCTACCTGGTTAGGTTCCCGAGAAGAAATATTAAATAGAACGAATAAAAACATAGGTACTTTTATTTTTGAATTTGAATCAAATTGATGATTCAGTGCTCAACAATAGGATGTAACTAATAATTCTTCATATCGTGTAGAACGGGTGGTAGTGAAAGACGAAAAGTAAAGTCTGATTTTTTTTAAAGTGCCAATTCTATACATAAACAAAAAAAATGCATAGTATTTAAGCATGTAAATGTATTAGTAGACTCGTGGTTGCTGATTGGTTTACACCATTTGGTGTCCTTAACAACAACATCAACAAACCCGACAGTACCGACAGTACGTATCTATCTCTCGAAGTGAGCGCACGTTTGATTTTTTATGGTGACCATGTGTTCTAAATTAAGAATTTCATTTTTTATTTCTAACTTATGTATTTTATTTTTTGTTTAATATCGATATATAATTATTATTATAAACATGTGTTATCACCGTCTTAGTATAGAAAAAGTGTCCATTATTTATTTGTATTAGTTACATAGATATATTATTTATGTATGTGTGTTTGCCTCAATGAACTATTATGTAAATATTTTGTATAATATAATTTATTATTTTGTAAAATAATATGTAACTGTTTATTATTATAAGGATTAATTACTTCATAATGTATTCTTTTATTTTCCTAATAAAAAGTATCAAATAAATATTTTGTTTAAATATTACTTTCCCAGGAGATGCCCATTAACATTTGCAGAAAATACCTAATAATATAGACCCATTAAAGCCGCATGGTACCGGGAGTAAGAATAGGTATGAAAAGATTTGAAGGTTTTGAAGATATATGCATGTGAAAGTTACAACCGTTTTATATCATGAAATGATAAAAAAAATCCCATTATATTTTTGTCTTTTACACCATGGTCACCCTATGAGCTTTGGCACTCTTAAAAAAATCAGACTTTACTTTAGTAATATATAAACAAATTCATTCACAGTATTGTATATTATCGTATATTTAAGAGCCCATATTTCTGTTGTAATAAAGTGTGTATTTTCAACTTGAATTTTATAAATATGTACCTACTTTAATCAAAGTATGTAGGAAGATCAATCCAAATGACTGAGCAGAGAACAAGTAAGTCATGTAATTGGATTAGGCCCGTTAAAGTGACATTGTTCAATTGACAGTTTTAAAGAGGATTATTTGAAAAAAATCACCACTGGAGTCATGTTACTTGGTTCCAACTAATCCTATATTAACGCGTCATTGAATACCCACATTTTCTAAATAGGTAATATGATAATCGAATTACTTACTTTCAGAGCCAATGAGAAATCATTCGTAAGGATGATTTATATTAGAAATGTCACCCAAAAAAATATGAAAATAGGAAGAAACACACTTTATGAGGGTGACTGCTGCCAACGTACCTATTTTTCAATTTGAATTTGCATCATTACTACAAAACGAATCATTCTGAAAAAAAAATAACCTAGTTAGTTTGGATATTAATAAAGAAAAATATACCTTAACTTTTTAATTATGTTTTGTATATATATTCTTGTAGGAAAATAATGAGCTTTTTGACATTTATCTAAAATTTCTAAAAAACTATAAATTGTATTTTTTTATAAATTAAAGAAGATCAAAATATCTGTAAAAATACGATGTAACGTTGCATTAATGCATCAGGTTAAGTTAATAAACCAAAAAAAAACTTTTATTTCGCAATGGCGCTGAATTGAAAATAAATGTTTTTTAGGTTTATTTACTAAACCTGAAGCATTAATGCAACGTCACATCATATTTTAATAGATATTTTTGTCTTCTGTAATTTAAAAAAAATATGTTGAACTACGCCTTATATTTTATTAAAAATATAAGATAAACGTTGAAAATCGGGGTATGCCATTATTTTTCTACATGAATTTATACAGAACATTACCAAAAAGTAAAGGTATATTTTTCTTTATTAATATCAAAGCTATCTAAATTATTTTTTCCAAAACGATTTGATAAGAAATAATGATGGTATATCAAATTGAAAAATAGGTACGTTGGCAGCAGTCCCCCCTTAACTTAAATGCTTGTGTTTTGAATTTATATTTAATAGTTTTGCTAACGATGATTAGTGAAGATCTGGAGGGCAAGTCTGGTCAACAGGCAGAATCAAAACCATCCATGTTTACTGTTTACCCATGTCATGGATATAATTATCTTATGGCGTTCTATAGCATCTTACGGTAATATAGAACTCCATAAGATAATTATATCCATGCCATGGGTAATCATGGATGGTTTTGATTCCACCGGTTGACCAGACAAAAAATATACAATTTACACGTGTTGCGTTACGTTGAAAATAAAAAGCAAAGAATATTAGTGCAGGTCAATTGAAATGTTAGGTTAGGCGACATCACGGCAATATGACATAAATAAACATGGCAGAACAGTGCGCAGTACGCATGCGTAGTCTGCGCCATAGACAATATGATTTTTATCTACGGTGCTCTAATATTGTAGATTTTAGTTTTAGGAACAACGTCGGATACAGAATACGAAATTTAGTTCAAATGACTTTCATTCTAAAATTTTAGAACATTCCTATTTTAGTTCAAAATGTTACTGAATTGGGCGTAGTATTTCAATGTTTTGTCATTTTATTTCTTTAATCAATATTTTAAAAATTGACAGGATATTGAATAATTTTTAAACTATTTGAGGAGAATTAAAAAAAACAACCGATGCAAAAGTAAAAATTTAGATGTAGATACACATGACACTGTTTTCAAGGAAATGGATAAGCCGACTTAGTACAAGAAATCTGGTAAATATTTAGTAATAGATTACCTACTGAAAATCGAGACACTGTAATTAAGTTTAATATTTGGATCCATTAAATACCTGGATGGGAGTAATAGTTCCATAGGATTTAAAACTGAAAATATAGGACTGTATTTTGCTGTATTTAAATTACGAAATTCTCATATTGGTGTTTATTGAACTGGCTCATATCTTAAACTAATTACAGTGAAAGTACCTGTATCCACACATAAACCACCAAACATCAAACTTTATGAAATCATAATAAACTTTGGGGTTTTCTCATAATCCATTTAGTGAATACAGTGACGTCAGCGATATGAAAATCGATTCTAACTTCCAATCCGATCCACGGGCATTCACTGTACTAACCCAAAAACATTTCACCGGTGTGATTTTGCTCACACGGCAAATCGTCAACGTTTTTCGCAATCGACGCTTCGAAAGACTGGCGCAAGTGATTTGCGACAAGAAAGTTTTAGTCAATCTAGTCAATATATATAACGTGGGATATTTATTGTTAATTTGATGGTGAAAATTACTATTCAATTTAGTTTATATAATATATGGTCTACAAATATATTTTTTTGTATGTATGAAATATAAATTTTTTCTGGTTCGTTCTTTTTGTGAACCTTTGAGAATTTTGTCAACACGTAATTTTTATTAGATTCTAAAAAACTAGAGGGTTTTTAGATTACAAAACATTTGATCGATTTAATTACATAATATATGTACCTAATATTTAATAATTTTCTACACAAATATTTTTATCACTGTAGAAGCATTCGAGATATAGTTATACAGAAGGTTCTCATGGGTCAATAGTCAATATAGTCTTCAATAAAAGAGTATGATGGAGAAAGAGAGAAAGTTGCTGACTATGCACTGTAAAGTGACGCAAAGTCGCATTTTTTGGCCACATATCCCGTGGTGATAAATATGCCTTTCTACAATGTATAGCGAAGGGAAAGACAGATGGATGACGAAGTATGGGGCGTAAAAGAATAATCGTAGCTTAAATATCTCATCTCCTTTAGTAACGCCCCCAGAAGCAGAAGAAGAAGACACTCTGAGACTTGAAATTACACAATCCTTACATAATTCTTTTTACACAATCCTTCTTCTTCTTCTTCAGCCCCTTTCTCTCCACTGCTGGATAAAGGCCTCTTCCTGAGTTTTCCACTTCTCTCTATCCTGGGCGCTCTGTTTCCACCCATGTCCCACCAGTTCGACAATGTCGTTAGTCCATCTCCTCTGTGGTCTCCCTACACCTCTTCTATTATGATAGGGTCTCCAATTCATAATTTTGGGGGTCCATCTATCATTTTTCTGTCTTGCCACATGGCCTGCCCATTGCCACTTCAGCCTTCCCACTCTTTCTGCAATGTCGGTGACCTTTGACCGGCGTCTTATTTCCTTGTTTCCTTACATATGTATAAATTATTGATTTGTCTTCAAATAAATGTTAACCTTAGTGATAAAAGGTTTTATGTTTTATTTAGTAGATGTGCAATTTTTGGTGAATGTAACATTGCGAAATAGATACTCCCTTTTTTAACACTAGATTTTATCTCAGTTAAATAGGGTTATTATGAAATATATCATGGAACTTGTTATTTGTAATTTATATGCACATTGTAATTGATTTGATAAATAAATAAAACAAAATAATATTTTTATCTTTTATTTAAAATCAGACAAAATACTGTTTGCTATTGCTTTGAAATTGATCTTTGCTATCCATACTTTGACATCCATTACTTCTTCTTCTTCTTCTTCAGCCAGTTTTCATCCATTCTTGGACATAGGCCTCCCCTTTGATCCTCCACAACTCCCTGTCTTGGGCACACTGCATCCATCTCCCTCCGGCACATTTTTTGATGTCATCAGACCACCTTGCCTGGGGTCCATTACTATTTTGTATTAATTTCATAGTATAGATTACTTTGATTTTTTTTTATTTTTAAGTACTTCTTTTTGTTTAAAAAGTATATGGACGAATTCGTACTATTATCAAAATCTAAAATGTGTCAAAATTGCGAATTCATCAGACGAGTTGTTAATGTAAAATAAGTGAGTCACATCCGGAGTCCGATGGTGTGGTTAGGGCCATCAGGAATCTTACTCAATAATTCAACGATTTCACTCTCCCGGGTTTTCGTTCTTCAGAGCTTTCGATTAACCTTTAAGGTTGATTCGATGAAAATAATTTCATGCCATCATCTATAGTTTCCTGTCGAATAACCCGAGGTGCTTCAACAACTGAACAAAGACTCACACTTAAGTTCCTTCGATTTGAATTTAACATGAATTTGGAAATATATACCTAAATTAATCTATTTTCAATGTAAGCTACTCAATAATTTCTCCAATTCATGTAGTGAAATGTGAAAATCTATCACATGAAATTGTTTAATAAAAATGAATTATTTTAAGGGGACATATAAACTCGGCCTTCGTGGCTCAGTTGGTTAGATATCTGACTGCTGAGCCAAAGGTCCCGGGTTCGATTCCCGGTGGAGACACAGTTTTTAATTGTGTTTTCAGTCTGGATCTGTGAGACGATTAATATTGTAATTCTCCAGAATGTGGCAACTTGTTATTGGGTGCGTGTTAAATTAATATTTGACATAGTACCTGTTAGTTGCCCGAGAAGCAATATTAAATAAATAAATAATATGTTACTCTCATAATGTTATATAGTGTGTTTTTAAAAAAAAGTTTTTAAACATTTTTCTAGCGAATATTTGTCACACAATTTTTAAATTCAGCATAAATTTCCCTAAAAAATAAATTCAAAATATCCTTTTTTACAGTTTTTTTTAATTACTTCATAACTATGTGTCGTAGAGAAAAAAATTTATTTATTTATTCTTAATTCAAAATATCAATTTGATCGTATTCCATCTTTTTATACGAAGGATATTTTATTTTTTAAACAATGGAATTTACTTCATGGTCTGCAGTGTACTGTAATTTGTACAAATATTGTCATTTGACAGATGGAAAATTAGATATTAGAAATATCTTAGTAGTGTATGGAAAGGAAGATAATATCTCAACGTTTCCTAAGATGTCTCTCGTAATACCATCCTTAGCTTCTGTAACTAAAACGTACTTAAACGTACTCTGAATGTTTTATTAACTCCATCCTTGCTCTTAATATATTTCGATATGTTAGTTCTTGGGTCCATGTGTCCAGTAACTACTTTGAGTATTTTTATATAAGTAAACCTTAATAGACGTCATATTTCGTAGGTAAAAGGTTCTTTCTCAGAAGATGTCCTATCTGAGTAAAGTTAGTGTGAAGTTTATTGTTTACTTGAGGATGCTTTTAAGCGCTGACCTACGTTATTCGGTATGACCCTATTTTTCCATTTGCGTAATAAAATATGAGAAACACAAATTAATTTATTTTAACGATTTCAAAGTTAGATGCTCAGACCAGTTTCACATACTTTGAGGGACAAAGAAACAACACAACAAAAGAACAAGACAATCAGGAACAAGAAAGGAATATTTATTTTTTATGTTTAGGGAAAACAAATACTTATATTATGTTAATTTATATTTTTAATAAATAAAAATAAAAACACTTGTTTAAAATTAATTCCACTATTTATTTGAGGACTACAACCTACGACCGGTTTCGTGCTAAGCACATTTTCAAGTAGTAAATATACATAAGTTTAACAGAGTATTTATACAAAGACAAGTTAAATTTTTTCATGGATAGCAAACAAGTGAATCTGGAGCTAGGTTATAATTAAAAACAATAAGTTAAATACTATGTGAATTAAAAACAATTATATAAAACAAATACACGTCTAAAAAATGAAAAAGTTATATACCTACTTAAAAACAATTATTATTATTATTTTTTTTTTCCAAATAAGTTTAAATGTGAATAAATATGAAATAGAAAATTATATAAAAAACAAGTAAATTAGTGGAACCTATATAACAAAACTAAAACAAGTAAATTAGTGGAACCTATATAACAAAACTAAAACAAGTAAATTAGTGGAACCTATATAACAAAACTAAAACAAGTAAATTAGTGGAACCTATATAACAAAACTAAAACAAGTAAATTAGTGGAACCTATATAACAAAACTAAAACAAGTAAATTAGTGGAACCTATATAACAAAACTAAAACATGTAAATTAGTGGAACCTATATAACAAAACTAAAACAAGTAAATTAGTGGAACCTATATAACAAAACTAAAACAAGTAAATTAGTGGAACCTATATAACAAAACTAAAACAAGTAAATTAGTGGAACCTATATAACAAAACTAAAACAAGTAAATTAGTGGAACCTATATAACAAAACTAAAACAAGTAAATTAGTGGAACCTATATAACAAAACTAAAACAAGTAAATTAGTGGAACCTATATAACAAAACTAAAACAAGTAAATTAGTGGAACCTATATAACAAAACTAAAACAAGTAAATTAGTGGAACCTATATAACAAAACTAAAACAAGTAAATTAGTGGAACCTATATAACAAAACTAAAACAAGTAAATTAGTGGAACCTATATAACAAAACTAAAACAAGTAAATTAGTGGAACCTATATAACAAAACTAAAACAAGTAAATTAGTGGAACCTATATAACAAAACTAAAACAAGTAAATTAGTGGAACCTATATAACAAAACTAAAACAAGTAAATTAGTGGAACCTATATAACAAAAATAAAACAAGTAAATTAGTGGAACCTATATAACAAAACTAAAACAAGTAAATTAGTGGAACCTATATAACAAAACTAAAACAAGTAAATTAGTGGAACCTATATAACAAAACTAAAACAAGTAAATTAGTGGAACCTATATAACAAAACTAAAACAAGTAAATTAGTGGAACCTATATAACAAAACTAAAACAAGTAAATTAGTGGAACCTATATAACAAAACTAAAACAAGTAAATTAGTGGAACCTATATAACAAAACTAAAACAAGTAAATTAGTGGAACCTATATAACAAAACTAAAACAAGTAAATTAGTGGAACCTATATAACAAAACTAAAACAAGTAAATTAGTGGAACCTATATAACAAAACTAAAACAAGTAAATTAAATTAAATAAGAAATTATATAAAACAAGTGAAAAAGTTTAACTATGAAATGAAAATTATATAAAACAAGTAAATAAGTAGAAACTATATAAAACAAGTAAACTAAAACAAGTTTGTTATATAAAACAAGAAAATATATAAAACTAGTAAAAGAGTTTAAATATGAATAAATATGAAATAGAAATTATATCAAAAAAGTAAATTAGTAAAAAACTATATAAAAACATGTAAACTAAAACAAGTAAATTATATAAAACTTAAAATAAATTATATAAAACCAATAGATAGAAATTATATAAAACAAATAAATAAGTTTAAATATGAATAAATATGAACTACAAATTATATAAAGCAAGTATATTAACTCTGAAGAAAGAAAAAATTAAAAAAAAAAAAAAAAAATTATATAAACCAAATTTATTTAGTATTTTTAACATTATTTTTTTTTTTTAATTTTAGAAAGAATATTTATTCACATTTAAACTTATTTGGAAAAAAAAAAATAATAATAATAATTGTTTTTAAGTAGGTATATAACTTTTTCATTTTTTAGACGTGTATTTGTTTTATATAATTGTTTTTAGTTCACATAGTATTTAACTTATTGTTTTTTATTATAACCTAGCTCCAGATTCACTTGTTTGCTATCCATGAAAAAATCTAACTTGTCTTTGTATAAATACTCTGTTAAACTTATGTATATTTACTACTTGAAAATGTGCTTAGCACGAAACCGGTCGTAGGTTGTAGTCCTCAAATAAATAGTGGAATTAATTTTAAACAAGTGTTTTTATTTTTATTTATTAAAAATATAAATTAATTTAAATGGAATTCCATCAAGAACTGACGATCAAAAAGTTAAATCTAACTTATATTATGTACAATAGATGGCGTTACAACAAAATAAATAAAAAATAATAAGAATGTTGTTCATAATTTCACACACAGATGGCTGTAGTAAAAATTCCTTATTTTCAAACGAAAAGAATTTCAGTATTACAATATATATATATATATATATATATATATATATATATATATATATATATATATATATATATATATATATATATATATATATATATATATATATATATATATATATATATATATATATATATATATATATATATATATATATATATATATATATATATATATATATATATATATATATATATATATATATATATATATATATATATATATATATATATATATATATATATATATATATATATATATATATATATATATATATATATATATATATATATATATATATATATATATATATATATATATATATATATATATATATATATATATATATATATATATATATATATATAGAACTTTTAAAATTGAATTGATAGGGATCTCATTAAAAAGGCATAATAAGTGAACGTTGCGCAAGCGCATAAAGTGATCACGTAAACCAGCCGATGACAGGTCGTAAGCCCTGTAGGTGCCTTGATATCCCGGTTCTCCTACAGTAAATATTCCAACTTCGTCTCTATTGAGATAATTAAAAATCTGTTAAAAAATACTTATATTATTTTTTACACTTGAAAATATGTATTAAGTCAGCGAAAATTATTCTTCTTGTTTGAAGATGTCGTTTACAGTCAAATTATTTGATAAAAAACAATAGATTGAGAGATTAGTATTAAGCCGGTTGCAGACCAAAAGCTAAGCTAGGTTAGTTTAGCTTAGCTCGCATAGCTTAAGTAATTTTTCATACTAGTGTGCTGACCGCAAACTATGTGAGCTAAGTTTATTTAAATAATAAGCTAGTAGTATAAATTTTCTTTTTCTATTTCGAATGGATTCGCCATCATAATTTTCGTCTTGGATCATTTTCTTAAAGACTGCGCAACACTGACTTAGTTCTCGCATAATTTTTGGTGGGCATGCAACATATTTCTAGCTTAGCTGTAGCTAGCTTAGCTTCAGCGTAGCTTAGCTTTTGGTCTGCAACAGGTTTTAGATTAGTTTTATATTTGGACGGGAACATCCACCCATATCTTTTACTTTTTATAATTTTTATTCAATGTTATAGTAGGTATATAAGAAAAAAAACATACCACGTACTTCATCAGTTGAATAGGCCTACACCAGGCGAAACCGTCGTCCTCAATAGGAATAAAATAATT
Source organism: Molanna angustata (assembly GCA_963576475.1). NCBI lineage: Eukaryota > Metazoa > Arthropoda > Insecta > Trichoptera > Molannidae > Molanna > Molanna angustata. The sequence goes on from OY754982.1 coordinate 9,334,563, forward strand.
TAAGAAGAAAAAAACCGTCTTTAATTTTTATAATCAGTTGTCATATTGGTTCGATAGCAGGCGTTACTAATACTTTCCGCCAACACCACAACTTTAAGATATATTATCATTATTAGAGATATCAAACTAATAACTGGTTTTATAATTATTAAAAAGAACGTTATTAAAAAGTTATTGAATTAGACGTATTTTGAATAATTATGAAAATGATGAAAATTTAATTCCAATAGTTACTGAATACGGGGTACTAGTAGATAATCGTAGAAATTATATGAATTAATATTTTCCATGAATTATGCAATTCTACAAATTGAAAGGCATCTGCGAGGTACCGGTTTAGAATAGTGCTTCCACTTTTTTCTATTGTCATCGTTTTCGAGTGTCCCGTAAGAGCAGGTTATAGAGAATTCTTCTTCTTCTTCTTCCGCTTTAGTTAGGACTGTGTCCTGTTATTCTCGGAGTCTGCTCTTGTGAGGTGGACGTCCAACTATCCCTCCATCGCTTGGGTGGACTTCCAGGGGGTCTGCTATTTGTGAGAATTCTAGAGGCAAAATATCATCTTACATATTTCGGCAACGAGGTTCACCAACATTACTGAATGTAGTACCTACCTTTTTAATTGTGCCATGCGTGTATAGAAATTAGTGTTTGATGTTTTAGATTGACTGTTGTAAGGCGCAACATCAATATATTACAGTGAGCAACGTTGAAGTATGAAATAAAATCAACTAATCATTTCAAAAATAAAATTAAAAAAATCGATGGTACAGTAAAAAAATATAGATATCCATATGAAAGGTTCTCACGCCACCCATGGTTTAGGGATTGTTTGACCATTGTGAAAACCTCGTTGAAGATTTTCCACGAGGATTTAGGGTGAAAGCGATTCAACAGTCTGGAATGATATTCCCATCCCACTTCATACAACTCCACTCACACCAGACCACCCTCTGACCAGTTCATTGTCGTCGTCTTATCGAGAGCTAAGTGTTCCATTATACATTGTCCATTTCACCTTGGATTCTTCAAAGGTCGACCTTAGGATGTTCATTTGAATTTATGTCGTTTGGTAGAGGGATGGAAATTTTTGGACAAATTTCAATAAACATTGTTTAATGTGCGCAAAGCTTTATAATTATTCTACTTAAACTAAAGTCAAATTGATACTTGCAGTATTCTTTGGTTGCCAATTATTAAATTCTTAATATTTTAATTTCAATATTTATTTATTTATTTGAATCTTTCTGTAAATATAATTAGTACATTGACGGGCTCATTACCTATTGGCAATTTCTTCCAACCAACCAGAGTAAATGTTAAATATACAAAACAGTGTGTACTATGGCAATAAGCTAATCACATTGCAAAATAAATAAAGATATCCAAAGATAATAAAAAAAACAAAGAAGATAGCATATAAGGACAATTCATAGCAATGATAGGATAACTAAAGGATAAGGAAAGGAAGATGAGAGGAAGATGTAATCAGGTGTTTATTTCGTTTCATAATTTTAAAATTTCGTTCGCCTTCAATTCAACCTTATCAATTTCTGATGATGCTTTTAAACTTGCTAGTTCGAGTTTTCTAGCATGCTATATATATATTTTTTAATTAGGTAATTATATTTCCTTCAATCTCTAATAAAAATTAATAATGATTTTTTTCTCTATTTAGAAATCGGTTCGTAAACCATGAAAGCCACAGTTCTTATAAGTGAAGAAAAAATGCTTCGCATAGATGTCACCCCTGAACTGCGCCAGAAATATGTTTTTTTGGCTTGTTTATTTACTTGTACCAATGTGTATGTAAATCGAATATTTTTATATTTGCATATACGCAAACATTGGATATTTTTAATATAAAAATATCCAATGTTTGCGATATGCAACTATAAACGTCGGCCTTCGTGGCTAAGAGTTTGTTTGGTGTCTGACTGCCGATCCAAGGGTCCTAGGTTCGATTCCCGGTGAAGACACAGTTTAGAGAAGTGTTTTTAACTGTGTTTTCAGTGTGGATCTGTGAGACGATTAATACTGTTAGTCTCCAGAATGTGGCAACTTGTTATTGGGTTCGTGTTAAATAATTATTTGACATAAAACCCGTAAGTTGCCCGAGAAGCTACATAGATAATAAAAAAAAGTATTCGACGAATTTAGAGTATTTATAAGTCTACTTTATTTATCAACTTATATTATATAATTAAAAGACGAAGCTTTGTTGAACTAAAAAATATTATTAAAAACTTTTTGAAGAATTATATATTTTTTAATCTTTCCTGTATTTTTACTCTCCACACTATGGAATAGGGGAGAGTCATGATTTCGCAAAATTTAAGCGTATTGTTTTTACATCAATTTCTCAATGGGTATCATGTAGAGAATGCACACTATGAGTTTCGTCGTGATGTGTTTGTGTGTATGGCGTATACGCCGTAGGCCGTACGCCGTAGCATTTATCTTTTTTGTGTCCTCTCTACAGCCCAAACTATAAGTCTGATCGACTTCATATTAACATCATATGTGTAAAGTGCAAAGACCTAGAGCTGATTAGTTTTCCATAGACAACTTTTGATTTCTTCTCTATGAATTCATCATTTACGTTGTTTTTTTTTTGTGTCCTCTCTGCAGCCCAAACTATAAGTCCGATTGACTTCATATTGATATCACATGTGTTAAGTCCATAAACTTAGAGCTGATTAGTTTTCCATAGACAACGGTTCATTTTTTCTCAATGCTTCTTTATGATTTCATCTATTAAAACTGAAAAAATGCTCTCACGACCTGGAAATTAGAGATATTTTAATTTGGTTTCAACTATTTATACAACACCAAGAATCTTCATAAAATTGTATTCAAAGTTGGTCAATGTTAAAAGAAAAATATTCAACGGTTTCAAAAATTATATTTTATTTAATGGATATTTGTATGAAACTTATATGTAACAAGAGAATTTTTTTATATTTGGCAATGTTCAGTTCATTGATTTCATATTGATATAAGAATATTAATAGCTTGAACTTAGAACTGATTAGCTTTTCATAGATATCATAAAATTTCTTCATATGATATCACGTGTCAACATTGTCAAAATGCTCTAACGCTCTTTGAAACAAAATTTATCTGCCTTTTTTAAAATATTTCATACAACATAAGCATTCTTCACTATACTGCATTAATAGTTTGTTTATCTTAACATAAAAATATACTATCGGAAGAAAATTTATATTCCTGGTAGTAACATTTAGTATGAATAAAAATGTAATTAGATAAATTTCTATGTATGGAAAAGTTCAGTAATTTGATTTCATGTTATAATGTAAAGAGCTTGAACATAGAACTGATTAGCTTTCCATAAATAACAAAAAAATTCTTCATATGATATCACGTGTCATAATTTTGAAAATGCTCTTGCGTTCTTTAAAACAAAATTTATCTGCTTTTTTTTAAATATTTCATACAACATAAGCATTCTTCACTATACGGCATAAATAGTTTGTCTATCTTAACATAAAAATATACTATCGGAAGAAAATTTATATTCCTGATAGTAACATTTAGTATGAATAAAAATGTACTAAGATAAATTTCTTATGTATGCAAAAGTTCAGTAATTTGATTTCATGTTATAATGTAAAGAGCTTGAACATAGAACTGATTAGCTTTCCATAAATAACAAAAAATTTCTTCATTTGATATCACGTGTCAAAATGGTTAAAATGCTCTAACGCTCTTTGAAACAAAATTTATCTGCTTTTATTAAAATATTTCGTACAACATTAGAATTCTACACCATACTGCATTAATAGTTTGTCTATCTTAACATGAAAATATACTATCGTTAGAAAATTTATATTCCTGGTAGTAAAATTTAGAATGAATAAAATATTTCATTGTCAATATTTGTGGTGTGGAGAGTTTAGTGTTGGCCACAACCCACTCGTTTTTAATCTATTTGTATTCTTTAACTATACATACTATCGCTATCGACAGTTGGAATCACATGTGTTACATGCAACTAGTAATATAAAAAAATATCAGCATTAAGTTGTAATATTGGATGCTTATAATGAGGGTTTGCCTAGGATCAACCCATGTCAAGTAATTCGTTAGGAAAAGTTTAAGTTTTCTGATATCTCTCGTCTCGCAAATGATCAGTTATATATATAGGTCATGTCCTTAGGGGATAAGGCTTACTACATTCAGGTTATTTCTCAACTGAGGAATATACTTGAGAAGGAAATTATGAACTTTCGTGCTTTGCCCTATAAAAATATGATCAGAAAATATATGGATATCGATCATTCACTTTCCTTGGGTTATTTATAAACGATGTACATAGAATGAAGTCTTCACCTAAAACATTATGATAAGCATATATTATGAAATTGAATATGTTTATTAATGCACAAGTATTATATCCGCAAACATTGTTTTTTTTTACATGCCGGGAAAAAAAATTGACAACTTTAATATCTCAATAGAAACGAAACGGGAATATATTATATTTATTGAAGAATCGGGAAATCAGGCATCTACAGGGCTTACGACCTATCATACCGGCTGTATCTCTAAGCATTGTTTTTTAACGGTGTTTTTTTTAGTTTAAGGCAATTCACCCTGTAAAGAGTGCTATGTGTTTATTTACCGTGTATCATGTTATAAACAAAGTGGAAAGTTTTACCTTTCTTCGATAGTCTGTAGAACTATTTCAAAATTCATTTATGCATACCATCACGGTATATACCACAGTGTGGGTTAACCAGCGACAGGTGTACATTACCTTATAAAAAAAACTGTTTCAAAATGCTTCAACTATAATTACTCGCGGGAATTTTTTGTATTTGCGTTTTTTTTTAATTCGACTTAAATAGGGAGTGATTTGATTTAACAACAATTTCATGACAAGAAGATTGAAGATTGTTTCACAGACTAAATTTTATAATTTTGTATTTTTTTTTAAATTTTGACTCAGTTTGTTATACCGGCGAATATTGTCCATTTCTAGACCAAAGCAATAGAATAGGAGAGGATGGTAGGAAAAGGATTATGTGCAATAATGTTTATATCCGATATATGTATCCAAGTTTGCCTACCGTACCATCACGCCCTTTCCCTATTTGGGAAGGGCAGAGAGAACCGAATGTCAGACTCCTCTCTCTTGACATACATTTCTCGCTTCGTTCACGTCCACGCATTGTCTCATATACGCTCTTCTGTTGTGCTCACTTCTTTCTGTTATTCTTTTCTTGATTTCCCGTCGTATCGTGTGGCAAAGATCTACCACTGGTTTGATTCACTCGATAACAGACGTACAGTATCTGATATGATGCGTCTCCAAAATATTCTTAATAATAAAATTGATTCTCCTGCTCTTTTAATTTCAACATCCCTCCCGTAGAACTAGACACACTCCTCTTTTCCACCTAACCACTCAGGACACTAACTATGCTCAACATGCAACAATGTACAGAATCTGTAATACATACAATAGGCCTTTCCAAGAGTTCGACATATTCTTACTAAACGCCCCCACATTTAAAAAATATATCAAACTTAAAAACACTTAATATACTGCACACATTTATATATATATATATATATATATATATATATATATATATATATATATATATATATATATATATATATATATATATATATATATATATATATATATATATATATATATATATATATATATATATATATATATATATATATATATATATATATATATATATATATATATATATATATATATATATATATATATATATATATATATATATATATATATATATATATATATATATATGTTATAATATTTTTATCTCGGTTTTCCCGTGTCAGTAGGTCTTGACTAAGACCATTTGTCTTCCGACGTTTCGCCTGAATATCACCAGGCATTTTCAAGGACTTAACGAAAAGCACGCGCGCGACACACGTCTACTCACACTGAAAGCTCACCGTCAAGTGACTCGTAGCGTACAAGATGGCCGCTTATGTCAAATATTGTTAGCGCGACGTGATTGGCTCCTTGTGACACGCCCAAATATTATAACCGAGATAAAAATATTATAACATATATATATATATATATATATATATATATATATATATATATATATATATATATATATATATATATATATATATATATATATATATATATATATATATATATATATATATATATATATATATATATATATATATATATATATATATATATATATATATATATATATATATATATATATATATATATATATATATATATATATATATATATATATATATGTTACTAGAAAGGTTTTCACGGGTATTTGAAAATATGAAATTATTATTATCTTTGGGGTTATCCCGCGTCAAAATCAGATCCTTGGAAGGATCTTTCGTCAACCGACGTTTCGCCTGAACCTTTCTAGTAACATATATATATATATATATATATATATATATATATATATATATATATATATATATATATATATATATATATATATATATATATATATATATATATATATATATATATATATATATATATATATATATATATATATATATATATATATATATATATATATATATATATATATATATATATATATATATATATATATATATATATATATATATATATATATATATATATATATATATATATACAATTTCACACATCATTCACACAATATCTCACCATAATATGTATGTAACTATACCTAACTTATTTTAATATACAACAACAACTGAAATGACAACCTGTAATTGGCTTTAATATTACTCAAATCATCTTTATTTTATATAATTTATTATACGTTGTATGTTGTCCTCTAAATAAATAAATAAACCATATATAATTTTCAATGTTTGGAAGATTGATAAGCGAAGTCAACAAAAAGGCATACTTATCATACGCTGCATTATGTATGGTACGTTTAAATAAATTTCGATATAAATAATCAATATGCTCGGGTTGGTTGGAAGAAATTGCCTTATGGCAATAAACCTGCCTTTGTACACATGTACATAAATTATATAAATAAATAAATAAATATTATTTTAGATTAAAAAATGATAAGTTTTGACCTTGTTATGTGCCATAGTAATATTACGAAGGGAAATTGTGGGGAGAGGGTTATGGATACCTCAAACATATTAATATTACATATTTGAAATGCATTGGTTTCTTAGGGTGTGTGGTGTATGCCACTGACAGATTCTGATATCGGAAGACCTTTTGGGATTTAAACCCGAACCGAATTGTAATATTTGCCCCCGTGACATTTTGGTCGGTGGAAGATGAAATTTTTGTGTCAATTTCAAAAATAAAAATATTATTTTACACGTGCCGCATCAATAACAACATTTTTTCCAAATTCGAAAACTGAAAAAAAAAATTAATCGATGATTATTTTTTAATCATTGGTGCTGTGGTTCAACCATAGATTTTTATTATAATATACTAGATGTAGTACTCCGTGCAAAAAGTGAGTCATGGAATATCCCGCATTTGACGTTTTGGTTGGCAACATATTTCAGTTTTCCTTACATTTCAACACATCCTAGATAACTGTTCTCTAAACCTTATAATTAAAATGTTTTTTAGACAAATAAATCAATTCACATTAATCGTTATTTTCTAAAGAAAAACAATGTTGTCTGGAACCAAAACGTCAAAAATTCCCTTGGAAAAACGATTCACTTCGATTCACACAAAATTTGCTAACTACGACATCTAGTATATTATAATAAAAATCTATGGGTTCAACAAATTCGAAACATATCTAAGACTGGCAACTGAGTTAAAAAAAAATATAATGAAATAAAAAATAAAAGAATTATTTTTAAATGTTGAGTGATTTGCTAAATTATATTCACTTCCGCCGAATCATTAAATGATATATTCATTTCATTTTGTATAGCAATGATTCTGTAGATATATATTTTATTTTGTATTTTATTACACACGAGTACTTGCTCTCTGGTAAGGGCAAGATGTCTTTCTGCATCTTGTAATATTGTGTTTTTTGAATATGTGTTGTAATATAATTACATTCATTACCATCGCGCTATATCACTAAACAGAGAGAAACAAGCGCCATACTCCTCTCTTTTTGCACACATTCCTAGCTTCCATTACATCCGTGCATCGTCTTATACATGCTCGTCGATTTTTCATGTTTCTTATATTCCCTTTCATATCATTCACATGGTCATGCCAACCCTTTCTGGGGCGGCCCCTGCTATTCACTCCATCCCCTACACCCATGTATATTTTTTGGACAGTTGTTCATCATTCATTCTTTCAATATACTTAAACCATCTCAATTAATTCACTTTCATTTAACATATAATATTCTCTTTTATCTTGCATTGTATCCTTATGTCCTCATTCTTCATTCTATCATATATCGTTCTATTACATAGTCTTCTTAGTGATCTCATTTTCACAGAATATAAATAATAAAAATTAATTTTAGAGTAAATATTATATTGATTTTTCCAACAAGTAGGTACAATTTTTATAATCAGTTGAGGCAGGATTTGAACACGGATTTCTAATCTAGCGCCCTAACCGTTATACCACCGATCACTGCTTTTAACTGACACTGCACAAACTCCATAATAATTTTATTATTTAAATATAATTAAATATAAAGTAGGTAATGTTCTATTTGTATATTATTGTTAACGTGACAATTCCCCTGCTAGGATTCCAGCTTGAACCTAGGACGCATGCACAGATGTCAAACGACATGCCACTATGCCACGGCATAGTGGCCACTAAGCATAGGAATTACAACGAAATAAAAGCTTTTTTAATGCAACTGTATTAATAACGCCATAATTTAGCACTTGCTAGTTATAGTTGCTTGTGGAGATCTTATAAAATTTGCATGATAATAAAATTTTCTCCGAATATGTTTGTGTGTGTATTGAATGTTGATAAGCCGAAACGATCGTAAACAAACGCTTTACAAGCCAACAATCGAAATCGATCCGAGAGAGTATTTCTTATATAACATAAATTAGAGAGTTTTAATTAAGTTGTATACTCTTTCTCCCTCTCTCGTGATAGTCGTACATAAAGATCATCTCTCGAATCTCATAAACTTTGACCGTTAAGAATGGCGCGAAGGGATTTTTTTAATTAAAAAGTGTTGTTGATTAAGTTTTCTCGTTCAAATAACGGAGGTGCGATTCTCGACCTACTTCCTTAAAGATATGTCTTAATCTTTGTGATATTTTTTTTATAAAACTGTTAAAATCCTTACAAATTTACATGAATATATACCTACATAAATACTATCACGGCGTAGCCCACTATGTGGGGTGACCAGCGACAGTTGTGAGGGTGTGCATTACTTGCCTTATAAAAGGAAGCAGGACACATGCGTGTATCTCCACACCCCAGTTTCGTTTCACATAAAGAGGCAACGTTTAGAATGGGTGGTTAACCTCATTTTATTTTTATTTGATATAACTATTCGGGCAACAAATAGGTACTATGTCAAATATTACTTTACCCTTTCTTAACCGAATTATGATAGCATCATGAAAATAAATATGTTTCATAAAAAATGGGAAAAATATGTGATAATAAAGATATTTCGATAATTTTTATACATTTTTTTGGAAATTGTCATTCATATATAAAACTAATTAACAAATAAACAACAAATTAACTTTCATAAAACACATAATATCCCAGTTCGTAACCTCTTAATTCTGTTGTACAAATTTATGTATACCTTATCTGTTTATTTTCTAATATTTAATTATTGTTTAATTCTTATATTTCATTTGTTTAATTTTTGTATTTATATTTTATTTGTTTAATCTATGTATTTATATTTCTTTTGTTTAATTGTTGTAGACTCAAAACTTTGGGTCTACAACTATGAACTTACTGTGTAACTTCCACCCGCAACATAATAATTATATGTTTATATAAAATAGACACTACACCTTCCGTGCATTGCATAGTGTAGTGTAGGTAGGAAACTGTATACCTACATACAATACTTACAATGAACTTCCTATGTATAACTGTTATGCGCAGAGAATTTTGGGCATTCATGCCTGTGTCTGTGCTCAATAAAATAAAATAAAATAAATAAATAATTTTCGTAAAATAAAAAATCAATAATTATTATTAGAGATTAAAGGAAATATAATTACATAATTAAAAAAAAATATAAAGCATGCTAGAAAACAAAAAAAAATTCACATTTATTATATTTTGAATAACCGTGTGGTTATTGTGAGGGCGAAGAAGAATAACCGAGTCGCAATAGCCGAGTACAGAAGTTTCCGTCATTCTCAGTATCGTAAGCGATCAAAAATATTGTGATTAATAATTTAGAAGAGAAATAACACAGATAATAACAATTTTCAAAGAGATATACGTAAAATACATTAATGATTCCAATTGGAATCATCGGTTAAGAAAGGGTTAAACACGCACCCAATAATAAGTTGCCACATTCTGGAGACTCACGATATTAATCGTTTCACAGAACCAGACTGAAAACACAGTCCAAACTGTGTCTCCTCCGGGAATTGAATCCGGTACCTTTGGATCAGCTCTCAGATACTAAAACAACTGAGCCACGAAGGCCGACAAAATTCATTAATCACTGCTGAACTATGACGTGTGAGATGTTAGCGTTGCCTGTTGTATTTTCGATTACCTGGCTCTTACAGGACACCCGAAAACGACGATGATGAAGAGTAGAATCACTATTCCATGCCGGTGTATTTTTTTTTAATTTAATCCTCCAGGGTCTCCATCAGACATTGGTCCTAGGATGATGCGAATTAGATATACCTAATGATAAGTTGTATGCTATCTGTTCTTCCCCCACCACCACCCGTTCTGCTTATGGGGACTAATAACGCCCCCTTGCAAAACTCTGAAAGAACGCATAAAGAACATACGAAGAGTCCGGAGAACTTTAAAACCTTGCAGACTGTGCACTTAATATGCCAAAGAGAGCTTATCACGTGGAAACAACTGGCTCACCGCTCAGTGACAGAGAAGATAATAGTGCACCGAATTTTAGACAGAAATTCTTGAAAGCTCTAATGTTGCTCTTCGTGGCTATAAGGTCCGCATGTCCAATGGGTCCAAAGAAATTCCCTCGGACATCGTTGTAGAGCTTTTGTCAGAAAGTTGACACGGAGAAGTTAGTGCATTCCCATAGGATATGCTCAGAAGTCTGTTCAGGATTATCACAAAGCTGACTGCTGTATGATATCTAAAAGACATCCAGGCTCTCTGTGCATGTCAGATTGAGCAGATTGAGGTGGGCAGGAGATGTACAGAGAATGTCTTCAAAGTGAATAATACCAAAGAGAGCCCTGAAGGTTCGCCGTCGAGTCGCTTGTTTCCCAGCATCCCTCGCTAAGACTGACAGGCCTCCACGTTTGTAGTTGGACTCTTTAAGGGTAGTGGTAAGAAATATTGATGGTAGTTCTTGTTTTGTCCAAGATTTGATTTTGGCGTCAAAATTTTTACTGAGAATCTACCTTTTTTTTTTCTTAAAGATTTTATCTTTATAGAAGGATACTTATCTATGAAAATGTGTCGTGCAGGTGTTACTAAATTGTATCTGGGAGCTTTGAATTGAAGTGGCTTCTGTTTACAAAGTACAGTTTATCGATGTATTTAACTTTCAACCTTTAACTGGGACATCTGAAACAATGTTCACAAAATAACATTTTTATCTTTATTATTAGGTGAATAATACACAGAATCTAGAGCGCAAGATAAGAGATAAAAAAACATCCATTTTTTTGTCGTTTACGGAGCGTTGTCATTTGGAGCGGTTGGTGGTGTGAGCTGTGGGGACAAGAGAAATAGCAGTATAAAAAAATACACTTATTTTTACGAAGTTCAAAAGATACAATCAATTTTATTTAAACTTTGTGATACACGCGTTATTTTGGGTAGCGTCGGTGGCTGGACCGGTTTCGGACAGTACGTCGTCTTCTTCGTCTGGGGTTCAATCACAAACTCAAAGATATATGACACACAAAAAAGTTTTGGTTTAAATAATCACCAAAATAAAACACCATGTATGACGATTGAAAAGGTTCAAGGCTTCAATTTTTCTCTTTAGTTGAAATAATATATATTTGATGTTGCTTAATGATAAATTATTTAAAAAAAAAAAAGTAAAAATGAGGCCTAAGGCCTCTTCAATCCTCCTATTTGTCTCGTAATACGGGAATTTTAGTTCTAAGAAATTTAAAAGAACGAACGTTTCATACAACGAGCGAAATACGAAGTATTATCATATTGGTGGTTGACTGGTAGAAATTGCCTGCGGGCAATAAGTCCGCCACATTATTTGTTACAATAAAAGTTTTTAATTAATTATTATATTAATTCGTATAAGTTGTAAAAATTAAGGGAAGCCAATATACTTATCATTAAATCTAGTTTAAAAACTGATTATCTTGAATTTGATGTTTTTGATTAGTATTCATTTATACATCTTCGTGTACAGCAAGAGCACAAAGGCGGGTACATATATTGCCACAAGGCAATTTATTCCAATCGACCCGAACAACATGAAGTGTCTACAGTATTGGTACAATAGTACGTGAAAAAAAAATAATAACACCTCATATGACAATGATGAAAATGAGGGGGTACTGAATATTCAGGAAGTTTTTTTAGTTACAGTAAATAACACATTTCCTGTAAATTAAGGTTACGATGTAATATTCTCAAAATAGAAAAAAATGTAATAAAATAAAAATTAAATTCCTAATAATTAATCCGATAGAAAATATAACTTATAGTTCAGCAATGAGATTCACCACCCATTCTGAATGTTGTCGTTTTTGGTCAGACGAGAGTGGTGTGTGGAGATGCACGCATGTGCTGTGTTTATTTTTTGCACATCCGCAAACCTGTCGTTGGAACCCCAAATTGTGGAATATGCCGTGATGGTATGAATGTATTAATTGTGATTATTGGCGTTTTTCGTACGAGGTACATTATCAGAATTATGCTAAGCACGGTAAAATATAAAATAAAAATAAAAAGCAATTTAGTTACAAGTCAGGTTTGCCAAACAATTGGTTTAGAAGGGTTAAAAACTAAATTATTGTAAGAAATGCTAATAAATAAATAAATAAAATAAATTTATGTGAAATTCTGTTTTTATAATGTTCTTCTAGTTTTTTTTTTTTTTTTTATTTTTTTATTAATAAAGAATATAATAACAATAAACATATTATTTTGCCTAATCCCTTAAGGGGATTTTTGGCTGTGATCTTAATTATAACAATTTTGTAATATACACATATATACATATAAACTTCAATTAAAAACTAATATTGTACCTACATACTACATTTTTCCTACAAAGTCCGGAACAACCCGCGCTCACCCCTTAGATCAACCATCGAGGATTTTTGTGTAATATATAACCTTTGGCTTTCTTTTTGAATTCCTCGATGGATCCACACTGCTTCAAGCTGGCAGGCATGGGGTTCCAGACCTTGGGCAGCAGCACATCTTCGGTCCTACGTCCATAGTCATTGTTGAATTTGTTTGTACGTAAAAGTTTGTTGGTCACTGATCTAGTTTGTCTGTCGTGTGTTATGAGTAGTCTGTCTTTAGGTCTCAAAAAATGCTCAACCAGAATGCTATACTCCACTCTCCTCTGAAGAGACAATACTTTAGATTGGTCGAAAAGGCATTTATTTTTCCTTTTAAACTTTTTAGCTATTTTTTTGGTAATAATAATTTTTAGTAGTCTTCTTTGTATCTTTTCAATCTTATTTAGAGTAGTTTTATATGCCAATCCATATGACGATATTCCATATGATATTACTGAATCACAGAGGGCCATATACAGCAATCTGGCCGAGCAGAAGGTTAATCTAGGTCTTATTATGTTGAAAATTGCTGTCATAGTTCTTAGTTTACTGCAAACATAGTCAACGTGTTCTTTGTAGTTTAAGTGTTTGTCAATGATAAGTCCTAAATACCTATATGATGTGACTTCTGTCAATGATGGGCAGTTACAATTATTCTGAGAGTTACTATGCAAACATTGATGATCATGTGATAGAATTTGTAATTTGTGCGTGGTCTTGTTGTTACAGGAATGGATATGCAGAAGTTGTGTTTTGTTTTCACTTATTGCTAACCCATTATCATGAGCCCATGCGCAAAGTCGAGTGTAACATAACTGCATTTCATGTTCGGCATCGATAATATTTTTGGAGGATGTAACTATTGCTGTATCATCGGCAAATTGATATATTTTACAATTATTATTTTTAACTATATCAGTCATGTCGTTGACGTAGATGAGGTATAATAATGGTGCGATTATTGACCCCTGTGGTGTTCCGATATCTAAATTAAATGAATCACTTAACCCTTTATTTACCTTTACGATTATTTTCCTGTTTGTCAGATAATTCTTAACCCATCTTAGTAGTGGACCTCTGATACCAGACCTTTCCAGGCACTCGAAAAGTAATTTGTGGTTAATTGTATCGAAAGCCTTCGTAAAGTCTACAAAAACAACAATCACGTGTTTTCCGTTATTTAATTGTGAATTAATAAAATTTGTAAAAAGTTTGAGAAGTGTAGTAGTATTTTTCCCGCTTTGGAAACCATATTGTTGTTCAGATATTATATTATTTTTCGATAGAAACGATTTAATTTGATCAACGATATATTTTTCCATTATTTTGTCAATCGATGGTAATATAGAAATAGGTCTGTAGTTTTTGTAATCAGAATGTGAACCTTTTTTATAAATTGGTCTAATTATAGCAATTTTCAATCCGTTTGGTACAATTCCTTCCTCTACACTTTTATTTATTAGAACAGATATTATTGGAGATAATTTTTCCGAGATTTCTTGTATATCCGCCATTTTTATACCATCCATACCTGCAGATTTCTTTTTACATGTTTTTATAATTTTTCTAATATCATTTACCGTAGCTTTTCTGAAGTAAATTGATTTATCACACACAGAAATGCAATCACTCTGACATAAATTAATTCGACATGGTGTTGTAATTTTATTTATCTCAGATATAAATGTCTGACAAAATAATTGTGCAATAGATGTTTCGTCATTATTAAAATATCTTAAAAGTTCTTCATCAATGTTTTGTTTGGTTTTACCTAATAAGCTATTAATTTCCTTCCATAATAATTTGCTATTTCCCTCTGCTTCAATAATTTTCGACTTGTAATATGAATTTTTTGCTTTTGATATGTCTTTATTAATTTTGTTCCGAAGTTTTTTATAATCTAATTTTAAAATTGCATTATTTGGGTCTTTTAATAACATTTTTTTAAGAAAATCTCTATGTTTCATTTGTATTATAATATTCCATGTCATCCACTTATTTGATACAGTTTTATGGCTGTATTTTACAGTCTCAGAAGCTTCTTTCACAGCAGTATCAAAATTAAATTTTATATTATTATATATATCCTCAGCGTTTAGGTTATCATTAATACATTTGGACCAATCGGAGTTATTTAAAACGTTATGAAAAATTCTTTTGTTTATTTTATCAATGTATTGAATTGAATTTTTTACTTCATGGTTATGTTTTAACGTGGTTGCAGTCATGTAGTGGTCGCTAATGTTCGTTTTAATCGTAGCCGAGACACAATCGTACGTAGGACACCGCACGAATATATGATCGATGCAAGAGCGAGATAGCCTCCCGTTTCTCACTTCCTCCCGCGTGTAGTTACTTATAAGCTGTGTTAGACCAAATGCACTCATAATATCAAGGTACTTATCAACTATTTTACTATGCATTGCACCGTTCGCGCTAGTGTCTATATTCATATCTCCGCAAACAATAACATTACATTTATCATCGGGCATATTATTAAACATTGTTTTTAATTCTGAAGCAAAAATATTTTTGTTAAAATGAGGTGGTCTGTATATGGCACATAGTAGAAATTCTGAGCAGCTATTTTTGATAATTCCAATTATACCCTCAAATGATTTATAGCTATGATTTACTTGATTAAAAACTATATTTTTCTTATAATAAATTTTAACACCGCCACCCCGTTGATTTATTCTGTGATATGATATGGAATTAAATCCATCAAGTTCAAATAAAACGTTTATGTCACTACGTATGTTAATTTCAGTAAGTACTAGTATGTCTATTTGTTCTATGTGCTTTGATATTAGTCCTTGTAATTCGTTAAAATTTTTCTGTATAGACCTTATGTTTAGATGTAATACTGTTAGGTTATGTTGTTCGTCATGTACTTTGTCAAAGTAATTGTCTATATTGTCAAGATGATGCTCCAATATAGAATCGCCTGAAGGGCATAAGATAATATTATTATAATTATACTTATAAGTTCTTAAGAAGGAAGAACTACACACTCAAGTAACCTTGAAATATCCTCTTCATTTCGAATCTGTTTTACTTTTGTTTTGTCATCTATACGCGCCAGTATTTTTCCTTCATTAAACCAAATATATTTATATTTGCCACTCAACTTTTGTTTAGCTTCGTACAGAAGTTTTTTATCACTTTTTGTAATGTAACCACAAACGAAGAAATCACACTTTGAGTTATTTTTTAACAATTTAAAACTTTTTATAAAGTTATTTTTGGGCGCCATGTTTCTCATCGATAACTCCAATACACAGGAGCGCTTCGAGTCGCCGTGGCGCGCCGAGTTATTGTAAACAGATTTTGTTTGCACGATCTGCTTCCTTATATCTTCTCCGCCGCATTTCTCCGCTATATTATTGGCCATGGTTTCTGGAGAATCTTCATTTTCCACTCTTACTCCATGAATCATGATTACATTTGACTTTATTTCATAAAGCAATTCATTATTCCTCTGCTCCGC
Organism: Molanna angustata; assembly: GCA_963576475.1. Lineage (NCBI taxonomy): Eukaryota > Metazoa > Arthropoda > Insecta > Trichoptera > Molannidae > Molanna > Molanna angustata. The sequence goes on from OY754982.1 coordinate 9,351,457, forward strand.
CGCCAGGTAGCACAACTTTAGGCTTTTATTCTCCTCTAACAAATTTCGCATCTTGTTGTTGGTTTCTTTTTTTTCCTCTTCCATAATGTTGAATTTCTTCTCCATTTCATCCAATCTTTCGCTACAGAAATCTATAAACTTTTTGAAGTCTGCCAGCTCTTCACGAATGCTTGCCCTGACTGCATTAGATAGTTCTTTTCGGAGTGCATCGGTTATTTCTTCCTTGATCTTGTTTAGCGAAAAAAGAGAAGCTTCAGAATCACCACCTTTATCCGTCTCTCTGCATCCCAGGCAAATCCATTTCGCCTTATCCTCCTTCTGCATTTTACGCAACATCCTTAGTGATAGACCTCCGCAAGCGTAGTCGAATGTATGATGACACCTTGTGCATTGCACACTCTCACCCGACTCAATACTGGCATCGCACCTTTTGCAATTCATTATTGGTACCGGACCTGTTTCTTAATAAATGTTTGAAAAAAATATTAGTATTATTATTGTTGACCGCTGTCGATCACGGCTCAGCGGGTACACGGCTCAGTTGAATAGCTGCGCGCTGCTTATAATCCCCTGACCCCAAACCACTATTCATTTTGCAATAAATAGTTGATTTTTTTAGTATCGTCTAGTCCCAGCTTTTCTTTTCTACATTCTTAGGTTAGGTTTAAGTTTTTTTTTACAATAATAATAGCGACTCGCGTAAGCGAGTTGCTTTAATATTTAATTATAAATTATTATAAATTGAATTATATTTTTTTAAACCTTTCGCATTTAATATAAAATTACACAGCTCATTTGAGTAATACTACGAGATCTCAACCAATCACAGAGCCAACCGGAAACAGAATGCGGAATGGTGAATGCGGATTGCAGACGTTAGTATTAACCTATAGGTCCCGGGTACGATTGCGATTACTGCAGATACACAGATTTTCAATGTGTTTTAAGTTTGATTTGTGAGACGATTTATATCATAAGTCTGTTTGTAATTGTGCAATTAATATTGTAAATGTTACTGCATATTAATTTTCTGTAAAGCAATACAAATAAAAATAAATAATTGATTTATTTATATGAATAGAAAAGGTTAGTCAGTGATTGGTTAATTTTAAATATTCGCTTCAGACGAATGTAATTGTATAATTACAAGTTCTTAGTACTTGGGTGTGTACACATTTAAAAATAGCTGAGTAACTTTAGCAAAGTCAAGCAATGAATTGGAGTTGATTTGCTAAGTAAATATTTCTGGTTGTGTATACTTTATGGTGGTCTCTCAATGGAATGGAAAATGAGTTCTCAGAAAGCTTGTGGTTGATGTTATACGGGGATAGGAACTGGGAGGGGTTGTAAGCGATAAATAAATAACAGGAGAGATTCCAATGGGACTTCCTATTTATGAAAATGATTGAAATTAGTGTAAAGACGGTACAGGCCCTAGAATCTATGGAACTCAGTACCTGGCAAACTTAGATCAACCGAATGACTTATTTGAATTGACTGAGTTTTTTCTTTGTATAACGTGTTTTTTAAAAAAAAAGTATATTGTCACTTGAAAAGTCTATTACGGGCTATTTTTGTTGCCTATTAACATCTTCAAAATCCCATTGGTCATGCGGATTTTGTGATCTCGAAGAAGTGCCTTAATATCGGAATATTCTCATCAAAAGAAATTGAAAGTATATTTTTTCCAGAGATGTTGGTCACACCTCTGATGCTGTACATGTAAAAATTTCTAACCTAATGACCTAATGCAAGAGTCTTACGGTCTTATTCATTTTCAATTAAAAAGGAAGTAATTAACTACATACTAGCGATAGAACACTTTAAATTGATGATATTTTTGTCATATTTCATTGTATTTTTTTCGCCTGTCAACGGCCCCTTCGCAGAACTCTAGAACGAACAACAAAAAAAACAGTGCATGAGCCCTCTAGATTATCAATCTCGGCACCATGGTGCAAAAAGAACAATCAGCAAGTGCAAGAGATTCACACCTGCGGACTGTCGACGACTTCAGATCCATAGAGAAGTGATGCCCTATATATATTTCATTGTAAAAAAATGGAAAAGTTGCAAGATCTGCAAGAGTTGTAAGACCAAGACTAAGACTCGATCGACTATGCAAGACCAAGACCACCTTGGTCTTGCGTTTGATCATCACTAGTTATGTTTCAGAATAAAATAAAATAGAATGATAGATGGGTCGATGGCAGAGCGGATAGCGCGCTGGGTTAGTAATCCAGTGGTCGCGAGTTCGAATCCTGCCTCGACCGATTTCGTTCACCTATAGCACAAGCATTTATGCTTAATTTAGGGAATGTAGGAAGATGTATATGTACTTGTTTAAAAAGGACATATTATTTATTTTTAAATAAATTAAAATACAAAAAAAAATTTTCGACGATCTAGTTTTCGACACATTCAAAAATCACGCTTGCACAATCCTTACTTCTCCCTTTGCTTGATTATGCTGACGTCTGTTATCTGGATACTAACGAAGAACTCCTTTATAAACTTGAACGATTGCAAAATGCTTGTATACGCTTTATATACAATCTTAGAAAATTTGATCCACTTACCGAAATCTTCTTCGCTGGCCTAAGATACGGCAACGTCGTAATATTCATTTACTTTCTCTACTGTATAATTTAATTAACAACACAAATTCACCACAATACATATCTCAAGAAGAAGGTTATTTTCTTGTCAAATTACGGTCTGCCTCTTCGATCTGCTGAACGTACCACACTAGCTATTCCCATTAATTCTACTGAATTTCTCAGTTCCTCTTTTGAAGTATAATTAGCAAGACTATGGAGCACTTTAAGTAATGATACTACGACGTCTCAATCGATTCAAATTTAAAGTAACTAAAGCTGTTTTACCACTCTAATAATTCTTAACTGACATCCCATATATATCCTACCTCCCCTCCCTCTACCTCTATTTCTTTCCTTCCTTTGTTGCTGTGAATTTACTCTTACTCTACGCATTTACTCTACGCATTTATTTATTTATATAATTTATGTACATGTGTACAAAGGCAGGTTTATTGCCATAAGGCAATTTCTTACAACCAACCCGAGCAACGTGAAGTCTCTAAGTTAAATTGGTACAATACTAATTTAGTGAGAAATAAATTTATAAAAAATAACATAAAAGAGTAAGAAATATAAAAAAATACAAAGAGAAAAAAAATGAAAAGAGAGAATAATAAAAATAACACTGATCATAGCAATGAGGAAAAGGAGGTTACGGAAGGATATAGAAGGGATTCAGGAACTTTTTGACAAATAAAGTTTTTTTAGTTTACCTTTAAATATTTTAATGGATTGAGATGACGTTACTTCATCACTTAGGCCATTCCAAAGTCTAGCTGATTGTACTTAAAAAGAGGAGCTGAAAACTTCTGTATTGTGAATGGGGATAGCTAGTGTGGTACGTTCAGCAGATCGAAGGGATAGGCCGTGACTTGACAAGAAAACGACGTTATTTTTTTTAATATTGTGGTTAAATGTACATGAAGTTCAATAAATAAAATAGTTTCATTGACTCTGTAAGACGAGATATTACTTTCAAATTTTCACAGAAATAATTATTAAATATAATTAAATTATTATTGTCTCTCCGACTGAGGGTCGATGCGTATATCAAATTTCCGTGATGTAATTATTATCATAACGAAACGTAATCCAACCGCTTTAGGAATGATCTTTAATGTAATATTTTAATCCGATTATTGGTTGTTGTATGTTGGGCGGTGCGGTTCTAGAAATACTTTGAAACCACTGCATGGAGGTGGGGGGGGGGATTTATGGTCATCAATTAGGGATAAAGCCGATTGGCGTGAGAGCATTTAACGCTCCGATGGGCCCAAATTCCATTTTGTGGGGTACCACACTTAAAAATAGGGAATTAAAAGTAACATCGATAATGTAATTATTACGTTTACAAATATAATGGAAATAAAAATGATTTATGGAATGTTTTGATAAGAAAATTGCAGTTATTTGGAAGAAAGTAAATATGTTGTATAACTTCGAATTGTTTCAAACAAATTTAATATGGTGAACCCACTTTAAACACCTAGCCTTACACGTTAGTTCAAATTTATTTACTTGGCCAACTAATCAAGGACAATTTATGAGACGATTCGATTAAAAATATATCTATAAACACCTTCATTGGCATCATCAGTTGGTCCATTGCCCAGGAATGCCTCCTCGAGGAATCGTCTCCATTGCACATTAATATTATATTCACCAGGATTCTTTAAATAAACAGAATTATTGTTATATTTCATTGTCATTTTTTTATCAGTATATACATTCAAGTCCGGGAAATTGTCATTGCGCAGCACAATCAAACAAAGCATACCTATCAAAAGCTGTAAATGGTAAATAACTGCTAATCTTCTCAATATTTACATTTTCTAAATATTTACTAATCCTATCAATTTTTAAATAATAATTTGAATGTATTGTCACATAAATGTCGTTCTTTTTTTGTAAAGTAAATAAAAATAATTTTGAGTGTTTTAAGGCGCGTAGTACGAGATACAGTGAGATTTCTCCCATATCCCCAACGGAAACGGTTTGACTAGTCACAATGTCGTAGTACGAGCGTTTCGGGTATACAATTTCTTATACCATATCACTAAAATCTTAAAAGTGGTAGTATGAGCGAATTCCGCAGGTGATTATAAGGCAATGTCAACGGAATAATTTCGTCTGGTAGAGGGCTGGTCGAATCTACAAATCACAGTTGTTTGACGTTTCGTCAAGGTTAATGTGGCGTATTTCATATTGATTTACTTACGAGGAAAACGAAAATAACTAAAATCTTTACAAATATAAATATAATGCCGCAAAATAAGCGATTTTTAAAATTGTCTGATGTTTAATTTAAAGAAAAAACTATTTGTACAGCATTAGATTTAAATTTACTCTCATGACGAACTAACATGATTTAAAAATGGTGGTGAAGCAATATTGTTTAGTTCTATAATATTATTATAACAGGCACACCCGTTTGAAAAATGTATTTCATCTACCTACCTACTTGCCATACTAATTACAGATATAACTCGAATATTTACATAATTCAACGTGACAACAATCTAATATTTAATCACACAGACATTTTCCATGACTCCTTAGAAACTTACCGTAAAAAATAAAGATATTTACAAATAAAGATTTTAAAACCAGTTCCCTAACTCCTTCAAACAAGCTCTTTCCTTTACATCAATAATCCCTCTATTTCTTTATTTTATTCTTATTTTGTATTGTTTTTTTTATATCAATCATATTTTTCTCTTATTAGGTATTGTTATTCAATTACCTACTGCTCAACATACCTAATTATTTAAATATTATTTCTACTTCATTGTTTTAATTAGAAGAAAACATCATTGGCCTGTACTAATTTTAATAGCACCATATAATATGTAACCACAAATTTACAAAGCTGTAGTTTACTGAAATGAAATAAATAAATATAAGTACCTACATAAATATGTTAACAAATATTTTTATATACCTACATAGTTATTCAATGAGAATATAAAACAGAATGTTATTAGGAAATAAAATTAATAAAGCACTTATGCCAGTAATGAAGCTTAATTTTCCATACACAATGCATTTAGTAGTACTAAATAACAATGCATTTAGTAGTACTAAATATTTCTTCCATTCCGTTGTAAAATAACTCTAGCTCAATCATTTCTTCTTCCATTGTTTGATTATGCCGATGTATGCTAATGAAGTGCATCTCAATAAACTTGAACATCACAAGAATAAATGTATCAGATTCATCTTTGGGTTAAAAAAATTTGATCATCTTACCGCAATCTTCTTTGTTGGTCCAGGATACGCCAGGGGCGCAATATACACATTTTGTCACTATTCTCTCGAATCCAAACCTGCCACAGTACCTCAAAAGCAAATTCACTTATTTATCCAATCATGGACTTCCACTCCGATCTGCTGAACGTACAACTCTATCCATCCCTTTCCATAATACAGAATTTCTCAGCTCTTTGTTCGAAGTACAATCAGAAAGATTATGGAATAGCCTTAGTGCGGAAATTGTGTTGCCCAACTCACTTTATATTTTCAAGAAAAAAACTAAAGAAGGAATATTAATCCCTGAACACCTGATCCCAATTTCCTCTCCTTGTCCCTACTCTATCATTTTTTTGCTATGAATTATTATTTTTTTTGTTTAATAGTATCTTAGTGTTACATATATTTTCTTTGTTTTTATTTATTTATTTAATATTGCTTCTCGGGCAACTAACAGGTACTATGTCAAATATTAATTTAACACGCACCCAATAACAAGTTACCACATTCTGGAGACAACGATATTAATCGTCTCACAGATTCAGACTGAAAACACAATTCAAAACTGTGGTTCCACCGGGAATCGAACCCGGGACCTTTGGATCAGTAGTCTGATACCCAACCAACTGAGCCACGAAGGGCGACAAGGAAGGTTTACTTTTACTCTTATTTTTTTTTTGTTACACAATTTTGTCATACTTTGTAATCTGGTTGGTTGGAAGAAATTGCCTAATATCAATAAGCCCGCCAGTGTACAATATATTTGTTTATATTATGTACAGAAAGATGAATAAATAAATAGACATAATATACAGTTGAGACAAGAATATAATATATTATAATAAAGGAAGGTGTCACCACGAATCATAAGTCGGGGTTCTTGACCTCCACCGAACCCCCGAGACTGACTCACCGAACCCCTGGGGTTCGATCGAACCCATGTTAAGAACCACTACAATAAAACAATATTTTATTTCATCACAACAGCTATTTCACAAATTGCTTAAAAGCATTACACATATCAAAGCCAATTATAGAGATGTCTTATATTATTTTAAAAGCTGAGAATAGTTAAGTAAATTTGGTAGGTAGATATTCAATATACATACATAGGTATAAATAAAGTATAATTGTGCCAATACAGTCGCCACAATACATTGATATTTAGTATGGTGAGGTATTATTTGTCCTTTGGTCACTGTACTTTTAACGCACGGGTGATCTATCTCCACACCGGCCTCTTATGAAAACATTACAAGGAAAAAAGTTAAACGGTATAATATGGTTAACAGATAACACAGAAAATAAGTTTGCATTTCTTTATGTCTAATAGGACGGTGACGATGAAGTAAAATATGGAAGTATGTATGTGGGTTTTGTGGGAGGGTGTATGTATGATAATAAATTTACTGTTGTAACGTAGATAGCAGTTACTTTTTTTTGAAGCAGTCAAGATTAACGTAAAATGGATCAATCGTTTAGTATTTCTGATTGTATGAGTTGCAACTGCGATTAATAAAGGAGTTTATATGCGTTAATTTTACATTTGCTTAAGTTGAAAAGTTATATTGTCGAGTGGGTCTCTATAATTGATTGATTCTGTTAGCTCTGGAGAGTTCAATAAGTATTTTGTAGAGGAATATGATATCTGTTAAGTTTCGTCGTCTCTTTTCGAGGCTCATAATGTTATAGGAACGAAGACACATAAAATAATCATCTGAGACACTATAGTAAAATCTGTTGTTGAACTGTTTGATAATATAATATTATGAGGTGAGCCGTTAACATAAGACGAGTAGCTGCAGGCAGTTTTCCTGTGATTTAGAGCTCTGGAAGTTGCAAGTCCATTATTAACTTGAAAGATGTAGTAAACAGAATGAAACTACATAAACGCTTAGTAATATGAAAGAAAAATTGACACGACTGTGTTTTATATTCTGAAAGAAGTTTAATTTATAGACATACATGTATGAAGCTAATAATGTATGCAAAAATAAAGGATGTGATGCTCGGTTCTCTAACCTATGACAGGTTCACAAATGAGAATCAAGTAAAAATGTCATTAACAAATAAATATGGTCAAACAGAAAGAATGGAAGATAAGAAGTAAAAGTCATTCAAGAAAAATATGGTATAACCATTTGAATGCTTTCCCTTAAGTTGGAACGTACAAACATGTGAAAATTGCACGGGGTGATATGACATAGCACTTAGGTACCTATATCTATTTATAAAATTTCTACACACAAATTTCAAATTTGACACCCTTCATTAATTTATACATACCTACCATTGAAAGTGCTTGCTGTCGACAGGGCGGGATGGAGGCAGTTTCTTGAGGAGGCCAAGGCCCTCACCGGGCTGTAGCACCATTGCTGATGATGAGCATTGAAAGAATTATAATTGGCTGATTGACATTTCAAGAACAACTTTTTAAGAAATTCTTTATGACATACCAAACGTTAAATAAAAACTCAATTAATAGATTGGTAGAGATTTATTTATTTTATGAACATAAAATACACAAGTAAATAATGTAGGTATCATTATATATCAGGAAAAAAATTAAAACTCTTCAAAAAACAATTTAATATATGCAGAATTCAAAATTGTAAAATACCTACACTTTATTTTATTATTTACACCAATTCTATAATTAAGAGATATTTGCTTCACCTGATTAAAGTGTTCTGAAACGTGCCACAAATTTGTAAAGTTGCTGTTTCTATTAGTCATTTCAATTTATATAAATGCACATCCATACAGAATTTTTTATGCATTCATACAGAAACATTGTAATCTAAAAATTCACTAATAGATACATTTAGACAATTAATTATTTATATTATAATTATTTAGTATCAATACAATATTTGTTTTTTGGGAACAAAAATAAATAGAAAAATATAAATCTGCAAGTTCATAATATTATGATACTTTGTTATCTCATGTCTATAAAACTCACACTGTATTATACTGAACTTATGGAAGAACTGAGAGATTAGATTCTTATGTTAGTACTTTTTTTTAATTTCATTTAAATAATATAATAAATTTATATTATCAAATATCGTGTTTTTATCTTTGTGGTTCATTTTTAATATATAATTAATTGTAGAAAAATATACTTAATACATTTTATATGTAACTTTATCACAGAAACTAAAAGTTGAATATCTAGTGAGGCTATACTATTTAAAAAAAATATCAACATAACTTTATTCAGTATACAAAAAAGACTGAGATGTTAAATCAAATACTAGTTGCATGTAACTCATGAGATCCAACTGTCGATAGCGATAGTATGTATAGTTGAAGAATAAGTACCAAACTATAAACCCATAAATACAAATTATTTAATATTTTAAGGTATTTGGTTTTCTATACAACACATGTAGGTATGTATGTCAAGATAGCGATAGTATGGAGGGCATTCCTTTGATCCTACCCAGAATATGAAAACAGCATGATGGTATGTATGTATGTTTGGAGATTAGTATCAAACAATTAAGTCTTCTTAGATATTGTGTGTAGGCGACTGCCATACAAATTGTATGAAGCAATGTCGTCACTAAATTCAATTTTTACAAAAATTGTTAAAAAAAAATTGAGATAAGCTAATACAATGTTGATATTTTTTATAGAAAATTAAATGATCTAGTTGGGGTGTTTTAGATTTTTTCGATATTTTTAAATTATTTGGAAATATAGGGAGGTAAACTCATAAATTTTAAATAAAAAAAAAAAAATTCTTAATAAAAATTGTTTGAGAAACCCTGGAATATTTTTGAAAAAACTAATTTGAGTTTTTGTATTTGTCTGTTTGTACCAATTTTCAGCGTTCTAGCTTTTATGGTTTCTGACATATATGGAAAAATAAACCAAAATTTCAAAAGTTGATAACCCCTGACTGAAACAAAAATTCACCATTCTGAGTATAAAAGTTTTGTAGGCCTATAACTGTTTATATATTTTGAAATTTTGGGCTCTGTAAATTGAGCGGATCAAAAGTTATAAGGGGGGGGGACAGACACACACACACACAGACACACAAAACTCACATAAAATGTTCTACTCCGAATTCTGAGTAAATCCATGTATGGGAACATATATGCTGCGAGGCCTCTAGTTGGTGTTATAAGCATGCAAAAAGTCCACTACGCCATTCAAAATTTTCCTTCGTACGCGCATTTTGGCTTAATAATGTCGATTCATTCAGAGAATTGAATTCTCATGAACGAATCAACAGTTGGATAAATCAATTCTGACGATGCTAGTTATATATCAGAACTGTATATTGAAAGTATTATCAATAATTTAAAAATATAAAAAAAATCAATTAAGCATTGTCTTCTTCGCTTTGTCTGTGGTCCAATTTAACTGGGATTGCCTCTCCTTTAAATTCAACTACTCCAATCTCGCCTATCCTGGGCTAGATCAGTGACTGTTGGTCATCTTAAAATGTGGCCATATCATCTGAACCTGTAAACTGTGTATATATTTTTTTTGTTAAATAAAAAATTGTATTCATTATAACATCTGAATTCATTATAACTTATATGAATAATCTATGAATATCTGGTATAGTCTTAGTTTGGATATAACATCTTCAATTGCAATTTTATAAGGTGCTTGAAATTGTGAGAGGCTTCCAAAGGAGATCTGCAACTCATCTCTTAGGCCTGACTTGACAATTTACTCTCTTTCATTGAAAAGAGCTATTTATGTGGAGCTGACTGTTCCATGGGACACAAATATTACAAAAGACCACTAATACAAGCTAATCAAGTACAAGGAACTGGTAGATAAAACAGTTTAAAATGGCTTTAACACAAATATATATGCTGTAGAGGTGGGGGCGAGAGGCCTGCCTACAAAGTTTTAAATTCCTATTTTAAGGACCTAAGTCTCCGTAGAGGTAAATATAAGAAAATTTGGATAGAGTGGTAAAAGCAGCATTATCCGCGTCCGATTTGATTTGGTTCCGCAGGGGAGTGGAGTATCAATCGTAGGTTGGTTGCTGAGTGGTGAACGTGACTCAAGTCATAAAGGATCCATTTAAGCCCTCACACATGGTCGCAAGCCCATTTGGCTCGTCTATTCTAGTCACCTGTGCTCGTGGCCCTGGATTCGTGGACGAAGTGAAACCACAATTGCCCTTCACTTTATTCTCTAAAAAAAAAATATTTGTTAACACATAGGTACTCTTTGAAGTATTACGAATTTTGTTTATATTATTGAAATGCTTTTTTCATTATAAACATTATTTATATATTTTTGTATGTATTTTTACTCCTCACTAACCCAAGGGGATATAGTGGGAAGTTATAATTTCGCAATTTTAAGGCTATTTTTTTACTACAGATTATCAACTAGTATCATGCTGAGATTCGATTCTGAAAGTTTCATCACAATGTATCTGCGTGTGTGCTATGTGCTATGTATGGCGTGTTTATTTTACTATATCGATTATAAACTAAAATACTCATTCGATTTTTTTCAAATCTGTATATCTGATTAAACCCCATTAGATTTTGAAGGATATCTGAATAGTGCTTCTCAATTTTTATTAACTATCAAATATTTCAACGTGACCCCAAGCTCAGGAAACTTAAAATTTGAAATTTTTATGTCCAAATTGGTAAAAAGGCACATCACTTTCATAAAATGTCATTGAAGAAATATCATGTTTTCATAATAAAATATTTTAATAAAAAATAGTAAAACAAACTCATTTCCTGAAAATGCTGAATATTTTCCATATAAAATTTGAATACTTTATAGAATGACTTGTTAGTGAGGAGTTTAGCGTTGGCCACAACCCACTCGTTTAGTTTGTGATGATTTTCTTTTACCATTTTAATTTATATAATTGTATTTGAACAATTTAAAAAACTACACAAAATTTGTTGCCTTTGTATCTGATTGGAAGGAATTGTTAAATGGCAATAATGCCAATGTTAAATATTTTGACACAAACATAATAATATGTAGGTACATAAAAAAAAAACAAAAAAAATATGTCGTTGAACATATTTGACGAGTAGATCTCAGACTTCTTCTTTTCTTTTGTTCCCCGGAGGATACATCCCTCGATTATCAGCCCAGAATAGATTCTCCACTCGCCTTATCCCAGTTCATTCTCTGAAGATGGTTAAATTCTGAAAGAAAAAAATTAGTTGAGCACTAAACATGACCAACTGTGACCAAGGCATAATATCTGTTAAGACTGACATAGAATTATTTCTGTTTTTACGCAAGGAATGAGTAGGTACTTGAAACAAGTACAAATATGACTTGCTGACAGCAGTAGCACCGTTTGGTAAACAGTTTGAATTCTGTGCAGGCGTCCTAGGTTCGATCCTAGCAAAGGAGAAATTGATTTAAACTCATTCCTCACGGAAATGTTGCAAAACATGTATGTGTCATTTGAACCTAACCTAACTCAAAATAAATATTAGGATCGTTAAATTTCCTAGGATTAAAGTTCAGTTGGTTAAAATTGCATATTTCACTAAAAAGTAAATACTTTTACAATACTAAACTGAACTTTTTCAATATAAAATATGATTTTAATGGAATCGTTTAAAATATATCGTGCTTCTTAAATTAAACAAATACTAACCTTTTTCAATTACGGATACGCTTTGCTCAAAAACACACACTTTCGCGGATAATTTAAACTTTTCGGAAACGTTTTTTGTTTAGTTAATTAAATGATTATATGATGCGACATATTTCCATTAATTATAAACACAGATAATATAGGAGTAAACTTATTATAAATAATATTATGTCATTTGTGTAGTGGTGTCAGAGGTGTGGGCACATGAAAAAAATGTACTTGTACTTCTACAGTGTTGCCAGTGGGAAAATTAAAAATTCGATAAAACTAATATAATTATGTACGTAAAGTTGTAGAAAAACATCTTGAACTTTTAGTCGAGAAGGTGGGTGATTTGCATGTAAACCAACGAAGTAAAAAGACACAAATTCACGCTTTGCGCAACCGGGAGCTCCTTCAAGATGTTTGGCGAAAATTATACATCAATATTTATAAATCGTTTATATGGTTATACATATTACATTATGCGCTCTGAAGGGACGGGAGGTACTAAAGGGGCTGGCGGTATTAATGGTACGGGAGGTACTGAAGGGAAGGCTTCCCGTCCGTTCAGGCCGTTCAGTAACTTCCGTTGCTATAGGCTTTTCAGTAGCTCCCGTCCCTTCAAGACCTTCAGTATCCCCCGTCCCTTCAGGCCATTCAGTACCTCCCGTCCCTTCAGCCCTTCAGTACCTCCCGTTGTAACAGGCCCTTCAGTACATTCAGTCCCTTCAGGATCTTCAGTATCCCCCGTCCCTTCAGAACCTCCCATCCCTTCAGTGCCTCCCGTCCCTTCAGATCCTCCCATCCCTTCAGTGCCTCCCGTTCCTTCAGTGCCTCGCGTCCCTCAGTGCCGTCCGTCTCTTCAGCAGCTCCGGTCCCATTAACGCCTCCCGCCCCTTCAGCGCCTCCATCCCTTCAGCGCTTCCCATCTCTTTAGTGCCTCCCGTCCCTTCAGTGCCTTCCGCCCCTTCAACACCTCCCGCCCCTTCAGCACCTCCCGTCCCTTCAGCACCCCTGTAATTGCAGCGTCTCCCATCCCTTGAGCGTCACCCTCCCCTTCAGCGCCCCCCGTCCCTTCACGCCCCCGTCTCTTCTGAGCATCCTATCCCATCAGGCCATTCAGTACCTCCCTTCCCTGTAGTGCCTTCAGTATTCCCCGTCCCTTATGTGCCTATCTTCGGCTCAGTGCCTCACTTACGCTCAATGCATCCCGTCCTTCAGTGCCTCCCGTCCCTTCAGGCCATTCAGTTCCTCCCGTCCCTACAGTGCTCTCTGCGCCTCCCGTCCCTTCAGTGTCTGTCGCCCTTTCAGTGCCTTCCGTCCTTTTAGTGTTACCCCTCTATTCAGGCCCATCAGTACATTTCGTCCTATCAGGTCCTTCTGCGCCTCCCGTCCCTTCAGGCCCATCAGAACATTTCATCTTATCAGCCCCTTCAGTGCCTCCCGTCTCTTCAACGCTTCCCGTTCCTTCAGTGTCTCCCGTCCCTTCAGCACCTCCCGTTTCTTCAGCGCCTCCCGTCCCTTCAGCGCCTTTCAGCTTCCCGTTCAATTAGCCTCCCGTCCCTTCAATGCTTCCCCTCCTTTCTTCGTCTCCCATTTCTTCAGAGCTTCCTGTTTCTTCAGTGCCTTCCGCCCCTTCAACATCTCCCGCCCCTTCAGCACCTCCCATCCCTTCAGCACCTCCCGTCCCTTTAGCACCCCTGTTATTGCAGCGTCTCCCACCCCTTCTGCGCCCCCCGTCCCTTCACGCCCCCGTCTCTTCTGGACCTCCTATCGCATCAGGCCATTCAGTACCTCCCTTCCATGCAGTGCCTTCAGTATTCCCTGTCCCTTATGTGCCTATCTTCGGCTCAGTGCCTCACTTATGCTCAATGCATCCCGTCCTTCAGTGCCTCCCGTCCCTTCAGGCCATTCAGTTCATCCCGTCCCTACAGTGCTCTCTGCGCCTCCCGTCCCTTCAGTGTCTGTCGCCCTTTCAGTGTTACCACTCTATTCAGGCCCTTCAGTATCTCCTGTGTCTTCAGGCCCATCAGTACATTTCGTCCCATCAGGTCATTCTGCGCCTCCCGTTTCTTCAGGCCCATCAGAACATTTCATCTTATCAGGCCCTTCAGTGCCTCCCGTCTCTTCAACGCTTCCCGTTCCTTCAGTGTCTCCCGTTCCTTCAGCACCTCCCGTTCCTTCAGCGCCTCCCGTCCCTTCGGCGCCTTTCAGCTTCCCGTTCTATCAGCCTCCCGTCCCTTCAATGCTTCCCCTCCCATTTCTTCAGAGCTTCCTGTTTCTTCAGCGCCTCCCGCACCTTCTGCGCTACCCGTCCCTTCAGTGCCTATCATCCTTCCTTTCAACCTCCTGTCATATATACCTTCCGTCCCTTCAATGCCTCCCGTCCCTTTAGCACCTCCCGGTTCTTCGGCGCTCCTGTTTCTTCAGCACCTCCCGTTCCTTCAGCGCCTCCCGTTCTTTCAGTATATTTGATCTTTGTTTATCTTGGATCATTTTATGATATATCTACATTCGATCGATGTTTTTAACCGTTATTATATTAAATTAAAACGTGATTAAAAAAGACTGTATATTTACACAGGGCCGGATAAACGTGTTTTTGCGCCCGTAGCAATATATTTGAATACGCCCCCCCCCCCCCCCCCCGTAGAACAAAATTATATAGTATTACATCG
This sequence comes from Molanna angustata, assembly GCA_963576475.1. Taxonomy (NCBI): domain Eukaryota; kingdom Metazoa; phylum Arthropoda; class Insecta; order Trichoptera; family Molannidae; genus Molanna; species Molanna angustata. Next base: position 9,366,591 of record OY754982.1, read on the forward strand.
GGTCTAAATAATAATTTGTTAATATTACATTAACCTACCTATATATAGTTTTTTACAAAAAAATAGCCACAGCAATTGGAGATTCATAATAATATTACATATTTACACCATCATGCTGAGCCTCTATCCGGGTACGCAAAGAGAACCGAGCGCCATACCTGTGGATTTTTGATTTATATAACATTTTAGAATTTCAAGCGCCCTTTTTAAGACTACCGCCCAGACTTCTTGTTCCTGATTGTTCTATGATTTATCCGGCCCTGTATTTACATCGGGAAATACTGTCCGTCTACTCGTCTTATGTAATTGGGTCAAGACATTTATTAAAACTTTTGTTTTATTATATGTGTTAGTAGCGCAGCACTTTTATTGTATTTATATAAAATATTGATGCATATTATTGAATATAATGAACCGAGTAAAAACCAATATCAACCATTTCGAAATTATAGTTTCATTTAGGTATTAAAAACGAATCGCTTCTTCGAGGTATAATGTTTTGTTGAATGTAATATTCATTTGGATTATCTTCATTTTCTTCCTGAGTCAATAAAAAAATCCAAAACGTAATGCAAATGCGGCATTTTTAAGAAACGCTGAAAAGTTGTATGTTTCATAATTTCACCGCTTGGCACAAATAGTCCTGTATAGGGACTGGCTGCCTTACTTAAAAAAAAATAATAATTTCACCACGCCGCCGCGCCTCCTATCGGTCGGATTTAATTTCACTTACGAATCACTCAGCTCATACTACCATTTTAACTTTTGTGACAAGTATAGGTATCACACGGATCTCCCAATTATTAGGTGACAAGTATCGATTCCGTATCGTTCATACTAGGCTCCTAGTATTAAAATTAAATTGTAGTTCGGTCCTTTAATAGAATGGACCATATTACACTCGTGACCTTTATTCAACATCTGACCGCAACAATTGGCCCGTAGATATAAAAGGAAAGGGAAAAAAGGTTAAAAATTTGACCGCGATTTCAACTTAAGATATCAAAGGAGGAATGTGTTGTTTTTTGAGGAGCAGGTGCAATTTTGTATTATATTACAATTTGTATTCATATACATAATCAATATGTAATATCACGATCTTCAGAAAGTCATGTCCAAAATTAGCATTCGCAGATGACATAGACGTTATGGCCAGAACTTCTTCTTCTTCTTCTTCTTCAGCCCTCTGTCTTCCACTGCTGGATATAGGCCTCTTCCATATTCTTCCACTTCCTTCTATCGTTTGCTGCTTGCAGCCAATTTCTACCCCCCACAGCGGCTATGTCGTCAGACCATCTTTTTTGCGGTCTTCCGACGCCTCTCTTACTTTCCCAAGGTCTCCATCTCAATATTTTAGGAGTCCATCTTGCGGGTTCCTGTCTAGCAATATGTCCCGCCCATTGCCATTTCAATGTAGCTACGCGATCCATGACGTCCGCTACTCTGGTCCTTTTCCTAATTTCCTCATTTCTTATTCTGTCTCTTAGGCTTATACCAAGCATGGATCTTTCCATGGATCGCTGTGTGCATTTGAGTTTTTCTACATTTCTTTTTGTAAGGGCCATGGTCTCCAATGCATATGTAGTCACTGGCAGTATACATGATTCATATGTTTTTCTTTTCAGACAGATCGGAATCTCTTTATCTTCTAGAATGTGTCTAAGTTTGTTAAAAGCTGCCCAACTCATTCCTATTCTTCTTGGCAGTTCCGCTGTTTGGTTTTCTTTGCCCAGTTTTATCTTGTGTCCAAGATATATGTATTCATCCACTATTTCGAGATTTTTATTGTTAACAGTGATGATTTTGTTTTCTGGACTTATAATTTTCGTTTTTGCTATGTTCATACTTAGACCAATCTTGCTAGAAGCCTCATGCAATTCATTAATCATTTGACTTAATTCATCAATGCTCTCACCTACAACAACTATGTCATCAGCGAATCTTAGGTGACTCAAATATGTGCCATCTATCTTCACCCCTTTGTTATCCCAGTTGAGGGTTTTAAATACATCTTCTAGGGCTAGCGTGAATAGCTTTGGCGAAATTGTGTCACCTTGTCGCACACCTTTTTGAATTTTTATTTTTTCAGTTTTAGTGTCGTCATCGATTACAACAGTCATAGTTGCATTTTCATATATAAAGTTTATTAGTTGTATATACCTGGAATCTATTCTTGCATTTTGGAGTGCCTCGATAATTGCCCATTTTTCAACTGAATCAAACGCTTTTTGGTAGTCAACAAAAGCTAGATGTATAGGTATGTTATACTCTGTTGTCTTCTCTATGAGTAGTCTTAATGTCTGAATGTGATCTCTGGTTCCAAAACTTTTGCGAAAACCAGCTTGCTCTACGGGTTGATAACTATCAAATTTCAGGGTTAAGCGATTTGTTACTATTTTTGTTAGCAACTTATACAGGTGGGAAAGCAGGCTAATGGGTCGATAGTTTTCTAAGTTATCGCTGTCTCCTTTTTTAAATAATATTTTTACTTCAGCGTTTTGCCAGCCATTAGGTATCCTGCCTTGTTCTAGGCATTTGTTCAATAATATTTTTATAGCTTCTATCAACTTTCTCCCCCCTAACTTTAGCATATCACTTGTTATCTGATCATCACCTGGAGCTTTGTTACTTTTCATTTGCTTTAAGGCATTTTCAATTTCGTTAATTTCCACTTCTGGTAAATCTTCTGACCCTACGTTCATTATACATTTTTGGTTTTCTTCGTGATGAATATGTGATGTGTAAAGTTTTGAGTAAAAATTTTCAACGGTTTTGCATATAGAATGCTTGTCTCTTACGACAATTCCATTTTGATCCTTAATTTTAGTTATGTTATGGTTTCCGCGAGATTCTATTCCTTTTAAGACTTTCATATTTTTGTTATTTTCTATTGTTTCTGTTATGAGTATTGTATTATATCTTCTAATGTCTTTCCTTATCTCTTTTCTGATATTTTTGTTTAGGAGCTTATAATGATCTGAATCCCTATCGAGAGTTTTGCGTTCTTCAAGTAACTTGAGAGTGTCATTTGATAGTTTAGTAATATTTTTCTTTTGTCTGTATGAAATCTTTTTAACAGCTGTTTGAATAGTTGAGGCGATTTTGTCGTTAAGAGTGTCCAGTTCTGTTTGTTCGAGTTCCCTCTTCCCTTCCATCTTATTTTCCACCGTTTCTTGAAAAATGTTTTTATTTCTAGTTATTATATCTAATGTAGGTAATTTATGGATTTTTCTTCCTATCAAAGCTTTTCTTTCCATTTTGGTATTTATTCTGAAGAGTGCTCTAACCAGTCTGTGGTCGCTGCCTGTGTCAAAATTGTTTAGTACTGAGACATTCTTACAATATTTCCTCTCATCTGTGAGTATATAATCTATCTCGTTTTTGATTTTGCCATCCGGGCTTCTCCACGTCCATCTTCTTTGTTTTTGTTTTTTATAGAAGGTGTTTAAGCAGTACAGCTCCTCTTTACGTAAATAATCCAGCAACATTTCTCCTCTTTCGTTTCTATTACCTAGTCCAAACTGTCCTATATTATGTGGATCTCCTTGATTCTTTTCGCCAATTTTGGCATTGAAGTCACCAGTTATAACAACTAGCTTGGCTTTTTCAGATCTTTTAGCTTTTGTAATGTCTTCGTAGAGCTGCTCGACTTCTTCGTCGTCAGAGGCGCTTGTAGGAGCATATGCATGGATGATTTGTATATTAAATTTTTGATTCAGTTTTATTAAGATGTAGATAACTCTGTGAGATATGCTAGTCATTTTTGTTACATAACTTTTTAGAGATCTATTTATTAAAATTGCTATTCCTCCTACTGAGGAGTCTACATTGTTTCTATAGAGGAGGTGTCCAGATGGTAGGGTTACTGCTTCTTCTCCTCTTTGTCTCGTTTCACAAATACCCAGCACATCCCATTTTATGTTTTTCAATTCATATTCTAATCTTATTTGATCTTCTTCTAGTCTTAGAGTTCTAGTGTTGTGGAAGTCTTGTTTTGGAATTCGGGTTCATTTTCATTTCATTTGGAAGGAGTTTGGCATTTAAACACCACGCTTGCCAGACGGGTTGGTGAGTTTTGAATTTCAGCCGCCCTTAACATAGGGTACAGACGCTGTTTGTATCCGCCCATTCTGGGTCAGACGCTACATACCTGTTGGTCCGCGGGAGGTATTTTATTTCCCTCCTACCCTGCATATCTGCCGAGCATTCCCCTATCCGCCACCTGGAGACGCGTCCTATAGCGGTTATCAGGCTCCGCCAAGGAATGGCCAGAACACTCAGTGATATTATGAAGACTGGTTTCGCTGACCTAGAAGAGGCAGCAAATAATATAGGACTGCCTCTAAAACGAAATAAATGCTCTCAACTAGAGGTGCCCAACCACACCATCCCCCAGGAACTTCGGTAAGAGCAGGTACCTACAATAACGAGTGTATGGACACATTTAATTACTTAGGTTCGGTCGTACCGGATGGTAATGAAACTATTGTGAGATCAAGAAAAGACTTGCCACGGCTAATAAGTATTGCTTTGGACTACAGAGGCACTTTAGATCACATGTAATGTGATCTAAAGTACCTCGAAAATGTTGCTTCTCTGGTCTATAAATACAGGTTTGTTCGAAGAATTTGAAATTTAAAAAAAAACTCGGTGTACTTGCTCAGGGTGCAATTTTTTTAAATGACTGTTAGAAAACTTCGGCTTTAGCCGAAATTTAGGCTTTTTTGGCCGAAGACGAAGTTGTTTATTTTACCACAAAGCCTTTAAGCTTTAGCTTTAGCCGAAATTTCGGGTTTTTTGGCCGAAGACGAAGGTGTTTCTTTTACCACAAAGCCGATTTTTTGGTCAGACATTATAAAATATAATTTATATTAACCGCCGTGGCATAGTTGGTAAGCCGTTAGGTTTTTGTGCGGGCTTCCTGGGTTAGATTCACAGCAGAGGAGAAATATATTTAAATTCATTTTTCACGCTAATATTGCTTCTCTGGGTTGGAAACACAGGCCAGTTGGAAGACATTGTCTTACGGCATTAAACTAGTCACTTGCGCAGGGTGCAAGTAAGTGTTCATTATTATTATTATTAAAATGGTGGTGGTAGCGAAAAATATATTTATTTATAAATTATTTTCGACATCATTAATTGCCTTTTTTCAATTGGTAGGTAATGTATATGAAAGACGTTACCAAATTATAAATCATGTTAACGAAACCGTTCTATATGGTAAACGTATCAATATATTTTTGGTACTAGCGTATTAAATAATATTTGACAGAGAACACATTTCAAAATTATTTATAATACTTAAATATTAACACGAATAAAATTAACAATAAAATAAATTATAATGGCGTTTTTATTTCTTTATAAATTGTTATAGTTTTGCTCATTTAGTTGAACAGTAGATCATGATACCTTTCTCGTTAGTTACCGGCCTCAGGAATGATATACTTTTGGCTTGGCAATGCTCCTCTATGAATATACCTATTGACTACCTCAATATAAACAGAGACAACTACCATATTGCATAGCGCGATGCCAAAAACCGCAAATAATAATTGAAACAGAATTTCAAATTTCAATGGATGGTGGTTACTGCGCTGTATAGTAATCCAGTGGTCGCGAATCATACCACGACTGATTACGTTCACCTTTAGCACAAGCGTTTATTTATTCTTTATTTTTTTTTTATTTGTTTAGAAACTAAACAGCAATACATTTTTAATGCTTAATTGTAAATAAGAATACAAAAGAAATAGCCAATTATGAAGTTTCACATATTTAAATTATTATATATTATAGATGTTGGGTAGGTATTGTATGATGGTGAGTGTATGTGGGGGAAAGGAAAGGGTAATGGGTATAGGGTAGCGTTGATTAGGAAGGGATGAAGGTTTAAGGAAAGTAAGTTTAATTTTTAACCAGTAATATTACCAATAACCGCGCGTAATTGGCGTTTCATCAATGTCTTTGTGTAGTTAAATATATTCGGTTGGGGGTCAAGACTGTTGTAATAGTTTAAGCATCTGTTAAAATAATTATTCTGTGCGTAATTTGTTCTGCAGTGTGGTGTATAGAAAAGGTGATTTTGGGGTGTTGTTTTCATGGGGCAGTTGAAAGAATTTTTTCGAAGTAAGTAAGAGCTGTCTACAAGTTTATTAAGTATTTTATAAAGCAGAAAGACATCGGATATCTTTCTTCATTTCTCAAGTGATATAATATTTATGCTTAGCTTAGGAAGTGTATGAGTTCGTATATGTACCTATTTGTTACAAGGACATACTCATTCTTTTTACTATGAACAAGTAAGTAAAAAAAAACTGAAGACACTCATTTTTTCATATTGAAATGTCATTGTTAAAAAAAATCATAAAAATTCTCCAGGGGGGCAAGTCAAATCATCTTATGGAGTTCTGTAATATCTTAAGATTTTATAGAACTCAATGAGATAATTATATCCGTGATATGAGTAAACATGGATGGTTTCGATTCCGCCGGTTGACCAGACTTACCTCCCTGGTTTTATGCAAGAAGTTTGCGAAATTCATGAAATATTTATTTCATACAAAATGTTAAATAATATATAGGTAGGAATCCCATATAATCCAATTAATGATATACCACCAGGGGGGCAATGGACAGTGTCGATGCCGATGCTTCCACAATAGATAGTAGAAACTGGAGAACGAAGGCAATGGATAGACGTGAATGGAGGAGACTCCTGGATTCAGCCAATGCCCACCCAGGGCTGTCGAGCTTATGATGATGATTTGCTTTTCTGAGTGCCTCATTAGCATTTGCACACTGGCGGGCATATTGCCACTAGACAATTTCTTCCAACCAACCAGAAATTTCTCTTATAAGGTGTTTAGTAAAAAAGTTTAATCACAAGAGTAAACAAGTTTAAAAACAATGCAATACATAAAAAATACCAAAAACAAGTAACGAAAAAGTTAAAAAAAAAATGAAATGTGGGAAGGATGTGGATGATCAGGGGGGCAAGTCTGGTCCAACCGGCGAAATCAAAACCCTCGTGATTACCCATATCATGGATATCCAATATTATCATTTTACGATATTATAGAACTCCATGTGATAATTATTTATTTATTTATTTATTTATTTATTTAATATTGCTTCTCGGGCAACTAACAGGTTCTATGTCAAATATTAATTTAACACGCACCCAATAACAAATTGCCACATTCTGGAGACTTACGATATTAATCGTCTCACAGATCCAGACTGAAAACACAATTAAAAACTGTGTCTCCACCGGGAATCGAACCCGGGACCTTTGGCACAGCAGTCAGATATCTAACCAACTGAGCCACGAAGGCCGACAATATGGGTATTATATCCATGATATGGGTAATCGAGAGGGTTTTGATTTCGCAGGTTGTACTAGACTTGCCCCCCAGGATGGGTGAGGAGAAATGAGGTAAATTCATTCAATTATCATAGTATATGTAAATTTTTAACCAACCGATTTCTGAATACTGAATGGGTACAATCAAACATGTCCGCCTGCAAAAAAAATATATATGTAATTCTACTTTAAATATAAAATATGCGTGTTTCATTGTTTTCAAATGTAAATAGAGGTGTAAAAAATTATAATAATAATAATAATGAACACTTCCTTGCACCCTGCGCAAGTGGCGAGTTTATTGCCGTATGGCAATTTATTCCAACTAACCAGTGTTTCCAGCCCAGAGAAGCAACATTAGGGTGAGAAATGAATTTAAATAAATTTCTCCTCTGCTGGGAATCGAACCCAGGACGCCCGCACAGAAACCCAACGGCTTACCACTGTGCTACGGCGGTCGACATATCATTGTTTGTTTTGATTTTGCATATTGTCGCCTATGTATATATTATTTTTTTTTTTTAACATGTCTACGTAGGGGACGCCAGCTATTAGGATTTGGGTCCATTTTACTCTTCCGAAGAAGTGCACTACGTAGCGTTGGGAGGGGTTTGCAATCTAGAAATGAGTTTATTAATTCGGATTTTAAAAAGACCCGGGTTGTACGAAGATGGAAACACAGAATTCGGAAGATCGTTCCACAGTCGGGCTGCTGTATTAATAAAGGAGTTCGAGAAGCGACTTGTTCGTATATGTTGAAGGTCCACTGTGAATGGGTGCTGCGATTGAGTAAAGCGAGTGACTCTGTTGCGAGTGGGTGGAGGAGGGACCAAAGATGCAAGTTCTTCTGAGCAATTCCCGTGGTAGTATCTATAGAATAAACTTAAAATACCGAATAAACTTAATTACCTTATTTATCGTAATCGAAAATTTAAAATTTTCCGTTAATAAAATAGCTATTACAGAAATGCTTTTCACTTTCACAAGACTCCGTTGCACATTTAGTAAGTCTTTTGGCTTCTGTGCGGCCGTCCTGGGTTCGATCCCCAGCAGAAGACAATTTTTTTTTATATTCATTTCCCATGCAAATATTACATCTCTGGGCTGACAACACCGGTCAGTTGGTAGAAATTGCCGTATGGCAATAAACTTTTTATTATTAGCAATAAACTTTTTATTTATGCAAGGAAGTTTTTATTATTATTAGAATTACGCCTTCTCATATGTATCTAATGAACCAAGAACCTGTTTAGTCATAATATAAAGTATAAATTGAATTAGAGATGGGTGGTGGCAGAGCGGTTAGCGCGCTGGGCTAGCAACCCAGAGGTCGCGAGTTCGAATCCTGCCACGACCGATTTCCATTCACCTATAGTACAAGCATTTATGCTTAGTTTAGGGAATGTATAAGTATGTATATGTACTTGTTATACAAGGACATATTCATTCTTTTAAAAAAAAAAAAATAATGTCTCAAGAATAAGGATATTTTCTTGTCAAATCACGGTCTGCCTCTTCGATCTGCTGAACGTACCACACTAGCTATTCCCATTCATTCTACTGAATTTCTCAGTTCCTCTTTTGAAGTACAATCAGCAAGACTATGGAACACATTAAGTAATGATACTACGACGCGCGACGTCTCAATCGATTCATGTTTTTAAAAAGAAATTAAGCTGTTTTACCTGTCTAATAATTCTTAACTGACACCCCATATCCTTCCTCCCTTCCCTCCCTCAACCTCTATTTCTTTCCTTCCTTTGTTGCTGGGAATTTACTCTTAATAATGTTACGTGTTTCTTTCCGTTTGTTATAAATTTAATGTATCTATATACTATCTATGGCCTCACGTTGCTTCGGTTGGTTGGAAGAAATTGCCTTGTGGCAATAAACCCGACATTGTACACAGTATTGTACATGAAGCTTAATAAATAAATAAATAAATAAAAATGTTATTTTTTCAAACATAAAATGATTAATGTTATAAATATCGTGCAAATGAGATGACCTCATAGCATTGATGGAGTTTCTTTCCTTTGGTAGGCGTGGCGGGTGCTCAGTGTTCAATACTCATGGGAAACTGATGTCAGAATCGTGAGATGAGACCAAGATAACCCTTAAGGGTTGCCTCTTTCTCTGATACACTTCTTGCTCTGTACACTGCTCACCACTGACAGTTCACCATAGTTCAACGCAGATGTACACAGCCAGCTTATGTCTTCGTCTACAACGAAATAAAAACTATTTTAAACCTATTCATTTTAACTTATTTATGTACGAGGTATAAAAATAATTATTGATAAGAACCAATATTGGTAAGAACAAATTGATTCGAAGAATTTGCTCACACTAAAACTTTCCTTAATTATATAGATATATTTTATTTATAATTGACTTTTTCAAACATAAAAGTAAGGATATTTATATTTATTCACTTGAGCATTTTTGATATCAAATGAACCATCTCCCCCCTTCATCCTTTCCTCAAACCCTCAGTCCCTCTCCCACCACCTTGTCCTCTACCCTCTTTTGATTTTAAATAATTTGTGTTTATATGCTTATAATGTCTTACCTATTAACAAGGAAACTAAAAAGTGGAAACCTCTTATTAGTTTCCTTGTTAATAGGTATAAAGTAATATTTTTTTGTAAAAATAAAAAAATAAAATTCGGTTTTATAATGAATCAAGTTGATAATTATTATAATATACAAGAAATATACAAGACCGTACAAATTTTGATTCATGAAATGAAACATTTTTGTATGTTTTTATTTAAAACGTTTTAAAAACAATATTTATCGAAATTACTTTTTAAAAAATTTTAACTATATTTTGTATTAATACTGTTATTTATTTTTTATAATAATAATAATACTAAAATATTATTATTTTATTTTATATTGTATAGCTTCTCGTCCAATTAAGAGGTACTATGTCAAATATTATTTTAATATGAACTCAATAAAAAGTTGCCACATTCTATATACTTGTAATATTTATTGTCTCACAGATCCAGACAGAAAACACAATTAAAACGAGTGTCTCCACCGCGATTCGAACCAGGGAACTTTGGCTCAGGAGCTAAATACCCAACTAAATGAGCCACGAAGACCGACACTACTATTAAAAATATTACATTTAATGTTTTGATCGAAAGTTTTTGATGGACTTCCATTAAAATTACTTAAAGTTTTTAATAAAAACTAAAAATAAAGAATGTTACGTCTACTACCTGAAAATGCGCTTAGCACGAAACCGTTTGTAGGTTGTAATCTAAATGAACAGTGGAATTAAGTTATAAACGTTTTTTTATTTTTAATTTTCATTAAAATTTTAAGTAAATTTTAAATATTAATTTCACATTCACCCATTAACAAGTTTGCACATTCTGGAGACTTACGATGATGCTTGTTACACAGATCCAGAATGAAAACACATTTAAAAACTGTGTCTCCATCGGGAATCGAGCCCGGGACCTTTGGATCTACAGTCAGATAAGAACCAACCGACTAAGCTACGAAGACCGGGAAATATATACATAGGTACATGTGAGTATTTATTGGTTTAACATTATATTAATGAATTAACTTTTGATATGAATGTTAATGATAATGCTCAACCCTGTTTGTCCCTACATGGTACCTAGGTATAATATTTATCCTGGCCTAAAGGCAAGAAGAACAATAGTGGGGTTAGGGTTAGAGGTCGCTGCAATTAGCTCGGGCAGCTGGATAAGACTCCGCCCTATTCGCTAGATGGAACTCCATACTGCACTGCATGGAATCTTTGACACGCACCCCACGTCCCCACACATAACATGCATACTTGAAAAGCATATTTGCGCTTAGATCGATTTCAACTTACATTCCTTTATTCTCTATCATATTGTTTAGCTTTATTTAATAAAAATTAATGGAGAAAGTCTGACGAAGAAAATGTACAAAGCCGATTGAAACGGAACAAGAGCTCCGGGTCGTCATAGAAAAAGATGACATGACATGAAGGAGGGAAATGTTAGAACATGATGTATGAGATAGTGCATGATTGTTGATGAGGCGATGGATGCGTGTCGAGATACAAAAATGTGGCACTTTGTTCTTTCGAAACCTTTGGCAAAAGACTTATCGCGACATCAGTTATTGAGTACAAAATAAAAATCTGAGTATTCTAGCTGAGACTAGCAAAAGCACCAAGACCAATAAATATTTTTCTCGGTGCGGATTGAAACTGTGTGTGTGTGTTTTTTTTTACGGCGCTGGCCGATTTACTAATGATATTAATAACAATTAAGCACTACAAATAATAACATTCAATTATTATTATTACCATTATACACTTCCTCAAAATAATTAGCAGATCAATGCGTAAATTGTAAATTATTTAAAAGAGCAAAATAAAATGCAACAAACGCATCATCAAGCTTTCAATTGGGAATAGTTCACCCATCCAGATACTTAACATATCAAAGGATTAGGCTCTGAGGAGGTCTCTATACTACCTAACAACCCTACTGATTCCCGAATATTAATGTTAAAAAAATCTTTAACGATTCTACATGTATTCATTATTACCGTTTTTTGCATTTTTATTATTAAGTTTTTCGATAAATCTATAATTTCTATAAATCTATATAAAGTAATGCCAGTGGCTGAAATAATGAACGGTAATATTATTATTTTACGAGAATGCCAAAGTCTTTTAATCTCGTTACCTAAAGCGGTGTATTTTCTAATTTTTTCATCAAAATTTTTTATAATATTACTAGAATTTGGAATAGCCACGTCGCAAATATATGTTATTTTTTTAATTTTGTCATGTATTATTAACTCGGGTCTGTTATGTTGAATTGACCGATCAGTTAATATTGTTTTATCGTAATAAAGCGAATTATTATTATTTTCTAAAAATGAAATCGGATCATATTCATAATATGTTTTTATGTTTATCGCGTCAATTAATTTATATTTAATAGCTAAATTTTGATGTATTATTATTGCTACTTGGTTATGTCTAAATGTATAGGTATTCTGATTGCGCGAGAAAAGAACAGCCCGATATTATATGCTCAATTGTTTCCGGAAAAGCCAAACATTTCTTACAACTATCATTAACTACATTTATGTCTTTTATTATATATTTTTGATAGTTTTTAGTTTTTATTACTCTATCCTGAATTGCTATTATAAAACCTTCTAAATCCGCGTCCAAATCACCAATACTCAACCATTTGTTTGACCAAATTTTGTAAAATAAAATTATTTAAATTTTTTGTTTACTATGGTTTTGTATTAAGGTTACTAACTTAATTATGGTACCCCTAAACAGACTTTTCCATTCAATCTGATCGCGATATTTTCGCTGAGGTTGACCTTTTCCGACTCTCCATTACACTCTTTACCTGATTCGTTTATCACCTCTCTGTCAAAACCATTTCAACATTTCCTTCTCAATCCTCTATCTTCTTTTACTCTGTGCAACGTTCCTAAATCACACTTGAGTTATTTTCCTCATGTGATCTCCATTCCAGGATCTTCTTAGTCCATCTTTGGTCCATCACTCTTACGAAATGTCCCGCCCATGGCCACATCAAGGGGCAAGTCTGGTCAAACGATGGAAACAAAACCCTCATGACTACCCTTATCATGGATATAATTATCATTTTGAGTCTTATATTATTGCATTACCTCATAAAAAGGATTAAAACCTTGTGTTTGGTGAAGGAATCATTTGAGATTAGATAATAGGTACAATTAATACATGATTATACAACGGTGAAATAATAATAGAAAAACGGTAAATTCGAAACAATTTTGGTCATATCAATACATACACCAGTTTAGATTATGAAATGTTTTTTCAGTATTTGTTTGAACCTTTTAAAATCATTAATCTATTTTATTTCATCTGGGAGGCAATTGAAATTCTTTATTCCCATATAAATGTAATTGTTTTTCATTTGTCTAGTATTACATTTATGAATTTTAAAATCGCTTCGGAATCGTAGTGACATCTTTTTTTCAAACTTTTGCAATACATTATGTTTAAAAATTTGTAAAATTGACGTTTTTTTATAAATATCTTCTTTTTGAGGAACTTTAAATGCATCAAAAAGTGTTTTTGTTCTATAATATGTTTGGATATTATAGAACTCCGGAAGATAATTATATCCATGATATGGGTAATCATGAGTGTTTTGATTTTACCGTTTGACCGGACTTGCCCCCGAGGTTTGCCAATCTTTCAACGACGACAGTAACTCCTGATTTTTTATGTATTTCAGAATTTCTCACTCTATCCGAGAGTCTGAGATGGCATCAACATAGCATGGCAATGTTTTCGTTGTGCTATTCTTAGTTTTCTGACGTCGCTTTTGTTAATGTTTCTGTTCCACTTGTCATGACTACATACCCATACGATATTTTACTGAACCAACTCCTACAATTTAAACAAACAACATTATTTGAATCGGGAATGATGGTAATAAAACACAACAGACGTTTTATGTCTTTATAGCATTTCCATCATTGTCACTTTCAAATAAGTTTAATGATCTTTAATTTATTATATTTAATTTTTGAATATTGGTTTTGTTGATTTATAAATGACACATTGTTTTTTATCGCGCATATTATTTTTCCTCGTGATTCAGAGAATATCAATGCAAAGTTGAGTTGGGCAGGACACATTGCAAGAATGAAATAAAATAGATGGACGAAAATACAGCTGGAGTGGAGACCGGAGCCTTGCAAGAGACCACAAGGACGGCCACCTAATAGATTGATGGACGACATTAAAAGACTCCAGTGGATGGGAATCGCACAGGATCGGGAGGAATGGAGTAGGAGATGGGAGTCCTATATCCTGCAGTGGACAAACATGAGCTGACGATTTTTTAATCTGAATCAAATCTTGTTTTTATTATAAAATCTTTGTTCACATTTTTAGCAGTTAAAATAACATGTATGGATGAAAATAATTATAAAGTGGGTTTTACCACAGAGTTATATTTTTTTATTTAATTTTTTATATGATGTCTGACCAACTGAGCTACAAAGGCCGAGCAAAAGATCCCGGGTTCGATTCCCGGTGGGGACGCACTTTTTGTATTGTGTTTTCAGTCAGGATCTGTTAGAGGATAAATATCGCGAGTCTCCAAAATATTGCAAATTGTTATGGGGTCCGTGTTGAATTAGTAATTGACATAGTAAATCGAATATTTTTATAGTTGCATTTAGGCAAACATTGGATTTTTTTCTTTATCGGAAGTTAATAATATTTTATGACATTTTTTACATCTCCATAGAGACGAAGTTAGAATATACAGAACCAGGAAACCAAGGTATCTACAGGTCGCAAGTTCTGTAGATATCTTGGGTTCCTGGTTCTCCTGTAAAATTTCAACTTCGTCTCTATTGAGATTATAAAAATTTATCATAAAATAAAATTAAAATAATAATGTTTGTTACCCGAGAAAAATAAAGTATATATATTTTTATTATTATCTTTTTGAAGTATACTTACCAAGTTATAAATAAATATAAATTTTGAGTAAGTAAATTTTGATGCAAATATGTTAGGTGAAGTTTAGAAATGGAAGAAATGGAAATGACGAATGCGTGCCAAGATGGGGAATATGGCGTTCGGTTCTCTCTGCCTAACCCCTTAGGGGCATGGCGTAATGGTATGTATGTATCTACTATTATATGGGTGTATTGTGGGTAGAAACTAAATTGTTGTTGATTTATGAATTGTAAAAGAAACCGATTGATCAATAAAACAATAAAAATGTTTTATGTACAAATTAAACGATACAAAATGGACAAGGTATGGTAGTATTACATGTATGTATTTTATTAGAGAAATTATGGCAGGCAATGCTGATGTTTTACTGTTTAACAATACTCATATATCTTTCTATACTAAATGTACCAACTATACGTAAAATGTTACAATGTTCATACCGTGTAGCAATGAAGTTATTATAAAACGGCCAAATGATCGTGCCATAAAATACATTGATATTATGTTGTTATTTTATTGTAAGATGTGATTAATTAATGTTTGCAAGGACGGAAGTGAATGGCGTTAGATACTCTATGCCTGCTCCGTGAAAGATACGGCGTAATGATATGGATGTATATAAAGAAAATGAATTGTCAATTATATTTCAAGGTACAATATTCTCTTTATTATTCTAGCTTGTAACCTCTCCATCTTTCAAATTCCATTTAGGAATGTGATCGTGCCAACTTTTCAATGGCCGACCTCTACTTTTCGTGTATGAGACAATGCATGGACGTGAACGAAGCGAGAATAATATTTCAAGAGAGACGAGGCTGGCGTTCAATTCTTTCTGCCTATCCTATTTGGTGAATAATTAAATTTGGAAAATAATTATTTATTTTTTTATACAAAATATAAACAAATATATTACACACCGCGCGGGCTTATTGCCATTAGGTAATTTCTTCCAACCAACCAGATTACAAAGTATGGCATAATAATATATGTAGAACAGTATATATATTGATTGCGACAAACAAAAAAAATATAATACTCATTGACATCCATTATTTACTATGATTTAAAAAAAAAACGCTAGTAAAACTTTATTTACTCTGAAATTTCTAAATAAATTCATTCGTTGGTATGGAAACGGTTGGAACTTTAAACTCACAGATGGGAAATGAATTATCCTTGTTGAAAAAGGTGTTAAGTTGTCAAAATACGAAAAAATAAATATTGTTTATAATACACAGGTGAGGTGTATGTTAAGTGTGAAACCCGCATGAAAAAATCGTGTTTGTAGACGGAATGGTCCCACCATTACGCAGTGTGGAGTCATATTATCATGAGGGCTTCTAGGGATGTCCTGAAGGAAATCGAAACCATACATATAAATAAAAACCATAAATATTAGTCGTATGTCTGTTGACATACGACAAAATTCGATTGCGTTGTGTTATTAACAAACTTTAAGTTAAATCGATTTCGTATGTACACTTATTTAGAACTGATAATATTAAAAATTATGTTTAATAATTTCAAAGTTTTTTCGTTGGAACACAGTAGAAGTTCATAATTATAAAGTAGATATTAAATTTATTTATAAAAAAAACATCATTTTAATCCACAGTGAGTACAATTTAATTAGTCTAAGCGTTTTCGTCAGATACAACTAGCATCTTCAGAGGCTCAATTTATACTAAATATGTTACTACAAAATTGATTAAACAATAAGTATTAATATTTTAGAAGAAGGGGTATGTCTTGTTCTCAAACTCCCCTCCCCTTCACCTTTACACACCCCTTGTTCTAAAATATTAATATTGTTTATTCAATTTTGTAGTAACATATTTAGTATAAATATATATATAATTCTTCCATACGTGTGTATGTCACAAAACTCCTCCTAAACGGCTGAACCGATTTTGATGAATCTTTTTGGGTGTGTTTATGTGAGTCCCTGGATGGTTTAAATTCACAAAAAGGTATTTTATACAAATGAATAATAAAAGAATAATTAAAATATCAATCGTTATAAATATTTTCGGAATAAGCATTTTGAATAATGGCAACATTGCTTTCGATATGTCACAATATAATGCAATGTTTTTTTTTTTTTTTTAATAAGGCACAGCCACCAATAGAGGCGGATTAGTGCTGTACGATTTAGATCATAATATATTTACTGTTGAAAAGAAGAATAAAAACAGAATTCCATTATATCTCAGAAAAATAGGGGTTTACATTAAATGATTGCAAAAGGGAAGCATAATGCAATGTTGGTTATGCCATTAAACCTTGATGTTTTTCTCAGCGCTGTCTGCAGTATTTGTTTTCATATTTTTAATATTTTATGAAATTATTAAGTTATTTATACATTTTCTGGTGTCCCATCAGGGCCGGGTAATCGAAACTATAACAGGCAACAAATAAACGGACTGATATATATAGTTGTATACACGCATGTGTTGTGCTTCCTTTTATAAGGTAATCCACATCCATTTTTTATGTTTGTCAAACCAGCTTATAACAAGCAACCCAACGTTCGTGCAGGACAACGTCTGTCAGGTCCGCTAGTTTAGTATAAATTGTGCTTCTAGAGATGCTAGTTGTATCTTACTAAATCGCTTAGGCTCATTAAATTGTACTCATTGTGGATTATACGGTGTTTTATTTTTATAAATAAATTTAATATATCCTTCATAATTATAATTAACATTGAATTGTTGAGAGATCTAACATCTCATCTCATATGTCTAGCAGGGCAAAATCCTATTCTTCCAATTTTTTTTTATCCTATTGCCTTGGTCTGAAAATAAAAATATTCACCGCCCTAATTGTATAAAAGAAGGCGATGTTACATAAAATTATTTATTTTGTATAAATAAGGCATCGGAGAGATAGAAAACATCGAGCTTGTGACTAGACAATATGTATGTCCTATTCTGATTCATTTCAGAGTACGAAAACGTCTATAACTAACGGGCGACTTGTGTAAAAGGATTTTATCCGCGCGGTGTGACGTAATGAGTCCCGTATAAATGCAATCAACTTTTTGACATTTCTCATATACTAAAATTCAGACGGATAAATTTAGACGAATCAGAATAGGATATTATCTGTGCTGTTCCATGAGGTAGCTACATTAACAAACTACTTATTTATCTCACCGATGCCGAGATTGCATAGGTTAGGAAATGAGTTGTGTATCGATGCAGATATTTTCGGGGATAGCTTGTCGGTTTTCAAAAAAATATATATGGATCAATTTCGATTGTAGCTGTGAATCCACATTTTGGATGGCTTTCCATGCAATGCAATGACGTGGTAGCATTTTTTTGTACAACAAAACAGATATTTGATTAACAATTTACATATTCAATGATAATTCAATATATATTTACCTCATTCCTCCGCACCCAACCACATTTTTTTTAAAAATTCTATATACCTTTTTTTTAAAATTTCATTTAAGTATTATTTTTTAATATTTTTTTAAGTTTCATTTCATTATTCTTAAAAAAAAAAAATTTTTTTTAGTACTTACCTATTTTTTTTAGTTATTAGTCATATTATTTTTAGAACTAGTTAAATACTCTTGTGATTAATATGTAATTGGTCTTATTTATGTACCTACATATTTTTTTATGACAAAATTTTAAATTTGACTGTATACTTGTCCAAATAAATAAAATAAAATTAGATCGGTACTCTATTAAATTAGCTCTAAACAATATTTTTTTCCAAAGCGAATGTAATAAGTTGCAGTTTTGCTCCATTGGCCATCACTAGTGACATAGTGTAGGTATAAGAAAATAAAAACTCATGCAGATTTTGTTCATTTATGTTTGTTCCCGTGGCTAAAGTTTTTTTATGTCCTTTACTCCAATATGGTATGCGGGCGACATGTCGTGGGAATTTTGACAATTGAAGTTATTCATAAACAATTATAAGTTTTTTGTTTTATTTTGAAAATTTGTTTTTAAAATATGACAATGAATTATTTTTTATGTCTTCATAACAAAGATTATACATACATTTATCTATTTACCTGTTATAACCATTGTTTAACTTTGTATAAAAGAAATGTGAACTGTGTACTCAACACCAGTTGATTATGGCCTTGTAAGCCGAAACGGTCGTCGGGAGTGAAATAAATCTATTGTAGAAGTATATTTGTTTATATTTCTCATTTTCATAATGGAGTTCAACACATTAGAAACCGTCGCAATCAAAATATTGAAAAGTGCGCGTCTTCGTTATGTTTTACAGAAAATAATATACTTACAAGCAAATAGACTTCCGCTTGACTGTATTTCAACCTGTAAAACTAAAACTAAACAACAAAAAAGATAAGAAGATGAAGAAACATGTCACGAGTCATGATCCATGTCAAGATAGAAATAATAATAATGGTAAAGGTTAACCTTATAAGGAGACAAAATAAGGTTAAATGAAGAAATGAAATTGGTCGACAGTTGGAAAGAAGAAATAAAATGTAGTCGGAGTGTATCGGGCGTAGTCAACTAGTCTAAAATAAAATAAGTTTACAAGACTCGGTCTAAAGTAGGAATTGTGGCATTTTGAAATCGATAAATCAAAAACGAAATTAATAACAAAGCTTAAACTGCAAATGGAGTAATATCAAAAAATGCATCTCACGTCTGCAAGTCTTCAGCAGAAAACTCCAATAATGTCGTGATTCCAACAATCATAACTAACGGTCCACTCTACTTTATAACAATGTCTACCATACCATACAGGGCTAGTCTTTAGGAGCAAAGCTTTCGTAATGATTTATTAATAAATATTTTATTATAGTCGAATAAAATGAGCCTTGGAACTGACCCTTGTGGTACTCCAAACAAAATGAAGATATAGTATTTTAAGATGATTTATTTTGTACCAAGATTGATTGGTGGTTTTTTTTTTGTATAATTTGAAGATGTCTCCTCTTTTCCCTGAGTTGGCCATTCCAATGATCTAAGTACCTACCAATGATCCAGCAAATGTTTGATTTATTTGACTCAATCCCAAATTCTACTAATAAGATGCCTAATTGTATTATGTGGTGCCAGCCCCCCTAGACAATGTTTCAATTAGCTCAAGAAAAGAAACAAGAAAAGATTACTCAATATATGGAATTGACAGTTGCCAGTCACGTGACAACCAGGTATCACTTCCATACATTGAGTTATCTTTTCTTGAGCTAAAAGACACGTTGTCTAGGGGGACAGGTGTTTGTTACTGGATTTTAAATACCTTATTTTGAAAAGGACTGTCTTTTAAATTTTTTAAAATTTATGTATTTTCAAATCTTTATATGGCAAAAAAAAAATGTTAGGATCCCACTAAAAGCCTGTTTGTGAATATAAATCTTACATCTGTATATTATTAACTTGATGTTTTTATGTGTTTTTTCTTCTTTTCTTGTGCATATCATACGTAAGTAGGTATATTAATAACAATGTTTTATTTTTTATTTTATTTTATATTACTTCTCTGGCAACTAACAGGTACTATGTCAAATATTAATTTAACACGCACCCAATAACAAGTTGCCACATTCTGGAGACTTATGATATTAATCGTCCCACAGATTCAGATTGAAAACACAAATAAAAACTGTGTCTCCACCGGAAATCGAACCCGGGACCCTTGGATCAGCAGTCAGATACCTAACCAACTGAGCCACGAGGGCCGACAAATGTTAATTAACAAAGTGCGATAGTCACCAACAGACAGGTCCACCGTGGTGAGAATGTAGGAATATTAAGGATTATGTTTTGTAAAACATGAAGAATCATCAGCCATTCCATCACGGCATATCCGACAATGTGGGAAAACCAGCGACAGGTGTGCGGGTATGCCTTATAAAGTAAGTACGAAACATGCGTGTATTCCCACACACTAGTCACGTCTCACCTAAAACGGTAACCCTGAACTATGTGAGAAGTAATTTTGCCTGTTGTATATTCGATTACCCAGCTCTTACGGGACGCCCGAAAACGATGATAATTATAAATAATGGAAGCACTATTCTAGATCGGTGTCTCACAGCAAGTCTAGAACAAAGTTCTTTGTTATGTCATTCTGTGACTCACTGATGAATATAATTCTTCTTCTTTTTCAGCCTGTTTTTTTCCATTCTTGGACATTCTTGGCCTCCCCCTTGATCTTGGGCACACTGCATCCATCTCCCTCCGGCACATTTCTTGATGTTATCAGACCACCTTGCCTGGGGTCTGCCGACACCTCTTCGGCTTGTTCTCGGTCGCCATTCTACGATCGAAAATAAAAAATAAAATAACGAAAAAAAAAATGTTATAAGTGGCTCGAGGCAATGTCTCATTTTTACAACTCATGAAAACGTCCCTGTATATCTATGATCTGACGGTGGTATTTTATTTTAATACAAAAACATTTCACCTGTAATTTCACGAAGTTAGCAATAAATCATGAGAAGACAATCATCGATAACGTACAAGTGTGAAATACTCTAACGCGTCTTAACATTTCAATGAAACATCTTGAAATTGCAACAGAGGTGAACTATTTACGAATAAGATCATAAACTTTGCGCACAAAATTGTACATCACATTTATTCATAATTGCCCATTATTTTCGACATGGTCGTTGAATCATATATTTTTTACAAAAAATATCTCTTTTGTTGAATATCGAACCATGGACGCCGATATATGTAGAAGAAAAGGACAACACCAAAATCATCAAAGTTATAAGATTCAATATGTATTTTATTGATAAAATAATGCATACCTAAACATAATTTAAATTAAATCCTGTTTTTTTTGACAAACTTTTTAACATCTCAACAGAGACGAAGTTGGTACATTATAGAAGAACCAGGAACTCAACGCACCTACGGGGCTTACGACCTGTCATCGGCTGGTTTACGTGATCACTTTATGCGTTTGCGCAACGTTCACCAACTATGCATTCTTACTGTGTTCCCTTATCAATGTAATTTTTGAAAGTTCTATATAATATTATTTAAATAATGAGTAACTAATTGTCAATGTTTGTGTATAGGCATTAAAAAAAATATTAGATTTAAATCCTGTTTATTTAACAAAAAAATTGAAACAATGGGTTGAATTCCGAAGACGAATATAATTTTTATCCTCATGTTGCTTTTGTCGGTAGGGAGAAATTTCCTTATGGTAATTCACCTGAATTGTACACATTATTGTATAGCAGAACTGTCCTATATCCTTTTTGTAATACATTAGTGATGCTCTTTTTGTCATTTTAATTTCCTTTATTTATTTCAATCTTCAAAATAGCAAAAAATACATAAAATGAATAATCTTCAAATTTCATTAATAGTGCGTTTTTCTAATTAAATCAATTGCATCACAAGGTTTTGTTCAACAAAAAAACAAACATCAGTAATTTTTCCTTAATTTATCTTTTTTTTTAAATATGATCATATTGATATAATCTAAAGAAAATGGAAAATACATAAAAAATTAAACAAGTTGACGTCCGTCCTGAGGATGAAGCTGTTAAATTGTACCGGTCGAATATAAAAGCTCATTCGTGGTTTCTTCAACGTAAATTACAATAGAGTAAAAAAAAAATAGATATATCAAAGTTAATTGGAGCTCAACAGTATACGGCGCTTATTATTTAAAACATGAGATATAATGATGATTTTATAAATATTTTACAAAAATAATAAAATGACAGTTGAAAATTATATTTGTAATATCAACACCCAATTTCCCTTTTTGGGGTAGGCAGAGAGAACTGTGCGCCAGAATCCTCTATCTCGACGTACATTTCTCGCTTCAATTATGTCCATGCATCGTGTCTCATACACGATTTTATATTATTCTTCTTTGTTACGTATAAATCCTTAAAATTCCATTTATGTGAATTTATCCATAGGCGACGTTTAATTGTCGTTCCTCTTTTCAGCCATATATACTTTTTTGTCAGGCGATCGTCACTCATTATTTCTACGTGGCCGAACCACTTTAAATAATTTATTTTCATCTAAAGGCCCCCATTCACGATCGTGCCATCCTTCCAAATGGTTTGCCATCACTCCAAAATGCGCTCGTGAATGTCAAATCCCGCGCAGCCCAATTCGCCTGACACACCAAAATGGAATTCCAAACGATCGAAACTCTGTAGTAGGTACCGAAAAAACGGCGCGGCGCATCCTGTCGGCACGGCATGCTCGTGAGTGTGAAAACCAACGGTACATTGCGCCATCTCATTGCGCCGAGCTGTTTGACACTCTCGTGAATGCAAAAATACAACATTTTCTTTGTTTTTTTCTATTTATATATAAACAAACCGCTAAATAGTAGTTGAATAAAACTCATCATCAGAATTATAACTCATTTTTACTAGAGAATTAAAAAAAAAAATAATGCGAAAAAATTATTAATGCGAAAACGCCGACCGCTTGTGTATACTAATTTTGATGGCTCGATGGCGCGATGGAGTGCCCGTGAGTGTGATGAAAATTTAACAATGCTCCAAATGGAGACGGTCCATATGGAACGACGCTGAATGGCACGATCGTGAATGGGCTGCTTAACATACTCATATCTCTAACTTCGATATATAAGTAATAAGAAATGTATTAAAACGATGGCTAACAGCTTACATCGTCGCAGATTTATATCCCAGCATGGGTTCGTTTCCCATAAAGGACTTCCTTGAAGCAAACGCAGACCGATAATTATATCTTCTTTGAATCGCATTTATTTGAGATAAGTATCTTTATCCAACCAAGAAAATATTTGTTATATATGTTTTTGTAATTATGGAAATAAATACGTGCTGGAATTTGTTTTGTTTTAAAATAACGGGTGTTATTTTAAATATTGATACGGCAATGAATGTTTGTCAAGATAGGAAAATGTGGTTTTCTGTTTTATCTCTGCCGTGAGGGATACGGTGTGATGGTATGAATGTTTGTACAACAACCACTCTGAGGTTAAGGCTGTCATTTTTTTTATAATCATCGTTTTGGGTGTACCTATATACCTAATACTTGGGTATATATACCTAATAGTTGCAGTACAGTCACGATTCAGCGAAATTACTTCACATTACTGTAACATCAATACCTGCTGTTTTAAAAATTACAAAAGTTTTGCCAATGCATATTAGCACGTTGAACGCTTTAAAAATAAATAAATAAATAATATCAGTATTTTTTAAAATAATTATATTGTATTCATCAACAGAGACTTAAAAATGATGAGAAGTAATAATTAAAAAAAAATATAACGACGAATATGTAAGTGTTTTATTGTATAAAGCCACGAAAGGCGTGTATTTTAACATTAAAACAATCTCTTTTCATGAAAAACTTGTTTAATTTAGTGGAAAAAATAGCGAAAACTAATCCAACTGTCGATTTGTTCAGGAGAACTTTGTTCTCTTAACATATCGACAATGTATCAAGCCAGAATACGCGAGAATTGTATGGAGAGGTCTACTTTTTTCATGGCTTTTCCAACTTTGAAGTCAAAAAACACCAACTTAGAGGCTTCGCAGCATATATGTTCCATACACGGATTTACTCAGAATTCAGAGTAGAACATTTCGTGTGTCTGTGTGTGTGTCTGTGTGTCTGTGTGTGTGTCTGTGTGTCTGTGTGTGTGTGTCTGTGTGTGTGTCCGTCCCCCCCTTATAACTTTTGATCCGCTCAATTTACAGAGCCCAAAATTTCAGAATATATAAACAGTTATAGGCCTACAAAACTTTTATACTCAGAATTTTGAATTTTTGTTTCAGTCAGGGGTTATCAACTTTTGAATTTTTATTTTATTTTTCCATATATCTCAGAAACCATAAAAGCTAGAATGCTGAAAATTGGTACAAACATAGAAAAATAAAAAATCTCAAATTAATTTTTTCAAAAAAATTCCAGGGTTTCTCAAACATTTTTTATTAAGAAAAATATTTTTTTTTTTATGATAAATTTATGAGTTTAACTGCCTATATTTCCAAAATTTATACAATTATCGAAAAAAGCCGAAACACCCCAACTAGATAATTTAATTTTCTATAAAAAATATTAACATTGT
The DNA here is from genome assembly GCA_963576475.1 of Molanna angustata. Lineage (NCBI taxonomy): Eukaryota > Metazoa > Arthropoda > Insecta > Trichoptera > Molannidae > Molanna > Molanna angustata. Next base: position 9,391,544 of record OY754982.1, read on the forward strand.
AGTAGAAGATCTCCATTTTTAACAATTTTTTTAAAAATTGAATTTAGTGACGACATCGCTTCATACATTTTGTATGGCAGTCGCCTATACACAATATGTAAGAAGACTTAATAGTTTGATACTTCATCTCCAAACATACATACCATCATGCTTTTTTCATATTCTGGGTAGGAAAAAAGGAACTTCCTCCATACTATCCTATCTTGACATACATACCTACATAATATATGTTGTATAGAAAACAAAATATCTGACAATATTCAATAATTTGTATTTATGGGTTTATAGTTTGGTACATATTCTTCAACTATACATACTATCGCTATCGACAGTTGGATCTCATGTGTTACATGCAACTAGTTTGATAATAATTTTTAATCGATTTTATTTGTTTTCGGGAAATATAAAGTATAGAAACATTTTTTTTAACTTTTCTACGGACAATTCTTGGTAGAACTCCATTTCAAATTATAAATAAACTTTTTATTCAAATTATAAAAAGTAGTAAAACTGAAAAATTTGGTTTTATTTTACCATATCAATTTTATTTATAATTTGTGTAGAAACATTTTTTACACGCAAATGTTTTCCAATAGGTATTAATAATAAATATTAACTGGTGTGCTAACATACTAAAAAAATATTTAAAGAATAGTAAAAGAGTGTATGCTTGTGCTTTAGTGTGTGAATATAAATATCAGAGAGAGAATATAATATTTAGAAGAATATTTCGATATTTATATCGCCATATTTATATATCAAATATTTTGGATATTTTTTTACTTAAATTTATACTAGTCACATATTATCTTTTGATGCTGATATTATCTTTGATGTATTTTTACTCTTTATTTGGTACAATTTTTATTCAAGGAAACTAATAGTCCTTTTGTTTATTTATCTTCTATGTTTCGTTTTATATTTTATTGTATTTATCAATGGACAATCATCGAGTTATTAATGATGTAAATTTGCGGCAGAGTACTTATTTTCAAAACAAATTAGTATCATATTTAATTAACATAACTAACAAGTCTACAATAAAGGGTGAGACTTGATTATTAAAATAAGAAATATTAAGAGATAATTTATTACAATGATGCAGGGAGTAATTTTATCTGTTGCCTAAACTTTAACAATTATAAGTGAATAATGACCCATTGTATAGTATATATCGTGGTGAAATTTGTCGAAAATATTCCCAAACTGTTGAAATATTCATGAAATTGAAAGTAGGTGTTTGTTTATCACATACGCATTTGGCATAATACAACGTGAAAAATATTATATAATTTAGGAATATAAGAACGCCAATAATATATAAATAACTAGCGGACCCGACAGACGTTGTCCTGCCCGAACTATTTGTGAAACAAAAAATATATGTATCATATACCTATTTGAATCATATGGATGTTATTATTCGCTGAGCCAACTTACATTTTCTTACGCTAAACACTTTGAGGTTAGATTGATTGTCATTTCGTATATAATTACAATAAAGCATATAATATATATTGTCAGATTTCTTAGTGTTGTCAGATGGAAAAACAACTAAACATTGCTAATTCGACATTAGCGCCACCTATTATAATTGATAGTTAAAAATAATCTTGTTTTTTTATTTTTATTTTATTGTATTAATGTTTAAAATTCCATTTTGTGAATCTAAACCATTCAGGGACTCACACAAACACAGACAAAAAATTTCATCAAAATCGGTTCAGCCATTTAGGAAGAGTTCAGTAACATACACACGTACATAAGAATTTTATATATAAAGATAGGTATAAAATTAAGGAATATTAAAACGAATCTAATATTTAAGTAAGGAATAGAAAGACGGAAATATATAATACCTATATATAATTCAAGTATAGTAAATTTATTATAAAAATATATAAAAAAGATACAAAAGATATCATGACAATAAAAAGTATGTAAGATATCACAATTTGAAATTTTAAATTCTCCTTTTGAAGGAAAACTTGTGCTTCGTGGAGGAGTTCAGAAAATTTACAATTTGTAATTTACAACATCTTACATTCCAACATCATTTAGCTGTGAGGCACCGGCTTAGAATAGTGCTTCCACTCTTTTCTATTATTGTTTTCGAGTGTTCCGTAAGAGCCGGGTAAACGAAAATACAACAGGCAACAATAACATCTCACATAGTTCAGCAATGAGGTTCACCACCCATTCTGAATATAGTGCCTTTTGAGGTGAGACGAGACTGGTGTGTGGGTATACACAGATGTGTTGTGCTCCCTTTTATAAGGCAATGCACACCCGCACACCTTTCGCTGATTACCCCACATTGTGGGATATGCCGTGATGGTATGAATGAATGAATGAATGAAAAACGAATCTAATATTTAAGTAAGGAATAGAAAGACGGAAATATATAATACCTATATATAATTCAAGTATAGTAAATTTATTATAAAAATATATTAAAAAGATACAGAAGATATCATGACAATAAAAAGTATGTAAGATATCACAGTTTGAAATTTTAAATTCTCCTCTTGAAGGAAAACTTTAGCTTCGTGGAGGAGTTCAGAAAATTTACAATTTTTAATTTACAACATAATAACACTACAAAGAATTCATAGGCACATGAATCTTCAGAGTTTAAAATTTACAAAGAGAATAAAAAATAAAACTACTATTGATATAAAGGCAAATAAAACTTCGTATGGTACAATGATGAGGAAATTATTTTAACCAACGCTATACTACTCGCTATCAAGTCACGGTACAAGTATTCAGTTTTTTTATGGAAAAAAATCATCATTTTCTTAAAATGAGTTTATTAAATTATTTTTGATCTAAATATTTTATTATGAAAAATTGATTATTTGTCGATGCCATTTTCTGAAAGTGATGTTCCTTTTTAGCAATTTCAAAATAAAAATATCAAATATCTAGTTTCCTGAGCTTGGGGTCACTTTGAAATATTTGACAGTTGAATAAAATGGGAAGCACTGATCAGATATCCTTAAAAATCTAATGGGGTTAAAGCGAGTATTAGATATTCAAAATTGCAAAACAATCAAAAAAGTATTTTAGTCTTTAATCGATAAAGTAGAATAAACACGCCGTATATATCACATAGTACACAGTACACGCATACAGATACATTGTGATGAAACTGTCAGAATTCAATTTCAGCATGATACTAGTTGATAATCTGCAATAAAAAATAGCCTGGAAAATTGCGAAATCATAACTTCCCACAATAGTGAGGAGTGAAAAATCGTTTCGATTGTCAAAATATTTCAGACTCATTTTTGTTTGAATTGTTGGAAAGTCTCTTATTGAATAACTCTAGAATTACACGGCGTCTTTATAACATTATACCTCAACATGTAACAGGAATTATTTTTCTTTCTTCTGGAGGAAAATTATGGATACAGGAATATTTAAACATCCATATTGTAGCTGATGCTAGAAATAGACGACGACAATGACACTCACAGAAATGTTAATGGCGTCCACCCTAAGCGTTTTTCTGCATTGACATCGGTGCAAGTGGTATGTATGTAGATTTTCAGTTCATGTGTGTTCGACACCGAAAATTCAACTTCAACTAAGTGTATACACTCTAGTGTCAATAGTGTCACCGTGTATTTATTTACAAAATACTTATTCGTGTCAAAGGAACGATGTTCCTTACCGCAAGACTATATGTATATACTAAGTATAAACACGAATCGTATACAAGTGTTTATGTTTTATCGAATATTTTTTATGTTGCTTATATGCAAAAATTGGATTTTTTCCCTCTCGGGAGTCAATGATATTTTTTTACATTTTTTTAACATCTCAATAGAGACGAAGTTGGAATATTATAGAAGAACCAGGAACTCAAGGCACCTATGACCTGCCATCGGGAGGTTTACGTGATTACTTAATGCGCTTGCGTAACTATCACCAATTATGCCTTCTTATTGAGTTCCCTTATCAATGCAATTTTGAAAATTCTATATATTTTAATAATGATAAACTGCTCGTTTGAAAATTAGCTGAAAAAACTATCGCCATCTATAAAGTAACGAAAAAACCTTTTTGTAACGCCATCTATTTTTAATATCTATTATGGTGGTAAGCCGTTCGGTTTTTGAGCGAGCGTCCTGAGTGCGATTCCCAGCAGAGGAGAAATTTATTTAAATTAATTTCTCAAGCTAATGTTGCTTATCTGGGCTGAAAACACTGGTTAGCTGGAAGAAATTGCCATACGGCAATAAACTCGCCACTTGCGCCGGGTGCAAGGAAGTGTTCATTATTATTATAGTTTTTATTTTATATATCCATAGTGTGACAGAGTCGAAGATACTCTGGATCATCGCTCCGAGTGTGGTCCATCAAAACAACTATCAATTTGACCGGACGGAAGCAAAATATTGCCATCATAACAAGGAGAGTAGAGGCCTCGGCGAGGTTTTATGTGAAAGCTGACACAAGGATTAATGAGGCCGCTCCAGGAAAATTGGGGACACCACCAGACATTCATAATATCAAAACCTATTTCTTTTATACGTGCGGTTTGCTCTTGTTATTTTAGTGTGTTTTTTTTCCTCTCCATCTCCTCTCCGTGTTTGTTTTTGTTTTATGATTTATTAAAGTCGGAATGTGTCCGCGAATTACAGGGTTTCCTTAACGTTTGCATTTGTTGACATTGTCGTAAGTAAATCTCAAAGAAATTCCAAATGCGTGAGCGTTATTCATTATTAATGTATTTTGCCGTTTCATTCCATATATTTTATATTTCTTTACTCAAGACTTGAAAAACCTCAGATGTACTTGTAAAATTATACTTTTTGGATATTAAGAAGGTGTTTACGATACATACAATTTTATAAAATAGCTACGATGAAAAAAAAAAGTAGTATGTAAAAAAATTAAATCGATTAGTATTGCCTAATTTTTAATTTAAAAGCACTTTAATTTAAAACCAAACACATATAGCAAAGCGAAAAATTCGAAAGGTGATCTAGTATAGTCACCACCCTCAGCCATGAAATATCTCCTTTCCAATACAAAATCAGTTGATATGGCAAAGTACATGTCGACCATATAATCGTAATCTATAAGACATGTTTGTCGAACACATTTCAGATGCCTTTGCAAATTTATTTATTTATTTATATAATTTATGTACATGTGTACAAAGGCAGGTTTATTGCCATAAGGCAATTTCTTCCAATCAACCCGAGCAACGTGAAGTCTCTAAGTTAAATTGGTACAATACTAATTTATTGAGAAATAAATTGATAAAAAATAACATAAAAGAGTAAGAAATATAAAAAAATACAAAGAGAAAAAAAATGAGAGTTTAAAAAAAAAGAATAATAAAAATAACACTGATCATAGCATTGAGTTAAAGGAGGTTACGGAAGGATATAGAAGGAATTCAGGAACTATTTGACAATTAAAGTTTTTTTAGTTTACCTTTAAATATTTGAATGGATTGAGATGACGTTACTTCATCACTTAGGCCATTCCATAGTCTAGCTGATTGCACTTGAAAAGAGGAGCTGAAAACTTCTGTATTGTGAATGGGGATAGCTAGTGTAGTACGTTCAGCAGATCGAAGGGATAGGCCGTGACTTGACAAGAAAACGACGTTATTTTTTAAATATTGTGGTGAATAGGGATCGTAAATAGTCTTATAAAGTAATGACAGTATGTGAATGTTACGACGATCTCGTATCTTTGGCCAACGAAGAATATTTCAACAAGTCGAAAATGATCATATTTTTTAAGATTGTAAATGAACCGTATACAGACATTCTGTAATCGTTCCAGTTTATTTAATAATTCTTCATTGGCATCCAGATAACACACATCACCGTAATCAAGCAATGGAAGAAGTAAGGATTGAAGAGTTGAAGAGTTCAATGATTTTTTCTTATAAGTTCCGTCATCAGAACTCGACAAAAACTAATGTTATATGTGTGATCACTTCTGAAGCACTAAATTTGTATTGAAAAAGGAATCATCAATCTCGGATAATGTGGTAAAGAATAATCATCGCTGAAGTGAAAATTGAAGGTCAGATTTTGACGAAATTGAAACCAGACCAATTAAAAGATATCTTCTTTCCAATGAAAAAAGAATAATCGAAATCGGATAACGTTGTAAAAAGTTATCGCTGAACATACGGCATAAGAAAATATGTTGAATCGATAACTTCCTCCTTTTTTGGAAGTCGGTTAAAAAAGGAAACATGCATTGTTATAAATTATATTGCCAACACTTCGGCGTAAACATGAATTGTTTCTTGTAGAAGGAAGAATTGTCAATATCTTTACTGACTAACTTAATTATTATAAATGATAGATATAGAAATTCAAACTCTTATTACTGTGTTGATTAAAAAATGATAAAAATATGTAGTCGTATTTGAAATCATTAAAAAAAAACACTGCAAGAATAAAACAAAATATATAATAAATCACTAAAATTTATATTATTTGTAATATAAATAGATTTTGATGCATGGACATTAATCCAATAAAAATGATTTAACATTCGATGACTCTCTTATATTCAATGCTGTATCAGAAAAAAAAATCGTTGTAGGTAAACATTTGAATGGCAAAGCAGCCGAATTCTGGTCAAATTATTTGATAAAATATTAGGAATCTCTGTTTGGTCCCGCACAAACTAACAATGAAAGATTTTTCTGCTAGACATCTCACGTTCAACATAAAATATTTCGTCTAAGTAATTTGTATTGTCTTAGCTCACCCCCCTTCTTAGTTGATCTTGTTAGGGTGGTTTTAGGGGTAGTTTATGAGATGGAAACAAAAAGTGGGTAGATGGGTACCTACCCCCCACAACTCGCATACCATTAATCCCAAAAATTACATCATTTATTACAGTTATGGCGAAACATACAAATTCGTTTGCATTTTCCTAAAAGTTTGATATTTTGCACGAGTACAATGGAAAATATTCCCGGTCAATTATGCGGAGGAATATAACTGAGAGATTGGTAATTTCACGGATACCTATCTCTATTTTTATTCCCTTTACTTTGAAATATGAGGTGAGTTTTTTTGAACAAAGATTTAAGTAAAAATATTGTAAGTTAAAATAAGTACTTTGATTTCATAAAATTTCTGTCACACAATACAATAAAAGTATTTCATTCTAGAAGCTTTTATTTATTTATTGAAATTTTATGAAATTAAAGATGATGCAGTTATTTGTTATTTGGATCTTACTCAAGAACTTCTAAACAAATTAGATCGATTACAAAATGTCTGCATACGATTCTTCAGGGCTACTCATGAAATTGATTACAGTAATAATAAGATCAGCTTCAAACTTTAGCAATCTTTGAGGTTAAATTAATTTAATATTTTCGCAAGGAACTCAAATGGCTTCCTATCCATCTGCGCCGGGATCAACACACTCTTTGTCTTCTGTTAAATATTTTGAACAACCCTAATGCTCCATCATACCTGACCGAAATATTTCAACCTCTGGCCTCTCATGGACTCCCGCTTCGATCTAGAGAAGTGAGAACCCTCGCCATCCCATCACATGCCACGGCTTTCTATTCATCATACTTTACTGTCCATGCTGCCCGGTTATGGAACAACTTGGCCCATGACATTTGAACTGCACCAACGTTAGCAACCTTTAAAATTAGATTAAAGCGCGCGCTCATACTTTCTATTTCTTAACCAACATACTTCCCATTAATTTCCCTATTCTTGTAGTTAGAAAAATCTCCTCTCCTTTTTTCCGTTCCCTTCCATAGTGTTGTATCAGGTTTCATTTAAGATTTGTTTAATTGTCATTAGTGTACATATTTTTAATCTTTTTACTTTTTTTTATATAAATGTAATATGTTTATATATTTATGTAGATTTTCTTTTTTTGTACACGTACCACTTTCACCCATGATTGTAACAGATGGTATTTCTGGAAGAAATTGCCACTAGGCAATTAGTCCGCCATTTGTACTGGCAGTTTGTATGAAAAATGTGGGTATATAACATAAGTAATAGGTATATTTAGCTTCTGTATTGGAAAATTGAGTGATCAACTTCATATTGATATTGTATGTTTCTCTATAGACAAGTGTATTTTTTACTCTCCACTTCTGTCTTCCTCAAGGGGTAGGAAGTGAGAACCGAACATCGCATTAATCTATCTTGACACATATACAACGCCTCATCAACATTGATACACTCTCTCATACGTGCTCATCTTGCTAGTAATGCAATTTTACTTAAAAAATCTCAACATGTATCATGTAGAAAGTGTATACTATGAGTTTCGTGTTTGGTGTATTGTTAAAACTTTTGTCCTCTGGGAATCTTATATTTGTTTAAGAATATAAATATCATAAAAATGCATTTAGAGATTGTCAAACTTATGTTCAGCGATAACTATTTACTACATTGTCCGAATTCGATTATTCCTTTCTCATGAGAAAGGGAATTATTTCAGGAGTGGATCATCCATCTGAACTAATTCAAGAAATTTGATGATGGGAATCACGAGAAATCATGAAACTCGTAAATTTGCGAAGGATTTGGGTATTATTGTATTGGCAAATTGAATGAAAGGTTATATTACTACATACATACCAACCATTTCGCCATGTCCCTCATAGGGTAGGCAGAGAGAACCCAACGCCACGTTTTATCCAATCTTTGATACATTCATTTTTAAGTCGCTTTTTATATATGAAAGACTATTTTTATTTAAAAAAGCTACTGTTTAAAATTAAAACACACTACCTCAAATTATATACAAAACATGCTAATCAATAGTTTTTAGTATTCATTTTAAATTTTCTCAACAAAGTTAATAAATCCAAAGAATGACTTCTTTCTATCGGTCCGATTTGCCTTTGCGGTTTGTCATTTTATTGTAGAAATAAAACCGTTATTTGTTCTCTTCGAGGAAACTATTCGCAGAATCTGCCGAATAGTTTCCTCGACGAATTTAATATTTCTGCATCTTCTTCGAGTATCTTCTAGTTCTTAGTGTATCCATTCTATTCTTACTATTGTTTCATTTTGTTTCCTTGTACCTACAATTTGACTTGGGGCACTTATTCCGCTGTCTCAAGTTATATTCGAAAGATTTCTATTCCTTTTTCCTTCCTATTTCCAAGGAAATGATATTTACATGTTTTACAACGTTTAAGTAGACTCGCGAAAGAAAATTATTATGCTCATTATTTTGTTCTTAAAATACCTCTCTTTCTTTTCAGTGTTTCGAGAGATTTTTCTCTAAAGGGGTTTGCATTTGTTTGTTACATATTACGACTTGCATGTCGGAGCATTAATTATTGTACTGAATTATTTCGCTTTGTAACGTATTCATGTTTTGCTGTTGAAAGAAATAATGCAACATTTTTTTTTATTTAGTGGCATTTCACTCAAGGTAGAGTTAGTATAATGTCGAACCTGATTTCGTCAAATACATTAAAATAAATTCAATAACCGAATAACTATTTCAACCATTTTAAAAGTATCGTGTAAATTTATCAAATATGACCATACATCATTTATAAAAATCTCAAAGAAGAGATTCTTACTTATTTACTCAGCCTCTAATTGAGTCCAGTATTTGACAAAGGCTTCCCGCTTGGACTTCCACTGGTCTCTATCCTGTGCCATTCGTCGCCATTCTGGACCTGCCACTTTTTTAATGTTATTGGACCATCTGGTCTGTGTCCGCTTCTGCTTCCTGTTCTTGGCCTCCAGTCCATCACAACTTTTGTCCGTCGTCCTTCCGACATCAGAATTGGATTTCTAGAAATAAATAAAAAAAATATTTTATTTTTTTTTCCACCAATATAATATATGTTTAAAGGCTGACGGGTTTCGCTTAAAGAGCATTATACAAAATAGGCATTGATGTTTTTAAAATAGATTTTTAGTTCCGACTTAGACGTTTGAACAGAACAAATTGAGTTGAAATCTTTTTTTGATCCTTTCCGCATTCAGGTTTTTCAAGGTATCCAGACAAAAATCGCATTAATTAAGATGATACTAAATGAGCCATTTCATCAAAGTTACTAAGAGCATGTGATTTTGATGATGAAAATTTTGATGACAAATCCGAACATAATATCCTCATTAATATGCAGGATTCAAGTATCAGCGAATCAATATATAAGTTTTTGTTATATATTCCTAGCTAAGTGTCTTGTGTATCAATCTCATTATAAAGTCAATCAAGCGAATGACGTGTGAGTGTTCAATCATGCGTTGTTGTTTTAAAAACTGGGACTGCAGAGCATAAAAAAATAAATATAGAATACACAACTTGAGTTTCGGTGCAAGAGCGTGGATGGTATGTCGCTTTGTAAAAATAATAAATTTAAACAATTATTACTGTTTTATGGTCTAGATTTAGAAGATCTCAATGGAAGATGTCTTCCATTTTTATTCGAAACAGTTTTTGAATAAAGTGCTCAGTCAAATCATGCAATCAATCATAATTTGAAAATTGTATATAATATACCTATGTTAAAAGTGACAACACCTCGGAACATAATCGCCATCTATCGAAGAAAATAAAAAGTAATTTCTAACACCATCTATCGAGAAATTGGTTTTTGGTTAACAATGAAAGCCGCGATACTTATACACATAGCTATTGAAATATTACTAGTTGCATCTAACACATGAGATCCAACTGTCGATAGCGATTGTATGTATAGTTGAAGAATAAGTACCAAAATATAAATCCAAATAATTGAATATTTTAAGATACTTAGTTTTCTATACAACACATGTAGGTATGTATGTCAAGATAGGACAGTATGGAGGTCAGTATTTTTTTCCTACCCGGAATATGAAAACAGCATGATGGTATGTATGTATGTATGTTTAGATATTAAATATCAAACTATTAAGTCTTCTTAGATATTGTGTATAGGCTACTGCCTTCTGCTCTTCTTAGATATTGTGTACAAATTGTATGAAGCAATGTCGTCACTAAATTAAATTTTTATAAAAATTGTTAAATAAAAATTGAGATGTACAATGATAATATTTTTTATAGAAAATTAAATTATGTAGTTGGGGTGTTTCGGGTTTTTGCGATATTTTTAAAAACTTTGGAAATATAGGCAGTTGAACACATAAATTTGTCATAAAAAAATATTTTTCTTAATAAAATTTTTTTGAGAAACTCTGGAATTTTTTTGAAAAATTAAATTTGAGATTTTTTATTTGTCTATATTCATACCAATTTTCAGCGTTCTAGCTTTTATGGTTTCTGAGATATATGGAAAAATAAGGTAAAAATTCAAAAGTTGATAACTGAAACAAAAATTCAAAATTCTGAGTATAAAAGTTTTGCAGGCCTATTACTGATTACATATTCTGAAATGTTGTGCTCTGTTAATTGAGCGGATCAAAAGTTAATACACACACACACACACACACACCCTCACACACACACACACACACACACACACACACACACACACACACACACACACACACACGAAATGTTCTACTCCGAATTCTGAGTAAATCCGTATATGGAACATATATGCTGCGAAGCCTCTAAGTTGGTGTTTTTAGACTTCAAAGTTGGAAAATCCGTGAAAAATATAGACCCTGCATACAATCGTGTTCTTTCATACACGCGTCTTCAATGTTTAAAAATATTCGACCAAGCGATAGTGTTAGTTGTCCAAAGCGTTTCTTAAGAATATAACATCAATGTTGGGTCGAAGAAACAGAAAACGTCTTTTCCAAGCCACGTGGTTAGTTTTGAATAGTCAAATTCCAATAGAGGAAGACACTTTAGGAATAATAATGCCCTCAATTGGGTAGGCTGTTAGGTAAAGAAATCCAGGAACGCATGAATTAATATGATGGGTTGAATTTATAACCTAAAATATATATAAACAAATCCTTGTGATAGTATATTGATAGTATGACGAAATCAACTTTATTTGATGAATTAGTGATTGGCTCATTGGGTTTCGTGTTACATGATTTTGATACTAATCTAGTGACAACAGACTATATTGATTGATGCCTTCAAACCAATTGTCATTAACTATATGTTTTCCCACAGAATCGTATTACATTTTAAGACACAGGTCACACAAGGTATTGAAGAATAGAAATTCTAAGGTGTGTTTTGTAAAGGATATTATTTTTTTATATCTAATTAGTTAACATGTGACTACAAATAAAATTATATTAATTTATTTCACAATTACAACTGCTTACAAAAAAATGTAAAAAAATCAACAAATTTGGGGTTTCCGATGATTTAAATCACGTATAAACCTTTTTTAACGCACGCCATACTTACCCTTACTAACGCGTAACTCCTTACTGCATTGGGCGGTTTTAATATTTCATGTTTTCAGTCACTAAGTTAAGCGTTATATGTCGTCTTAAAATATTACTATAGTAAAAAACTCAGTGGATAGATTTTCATATTCTCTTTCAATTGAAGTAAAAATCTACTTCATGAGCCTTGTAGTTTTTAAGTTTCTTACAATAAAAAAATCATATAAGGGTTTTATCAAAACTAATTTTACAAGAAAGTATTAAAGAAATAAAAATTTTAAAAGACGCACGCAATAGAATAAAGATGTGTGGCGAGGATGTACCTCTCCATCATCGATGCCATCTCGCTCGGACGATCTCGCTTCTCACGAAGATTGCCGAAGACGACCGAGAGACAGCGCATCGTATTTTAATCAACTAACGTGGCGATTTATTCGCTCGTCAGCCCAGCGTTCAAGCACAGTGTTCAATAATTATAATATTTTATCCCGACCGACCCTAGTATCGCGGATCAATCTAACTAAATTTGTTAACTGTTTTAATCCGAAAATATAATTAATCTGAGTAAGTTTTCTTTTATTATGAAACCTATCATCATTCTATTATTTCAATTATAAATAAATAGCTGAGTAAAACAATTGCAATATTAAAAATAGTTGTATGTGTTTTGGGAGATGAATTTAGAACACGCAATAAACTCGCAACCTTTTCTGATTTCTTATTAATAATCTTATTAAATATAAAACATCCTCCCAACGCACATACCGCTAAAGATGCAAAAATAAACTGTTTTATATATTAAAAACGTATCGTTTGAGGGTTAGGTATATGGAAAAGATTTTCAGCGGATATTTTATAACAAATCACAAAATCAAAAATGGTTTTGGTTCTTTTTTTATCACTACGCTTTTTTTGGTATGTCAAATAAATTTAAAAATAAACTAGATTGATATTATAATCAACATGGAAGGCATTTTTTAAAAGTATATCTTTCACGTTTAGAATTTAATGTACCCAACGATACACTTTGGTTAATCAACATAATAAATAAAAAAACAAAATGGATAAGAAAAAGTCAACATGCTCTCATTTATATTTTACATAACACGGTCCTAAATTTTTACCCTTTGGACATTTTTATGTGGTCGTATGGGACACGAAAAATAATGGATTCAAAAAAGATAATTTTTAAAATTGAAAATATAAATCCTGTTGGTATTTTAGATACTGTATGCTTTCTAAAATTAATTTTTACTCGTTACACTTAGCATAAATTTATTGTCGCTGTAGTTGAAAAGCATATTTACAGAATAAATATGTTTTTAATTAAAAAAATAATGGATAAAAAATACAGACTAAGCTTTACTTAATAAATAACTTTACGAAAAATTTCGATGACAGACAGAAAAATAATGAATATGTCCTTGTAACAAGTGCATACTTGTAATACATTCCCTAAATTAAGCATATGATTGTGCTATAGGTGAAAGAAATCGGTCGTGGCAGGGTTCGAACTCGCGACCACTGGATTAAAAACCCAGCACGCTAACCGCTCTGTCATCACCCATCTAAGTAATAAATACAAAAACATTATGACTACAAAAAATTTAATATAGCATACAAATACAAATTATAAGGAAAACTATAAAGGGCTAAATGCTTTCAGAGCGAATTGCATCAGTTGTCAAACATATCTGATGTTAGTGGAAAAAAAGTTTAAATTGATATTTTTTATTATTCTAAGTATGTTATTCAATGTAATTAATATGTTTTAAATTAAAATAATTGATATTCATACATATTTATTATGTTTATAAGTATCAATTTGGATTTTGATTTATGAGTGTCAATTCTGGATGATTGAGGATCGTTTGTCGACGATATGTTACAGACGTATCCTTCAGTTCTTTGGACACATTGCCAGAAGAAAACCAGACTGCCTCGAGAAGCTTGTTGTGATGGGCAGCGTGTAGGGACGGAGATCTCGTAGTCGCTCACCGACCAGATGGAGCGATTTGGTTTAGTCCACAATGGGGTCTTCGGTGACTGGTGCTCTACGTTCAGCCCAAAACAGATTGGCCTGGAGGCGGTCCATATGTGTGGCGACGGACGACGGACTGCAGCCGCTACCCTCAGTCATGAGGAAAAGGACGAATATAAATCAATATCTTTTAAATGTCGAAGGCATCATGCCCCGAATTTGATTGACATTTTTCTATGAAAGGACGATGTATGATGTGGAGACGAGAAATAAAGCATGAATTCTGTTTGAAATAGACCCTTACACAAATAATAGGAATTGTTGCATTTTTATAATACAATATCATAGCGTGTATCTCTGGGTCGCGTGTCACAAGTGTGCAAAACACATTTAACATAAAACAAACAATAATGAATGTCATTAAAATATTTCTATTTGAATACAAACCAGTATCAACACGCTAGTGTTATTATTGGAGTATAATATGTATCTAAAGGTAATATTACTGGAAGAGTAATTATTTATATTCGCACGACAATGTTGAATATCCATTATTTTATATTTACAAAACAATTGTTTTTTTTAGCAGCAAAACATGATATGATACAGATCCTTGGAAAAAAATAAGCATTTATTCTATTATTTTTGTTTTAGACATAGATGTAACAAGTGTATAGATCCAAGGGAAGAGGTGCTATGTGGCATACTTAATATGATCTATGTCCTATGACACTTAACCGTTCGTTTCTTAAGGTCGTTTTGACACTTAACCATTCTGCTGCTTGGTAAATCAGCATAATATTATCTTAAACCAACCTAAATGACAATAGATGTATTTAGTATAAGTAATATTTTCGATTAAGTGGCACGTTTTATTTAAAGTTATTTAATTTATAAACCAACAATGAGTTATTTGATTGGTATCGAATAACTCACTTGTGGAACAAAGTTGATTGTAATATGTAAACAAAACCGGTAATTATAATCTTTTTGGCTCATTTTTGGATAAACTTCGGCGGATAAAGTTATAGTTGTTATATATATATATATATAGGTCAAAAACATTTGTTTATTTATCTTTTGTACATAATAGGTATAAACAAATATATGCTGGTGAAGTTAGTCAAAAATCGATTGCAAATTCCAGTACAGACAATTGAAGTTTATGGAAATGAATATTTTTAAATTTTTAATTTAAGGACCGTATCGAATTGTATTTATTTTTTACTTATTTAAAAATAATTTTTTACAAGTATAATGATATCTGATGTAGATACAATGTAAGTTGATTCAGTAGTAAATAAAATGTATAACACAATAATATAGCTATTATAATTTTGTTTTTTAATTGTAAGTCAATTACATATGTATGTAGTAACATTCTTTTCTCCCTTTAGTAACTAACCAGTTGTTTGCTATAGCTTTAAATTTGATGTGTGAGTAGGTTCTTATGGATGGAAAGTCAGTTTTAAAGAGGTTTAACATTTTAGGCCCTATGTACGCGTTATTTTTTTGGCAATGTATTGTCTTAGTTTTTGATATTTCGTCGAGGTTTAGTAATGCTTATCTAGTATTGTGTGAATGCGAGTTGCTGGTTATCGTTTATACAATATGATACAACAAAACACAAGGGTCTTATAAAAGTCGTTATGTATACTTTTTATAATAATTTAGAATATCGCTGATCATTCTGGCTAATCTTTCATGCTAGTATTACAATATCGACGACTTTTCATTCGCAAGTACAAATTTTGATGAACATTGTTATATCCGATATGGATGCGACGCACTAGAAATTGAGTATATCCGAGCATGGAAAAAACTTAATATCGGAATGGAAGTAGTTTACAAAAAGAGCGAAAAAATATTCACGAAATGAATAAAGTGAATTTTTCTTGAGTCATCCAGGCCCATGTTGGTGATTGAATTTCTTTCGAAAGTGTCATAGGTCACTGGTGCGTCGTAGGTACTTCTTAAAGTTCAGGTGAGAAGTTCTCAGAACTACGGTTAAGAGGACATATACCTAAACATCGCATTTTGTGTTCAAAATTTTCAAATTTGCTAAATATTATTATTTCTCAAATTGTATTGTATTGTATATATTTTATTTAGATGTAAAAAAAAATACAATTTCTTACATCTAGTATAAACGAAAATAAAAACAAACAATAAAAATAAACAAATCAACATCGGATGACTAAATGAACACACAAAAAAGACACGTATCTATCAATAACAATAAAACACAAAGTAAAAAAAAGGAAAACACACTACCACAATAGAAGACATCAAAGAACATGAAAAAAAAACATAATAATAATAATAATATAATATCAAAACAAGCAAAACAGATATTATAGTCTTAGAACATAATATATAAACAATATAAACACACGATTTTTTAAAAAAAAGTATTTTCAGCATTTCTTTTACTATCAAGTACCTATTACGCAATTTTTAGAGTTTCGCCTGGAGTTTAAAAGGCCTTCACCAGGCGAAACGGTCGTTTTGGATAGGAATCAAATAATTGTAGAATAAAAACACATTATTTAATTTTTATTAAAAATATCTTTTGGTTATGCTCAACATATTTTTTAATATTACATACATACATACATACATACATAGCTTTGAGCGTCACTAAGTGCATTCGGCGTCCATTGTGAACGTAGCCCAGAAGGCATAGTTTTTGTATTACAGACCGACAGGTCAACTAAAGAAGAAGATTTTACAAAAATAAGAAAATTGCGTTCATAATTATCGGATCAGGGTATAGATTTATAAAATATCTATCATTTACAAAACATTCATGTTTCCAAGCCTCATGATTTTTGAGTTATGGAAAATAATCGAAGAAATGAGGTATTATTAAAAAAATATATTACATAAAGTGTGTATAAGTGCATCGGACCACTGTAAAGACAAATAATAAAAGAATAATATTATATTTATTTTTTTTGACGTACATAGGTGACTTTTATGAGTAGACCTTGTAGCCTATCCCGTCACCTCAAAACTAATTATCTCCACTTCATGTTTGTGTAGGGTGATACTTTGTTACACCAAGAATCTGATGTAATAAATAAAGAATATACGCAATAAATCGTAAATTATAGGTTAAACATAATAAATTTTTGCAAACTGTACCTACATTTTTTTAATTTGCATATCGAATTCCTCCACTCTTTGCATAGAAACCCCACTCAATGCACGCAACCACGCGCTGCCACACAACGAATGCAAGAAATAAAATAAAAAAAGAATAATGCACTTCATTATTCGTATTTTAAAAAAGGAACAAAGTAAAATAATAAAAAAACGAAAACAATATTCGTGATTAGCTGCTATTGAGTTGAGTAGTTTCGCGTGGAGTGGTCGTCTGCGCAGTTTTTTTGAGTGGCTTTTGGCGGCAAACCGCGAAAAAGGAATCCTTTGAATCGGACCGAAGTGAATATAGGCGCACACACATACACACACACTGCACATAATATGCGCGGGAAATATCAAAAGCCCTCCCGCTCTCAGATTCGAAAATGGAATAATGGCGGTATGAATAAATATTTGGCGGGAACGCAATCATTGTATTTACACAATTGCACCGAGTTGTGTATATTATACGTATTTAACTTAATCAACTTGAATATTAACTAATGGAGTATGTTCGGAGCTGGAATATCCATTGTTAGCAACAGCTGAATTAGGATTGCTAAGAAGTTAATACGCCCACGATGTAAGTGTGTAATTATAATGCTGACTACTTCATTTAATAAGTAAGGAAAATAATATTTCAAGCTAGCGTTGCACCCGAGTTGGTTTAGCCATATACGATGAATGAGATAAACGAATGTTGAAGATTATATTACAAAGCACAAGGGAACAAACTGAACGATATTCTTCTAAATATTGATAAGTTTTATGTTATCCTCAACTCAATAAATGTTTTTTTAGATTTCTATAGTAAACCTACATATATTGATGAAAATGTCAAGACATATTTTCCAGATATTTTGTGTTCTTTAATAAAAAAAAAATATTGCTCTACGCCTATCAGAAATAAAAGATACCTAAATATTAAAAATCGGGGTGTACTATTTATTTTTCCATTGGTCGGGAGTTCGAATCCTGCCACGACCGAATCTGTTTATCACTAGCACAAACATTCATGCTTAATTTAAGGAATGTATGAGAATGTATATGTACTTACCTACTTTTTTTTATTTATTTTTTAAATGTATATGTCCTTGTTAAACAAGTACATTCACATCTCCCTACGTTCCCTAAAATAAGCATAAATGCTTGTGCTGTAGGTGAATGAAATTGGTCGAGGCAGGTTTTGAACTCGCGACAACTGGATTACTAGCCCAGCGCTATCCGCTCTGCTCTCGACCCTTTTGTACATATATATCATCATAAAGGCATATTCATTTTATTTTAATTGAAAAAAAAACGCTAGGGACCCTGGCAGCCGTTAATCCAAATATTATTTTGAAAAACATGTCCGAAAGAATTGTCGTAGGAGATTAAATATTTAAAATGGAAACCAATCATGCGCCTCCATGAGCACGTCCCGTACCAGCATTATATATTATTGATTATGAAAAATCGTACAGAGTATATCCACCAATCCAAAGCCAAGTCTTCCATCGGAAAATATACTATCGAGTTCCGTTTCGTGGGATGGCTTCCAGATTAAATTCTGCCAGGACTTTATTTATTGCCCGAATCTATATAATAATTTTAAAACTTTTGTAGAAATGCATTTGAAGGATTATCTTTGTGGGGCCGTCGGGAATAGTGATGGGCGAAAGCGATCTTGCTGGCTCTAGTCCGGTTACAAGACCGAGGGTGTATAAATATGCAACTTTTTTTGACTATACTTTTTTTTTGAAATATTGTGTTGTTTCTCGGGCAACTAACAAGTTTGTTAGTTTTTTAACGAGTACATATATTAAGTATGTAGGTCAAATATGAATTATTTAAAACGTAACCTATATAAAAATTTCCCCATAATCTTACTAAAAGAAGACTATTAGATCCAGACTTCAGTCTTCAGTGTTGCTTCTCGGGTAACTCATAAGTAGGTACTAAGTATATTATGAAGGTCAAACATTAATTTAAAACGCACCCTTTATAAAAAAAATCACATTAATCGTCTGATAGATTCAGTAAAATAATAAAAAAAAACTAAGTCTTCACCAGGAATCGAATACAGGACCAATTTTTCTCGGGTGTCAGATATTTAACTACCTGTACCACGAAGACCGACATATGGAAGTAACGGCCAGTTTTAAGGTTATTTATTTGTACATGTGCGATCACTTTTTTTCGTTTTTTTTTTATATACAAACACGCACTAGCCGGAAATACACATGCGTGTAGCTTTCATTATATCATATCAGCTCCTTGCACGTGTATCTGCTAAATGGCATGACTTTATTTGGCAAACAAGTAGTTTGTACTATATTTGATTTTTGGCATCTCCGCAGTCCGCGTTTGGCTTCTGTCAGGGCTTCCTGGGTTCGATCCCCAGCAGAGGAGAAAATGATTTAAATTTATTTCTCACGCAAATATTGTTTTTCTGGGCTGGAAACACTGGTTATTTGGAAGAAATTGTTATATGACAATAAACTCGCCACTTGCGCAGGGTGCAAAGAAGTGTTTATCATTATTATTAATAGGATATCCGCTTGCCTCCAGGCATGCTTGCATAAAATTTAACCTGCAAATGTATTCTCAGTATGCCAGTTCCTGGCACATGCCATTTTTTGGCCTGAAGTCTACTGCAGTTGAGGGTGAAGTTGAGGGTGTGGAGAGGAAAAGAAAAGAAGATAATATGGAAGTTAGGGATTTACTCTGAATTGAAGTTCTAATGCAATTGGGTTTATGTTATTGCATTTAATTTTACCAATTAAATTTTTTTTTGTTATATTTCAAGAAAAGAGGCGAGGTGTGAATTGTTTTAAATTCATTGGCCATCACTAGATTTGGACTTAAGTTGTATACATAGGTCTAACTTTTTCAATTTTCCAACCTGCTTCAAATTGATGACTTAGCAATACTGATAGATGCGATGTGCCTGTTAAAATAACTGTCTCAAAATATTATCTAAATTTTTACGAGTGTCAGAATGCTTATTTTACATGTTATGGTCTTTGGGAAACAAAACAAATATAATGGAAGTTGGTATGTGGACTTTTAAACGAATCTGACACAAGGTGATACTTCATTTCATTTTCCATGAAATTTATTATGAGCTAAAAATATGACACGGTGTAATTTAAGCCCAGTGACATTTTATATATAGACACATTTTATGAGAACAAAAAGCTCTACAAAATGGTAAATTTTAACGAATTATTACAATATCACTATGAAAGAGTCATATTCTGAAAGATGGAATGTTAGAAGCGTGAACAACATTTATAAGACGATGTATGAATTTTGATGAGGCGATAAATGTGTGTCAAGATAGAAAAATGTGGCGTTCCGTCTTCTCTGCCTACCCCGTGAGGGACATGGCGTGATGGTATATATGTACATACATATGTAAGAGCTCACACGACACAATACATTAAGTAAGAAAGAGATCATACTGTAATAGACACACATTAGACATATTTTCTCTTTTACTCCAGTGTAATCACATTATCATCCAGTGCAGGAAGAATCAGGATGCTGAGATTGAAAGAAGACGAGGTCAAGGTAGGGCTGCATTTGGAAAACTGTCTTTTATCCTGAAATCTCCAAAAGTTGGAAGAGATTTAAAGAAATCCCTATTTGACTCCTGTATCCTTCCCATCTTACATATTGGCTAGAAACGTCACTAATGAATAAATATATTATGCGCAAGTTCATGGTGACACAGAGGACTGTGGAGAAAAGGATGTTGTGATCTCTTTAAGATATAGAAAAACTAATAGGTGGATAAGACAGTAGACCAAATTAACAGATGTCGCTGAGAGAATCGCCACGATTCGTTCAAGAGAATTTATTGCTCTCAATTAATCGTCTTTAGCCCCGTGTGAGAGAATTGTATGCAGTAGAGTTTTTGCACGATTTTTACAAATTTGAAAAAAAAAGTTTTTACAAAGGCTAAAAACACCAACTTAGAGGTTTCGCAGCATTATGTTCCATACATGGATTTACTCAGAATTCGAAGTAAAACATTTTGTGTATGTATGTATGTTGTTTGTATATTTTATTTAGATTTTTTCTTACAAAAAAATAACAAGTTTACACAGTATAAATTATATAAAAACAACAAAAAACAAGAAAAAATATTCCAATTTACACAAAAAATACATAGGAAGCACACAAAATTTTAAAAGAACCTTTCCTTTATGTATTCAACACCTAGGTGACGAAAAGCGGCAAGACCAGATGCTTCCTTCACACATTCTGGCAAGTCATTTAACAGTTGAAAACCTTTGTAATACACATTATAACCTGCCAGGTTAGTCTAAAGTGTGTCTGTGTATGTGTCTATCGGGTAAATATCGAAAATCACTGAAAAACCCCAGCAAGATTTAATTTTCTACAAAAAATATGCACATTATACCTAGTAGTAATTCTCAAACTTTTTTAACAATATTTATAAAAATTGAATCAAGTGACGACATAGTTTCATACAATTTGTATGGCAATATACACTATTCAATATTTACGGGGACTCTCAATAGTTTGATACATCTCAAAACATACATACATACATACCATTATGCTGTTTTCTTGTTTTGGGTAGAAAAAAAACTGTCCTCCATACTATCCAATCCTAACCATCCTAACCTACATGTTTTGTATAGAAAACAAAATATCTTCAAATATTCAATAATTTGGATTTAAGGGTTTATAGTTTGGTACGTATTCTTCAACTATACATACTATCGCTATTAAAAGTTGGATCTCATGTGATACATGCAACTAGCTTTTAGCACTATTTGATAGCAGTCATTTCCCAAGTCGCTTCATAAAAAAAATCACTCATGGGGGTTTAAATTTAACAAAGTGATGAATTTGTATTTGGTAATCCAACTGTCGATTTGTTCAGGAGAACTTTGTTCTCTTAACATATCGACAATGTATCAAGCCAGAATACGCGAGAATTGTATGGACAGGTCTACTTTTTTCACGGCTTTTCCAATTTTTAAGTCAAAAAACACTTAGAGGCTTCGCAGCATATATGTTCCATACACGGATTTACTCAGAATTCGGAGTAGAACATCTCGTGTGTCTGTGTGTGTGTGTGTATGTCTGTGTGTGTGTGTCCGTCCCCCCCTTATAACTTTTGATCCGCTCAATTAACAGAGCCTAAAATTTCAGAATATATAAACAGTTACAGGCCTACAAAACTTTTATACTCGGAATTTTGAATTTTTGTTTCAGTCAGGGGTTATCAACTTTTGAATTTTCATTTTATTTTTCCCTATATCTCAGAAACCATAAAAGCTAGAACGCTGAAAATTGGTATAAACATAGACAAATACAAAATCTCAAATTAGTTTTTTCAAAAAAATTCCAGGATTTCTCAAACATTTTTTATTAAGAAAAGTATTTTTTTTATGATAAATTTATGAGTTTAACTGCCTATATTTCCATTTTTTTTAAAATATCGAAAAAAGCCGAAACACCCCAACTAGATAATTTAATTTTCTATAAAAAATATTAACATTGTAGTAGAAGATCTCAGTTTTTTTTAACAATTTTTTTAAAAATTGAATTTAGTGACGACATCGCTTCATACATTTTGTATGGCAGTCGCCTATACACAATATGTAAGAAGACCTAATAGTTTGATACTTCATCTCCAAACATACATACCATCATGCTATTTTCATATTCTGGGTAGGAAAAAAGGAACTTCCTCCATACTATCCTATCTTGACATACATACCTACATAATATATGTTGTATAGAAAACAAAATATCTGAAAATATTCAATAATTTGTATTTATGGGTTTATAGTTTGGTACATATTCTTCAACTATACATACTATCGCTATCGACAGTTGGATCTCATGTGTTACATGCAACTAGTTTTAATAAAATATTTTCTGGGTTGGGATGCAGAGGTGCGAGCAGTGGAGTTTTAATATTTTTGCCGAATGCAAGCCTTAATATTAAAGTTGGCATAACTATTATTTGATTACAACACATAGTTTTAAAATCATCGAGTCAACCAAAATGGATCCTTCAAGGTTTGGAAATAAAATAAATTCTGCTTGGATCGATATATTCGAAATCATTCAAACCTTCAAGATAAGAAGATGTGCAACATAAAATTATGACGAGATTAAAAACGATATGGTGGAGTTAAAATAAAGAGATAAACGAATCCAGATTTTGATTTGTTCAAGTGTAATTCAATCTTTAATGATTTATCTGGTTGGCGATCTACATGAATCATTTATGTAATTTGCACACGGCCAACGAGCGTTGACGATGATCGACGGAGACAGTCGAACAAAAAATATAAAGAGATCACTGGACCCCCGGGACTGAGCGGAAAACACGTTAATTTGTCTCGGTGAGGTTTAATTTAAACGTGTGTAGGTTTTGTTTCGTGATCCGACCGACAGATGGCGCAGGGATCGATTGATCCAGTCAAACGTGAAATCGAGGGTAGGTGGATAAATCGATTCAATCTACCAGGCTTTGCTTTATAAAGTAAAGAGGTAGAATATTTAACAAATAATGTTAAGGATCGTTTTGGTAAATTTTAAAAGAGTTCAAATAAAAAATACTTAACAAATCACTTAGGTATCGATCAATTAATTTGCCTTTTATAATGCTTGATAACTCACTATTTGTTTTTTAAATGTAGGTAATGGTTGCTTTTAGAGTAAAGGCATGAATTATTATTTAAAATTGAAACTATTAGCGTGTCCATTTCAAAAGTAATTTTTCACCTTTAAATTGATATAAAGAAAAGAGGTAATGATTGATTGACTGTTGAATGAAAGATTACTTACGGAATATTACCTTTTATTGTAGTTAACAAAATTGTACTTTATAACTATAGAGTTGTTTTGGAAGTATCGACTGGTTCAAAAGGCGGGAACTTGACGTATTATTTGGCTTGTTTGTTGCGCGTTGATCTACGAAAGTTGGCGTTCCACTGCGCAAGCGCCGATTTAAGATGCTGTTTCATAGCTCCGATTAAAAGGGCTTCTACAATTTCATTGCTGGATATAAAGAGCTTAGTAGTATTTCCTTGAATTTATATTTTTTGGGTGTTTGATGCCATCTATGACCCGCATGCCGCACAATGACATCTACCATTGAAGTAATTTACTTACGTCTCTTTTGTTAGTCCAGGGTTTTCAATTCAAAATTCTAGGTGACCATTTGACAATGTCTTATCTCGACTCGTGCCCCACCCATAACCATTTCAACCTTGTTTTCTTTCTGCAAAGCATTTTCAGCTCCGGAGCCATCAACTACAAGGATGAGATTGCAAAAACAAAGTAAATGCCTGTCACAATGATACCCGGCATAAGCTATTCCTCAATATCCATAAATAACTACACATTTGGAACAGTGGAACAATTTCGGTTCCATCGTTAACAACGAGAATGATATGAACATTGAGATTTCAAAGAAGATTCTTGCAGCTAACCGGAGTTAGTATGGTCTCATTGGACAATTGAAGTCAAGTATATTGTCCAGAATAACTAGACACTAATTAAATCAGTCAGAACATATGCCTCAGAGAACTGGACATTAACCAAGCACAATGAAAACGAACTGGACGCCTTATTAAAAAGAAAAATCTAACGACCTGTTAACGACGGTCAAACATGGTGTAAAATATTATAACACAGAGCTCTATGATCTTTACCAGAACATCAGCGTAGTCAAGTTCATAAAGAAAAAAAAAACTACGTTGGTTGGGACACTGAAACCGTATGGAAGATCTGGAGCTCCAAAAAAAGGGTGTTCTCTAATGACTTAACCGATAGAAGAAGCGTAGGGAGACCTAAAATACGATAATTGAACGTCGCTGACGCGGATTGTCGGGCTGTGGGGCAGCAGTACTGGAAAGTAGCAGCCTACGATAGAGAAGTATGGAGAAGATTCTTGGAGATATGTAGATAGGACACACAAAGGGTTGTGACTTTGAAGATTATGATGATGTTACTTTCTGCAACATAGTGCAAGTCCATATTATAAATTAAATCAATTTTTAAAAGGAGTGAAAAAATACATTATTTATTAACAGATTTTTAATTATCTCAATAGAGACGAAGTTGGAATATTTATTGTAGGAGAACCGGGAAATCAAGGCACCTACAGGGATTACGACCTGTCATCGGCTGGTTTACGTGATCACTTTATGCGCTTGCGCAACGTTCACCAATTATGCCTTTTTAATGAGATCCCTATCAATTCAATTTTGAAAGTTCTATATATTGTAATACTGAAATTCTTTTCGCTTGAAAATAAGGAATTTTTACTACAGCCATCTATGGGTGAAATTATGAACAACAATCTTATTATTTTTTATTTATTTTGTTGTAACGCCATCTATTGAGAGAATTGGTTTTTTGTAAATAATGAAAGCTACAATTCTTATATCTGAGGTGACAATGCATTTTTCGCATAGAAGTCACCCCTGAATTGCGCCAGACTTATAAGGTCATTTTTGTCTTATTTACCTACTTGTACTTTACCTACTTACTTACACATTATTTATCTTTAATCCACAAGTACCTACCTACAAGATTCAATTAATTTATGCTGATGAAAAAACTAAGGTTTTTATGTGTAGTGATGTTTATGGCAGGCAGGTAGGTAAAATTTTCGTTTGTTCACTTAATTATTCATAATTAAATGATTGAAAAAAAATATTTTAAGATCCGGGAATTCCGACCCTGAACTGATATGTATGGGTATTGTCTCTCTTAAGTCACTCTGACAGGTCGTGAAAAAAATGGTTTGATTAGGATGATCAGGTAGACGGTGTCCGAGACCTCTCCAAAATTTAAATAATCAATTATCAAAGAAAAAAAAATACAAAATAAAGTCAATATCTATTCGAGACTCACTCTTCATTTCACACTTGTCATGATTAGTTAATTTGAAACTTATCACAATGTCAACTGAATTATGCTAATAAATGAGCTGTATAACCTAATGAAATCATAGGTCGTTAATTCATTTATACTATATTCATTAATTATTGAGTAGGTATTAAGTTTGGGTGCAACTTAATTTTAAGGAAAATATGATCTGACATATACCAACCAAACAAAGACTCAAATTTGCGCACTGCGCACCCGGAAACCTGGTTCAAGATATTTGGCGACAAATTTATTTTGTAATTTTTATTTGTTAATAATTGCACAAATATCCAAATTGCACTCTGACGATGAATTTCAACAGATCGATACCGGTCAGTGCCAGTTTTAAATTAAATAGTGAAACTTAAACAAATTAGTGTTTTCATTTATACTCAGTATAATGGAGTTTCACTACGAATTATCCGTCAACAAAATTAACAAAAAAATTATATACCTACCGTAAAAAAATATCATACTCCAGGTTGTATAACTGAATCTAATTGATTTCATCTTTGCAAAGTCACCATCCACAAAAATGATAAAAATTTCTTTATCCACTCTCATTAAAAAGTTTGGGGCGTACTAGAAGATTCTTCTCTTGGACACCAATCTGGAAACTTGGATCAAGTTGTTGTTGGCTCAAAATTGTTATCAAGTACAGCTTCGTAAGACCTTGTATAAATTATGACAAGAGATGCCACTCGAGACGGAGCTGATGTTTGGTACAGTTTTGCTGAAATATTTCTAATTATCCTTTTCTCTAGATCGATTTATCCAGCCGATACGATGGAAAGTTTTCTATGAGAGACGTGGTTAGATTAGAATCTCCATGGAAAATATTAAATGAATTTTTTTGTAAGAAATTAATATTATAGGATATTTTTTAACAGATTTTTAATTATCTCAATAGAGACGAAGTTGGAATATTTACTGTAGGAGAACCGGGAAATCAAGGCACCTACAGGGCTTACGACCTGTCATCGGCTGGTTTACGTGATCACTTTATGCGCTTGCGCAACGTTCACCATTAAAAAAAGCATAATTGGTGAACGTTGCGCAAGCGCATAAAGTGATCACGTAAACCAGCCGATGACAGGTCGTAAGCCCTGTAGGTGCCTTGATTTCCCGGTTTTCCTACAGTAAATATTCCAACTTCGTCTCTATTGAGATAATTAAAAATCTGTTAAAAAATATCTTTAACTCCCGACAGGGAAAAAAATACAATGTTTGCGCATATGCAATAATAAAAATATTCGAATATTATAGGATGTTTTAATTGAATCGTATGACTTTGAAGGGATATCAGCGGTCATTCAGTAACTTTTTCATTAACTTGGATGACCATTTATTTATTTACTTTATGTACAATAATGTGTAAAATGGCTTGTTTTTGCAATAAGACATATTTGTTCCTACCAACAAAAGCAAATTGAGCCCATAATAATTAGTGTAGAGATGTGCATTAAATTAACAAAAAAACAAACGAACAGAAAGACAAACACATGATATTACTAAATGTAAAATGGCAGGAACAAAGAAAAGAAGGACATAGAGGTTTTCTAGTGCTAGTGATGTGTTTTGGGTATAAAGAAGAGCAAATTATGAAAACCCACATTATGAATTATTATATAAAGACTGCGATGATTGGAACTTGAACAAGAAGACATTGGTAAAAGAAGATTAATGGAAGAAAAGTGTTCTAGGAAAGAGACCAATAAGGGTTTTGAGAAGTAAAATGATGTAATAGTGGATAATGTCAGCAGGGGTTATTATAAAAAAGCATAGGTATAAAAATATTACATTCTAATAAGTCAGGGTTAATACTAAACAATTTAAAAAAAAAACTTATTTGAGATTTTGTATTTGTCTATGTTTATAACAAATTTCAGCGTTCTAGCTTTTATGGTTTCTGAGATATATGGAAAAATAAACCAAAATTTCAAAAGTTGATAACCCCTGACTGAAACAAAAATTCACACTTCAGTATTAAAGTTTTGTAGGCCTATAACTGTTTATATATATTCTAAAAATTTGGGCTCTGTAAATTGAGCGGATCAAAAGTTATAAGAGGGGGACGGACACACAGACAGACACACAGACACACACACACACACACACACACACACACACACACACACAACTCACATAAAATGTTCCACTCCGAATTCTGAGTAAATCCATGTATGGGAACATATATGCTGCGAGGCCTCTAGTTGGTGATATTAGCTTGCAAAAAGTCCACTACACCATACAAAATTTTCCTTCGTACACGCATCTTGGCTTAATAATGTCGATTCATTAAGAGAATTGAATTCTCATGAACGAATCGACAGTTATAATACTAATATCGCAGGTAGACCAATTTTAAACATATTTTCAATAACGTATATACAGTGATAAAATTCTGCCACCTCCTCCAGCAACCATCCCCCACCCTGTACAGTTGGCCAATCCTCCATAATTTTAAGTTTAATAAGTATTTACAGTTAGTTTATAAGTACACTCCAGAAGAAGGAGATTTGCTCTCCGAAACCGGTCAAGGTATCGACGGAGTTAAGTGTATGACACAAATTTCAAAGTGAAATAATTTTGTTGTTATTGTTAAATAGGGACACAAATTAAATTAATTAATAAAACTAAAAACAATTAATTTCTAATAAACCTTAATTTTTTACGCTTGAACTTTGAATGTGAAAAATACGAAAATATGAGAAACAAATGATCATATTTTAAATACACAGATATTTTGCAAAATTCAAATATACAATCTCGGTACATGTTCATATTTGTACTACATATCACCAGACCCCGCGACCCCTGGGCAATGTGACTACTGACACATCAACATCAGTGTCATAGCAGATAGTGAGAGGGCGAAGGGCGAACCTCCGGCGCCTTAAAACCGGAACACCCCAGCTAAGGGAAGGAAAAACCCCTACAGAAAAAACCCTGGTCCTCCTGGTAGGGGTTGAGCGTGGGGCCAACACCTCCACCTTGGAAAAAAACAAAAACCGTTATGAAACCACAAGAAGAAAGAGCCGGACTGATCCCCACACGACCTGGCAAACGAAACAAGGACAACGTTTTTGATGTATTGAATATAGGCACTTGGAATATCCTCTCCCTCTATAGAGCCGGCGCACTCAAGATACTTCTAGAACAGCTAGATAAATACAAATCTGACATCACTGCCCTACAGGAAGTCCGTTGGCTCGGAACGGGTATTCTCCAGAAGAGAAACCACGACATTTATTACAGCTGTCATGAGAGGCTACACGAACAAGGAACGGCCTTTATTGTTAATAGGAAGGCCAAACATTTAATCCTAGACTTTAAAGGAATAAGCCCCAGAATGTGCTACATCCGGGTCAAAGGTAAATTCTCCAACATAAGTATCATTTATGCCTACGCACCAACAGAAGTCGCAGCAGAGCGGGAAAAGGATGAATTTTATGATCTTCTTGTCAGAACAATTGGCAACTGCCCTAGACATGACGTTAAAATGCTGCTGGGAGACTTCAACGCTCAGATTGGTAAAGAGATTTATTATCAACCCACAATAGGCCTCCAGAGCCTGCACGATATTACAAATGATAATGGTAAAAGACTTATTGATTTTGGAGTATCCCATAATATGATAATAGGCACAACACTATTTCCACATAAAAACATCCACAAGGGGACATGGAAGGTACCGGGCCGGGACATGGCTAACCAGATCGATCACATCCTTATAGATGCTAGACATAGGTCAAATCTCATGAATGCTAGAACGTACAGAGGAGCCAATGCAGACTCAGATCATTTTCTGGTGATGTGTAAACTTAGAGCACGTATTTCAAATATAAAAAAGTCTCCTGGAACACGGTGTGAGAAGTTTCTAACGGAAGAACTAAAGAACCGTGACAAAAGACACGCATATCGACAAAAAATCAATGAACTCATCCCAATTCAGGAGCCATCGTCTTTGGAAGAGAAATGGACTGCTTGCAAAAACACTCTGAAAGCTGCAGCAACAGAAGTCATTGGCAAATCCAGGTCTGGAAGAAGGCAGGACTGGTTTGATGAGGAATGCCAAGATGCAACAAACCTTAAGAACAGTGCTTACCATAAAATGCTTCAAAGCAATGGCACTAGAGCATCCCGAGAACAATACAGACAAAAACGCAGAGAGGAAAAGAAACTGCATAGACGCAAAAAGAGGGAATACTTTAAAAACATCCTACAAGAAGCAGAAGATTCGAGAAACAATAATAACACTAGACAATTTTACAAGCACATCAATAATACAAGAAAGGAGTTTAAGCCCAGGATCTGTTTGTGCAAAAGCTCTGATGGCACAATTCTTAGTGAAAAACAACTAATATTGAATAGATGGGTTGAACATTTTAGTAATCTTCTGAATAATAATGTAGATGAACCCACCCACTATCCCTCCCTATCAGAGACAAATACAGTAGAGGACAACACACCACCTGTTACATATGCAGAAGTAGAACAGGCAATTGGAAGGTTAAAAAATCATAAAGCACCAGGGTCTGATACCATACCATCAGAACTATTTAAATATGCTGGGGAAAACCTAATTAAAATGATGCATGCGATACTTCTGCAAATATGGTCTGATGAACAAATGCCTGAGGAATGGTCCGAAGGCATCATATGTCCACTGCATAAAAAAGGAGATCAACTGCTCTGCTCGAATTACAGAGGGATAACACTTCTAAATACTGCTTATAAGGTGCTGTCCAACATTCTATTTAATAGACTTTTACCATATACAGAAGACTTAATTGGTAGTTACCAATGTGGATTCCGCCCACAGAAGTCTTGTATTGACCAGATTTTCACACTGCGCCAAATACTGGAAAAAACGCAGGAATATAATATAGAAACCCATCACCTGTTTATAGACTTTAGGGCCGCTTATGACAGCATCAATAGGCGAAAATTATACAGCGCTATGAGAGAGCTCTCAATTCCCGAAAAGCTCATCACCCTGGTTGAATTGACAATGTCCCATGTCCGGTGTAGAGTAAAAATACAAAACGACCTGTCAAACCAATTTGAAACAATTAACGGCCTCCGACAAGGTGACGCCCTAGCTTGCTTGCTCTTCAACATAGCCTTGGAGAAAGTTGTGCGTGATTCCGGTGTCAATACTACTGGAACCATATTTCACAAATCCGTACAACTTTTAGCATATGCGGATGACATTGATATCGTATCCAGAAATAAGCCTGCTCTTGCGGAGGCTTTTACAGCCCTCAATACCGCTGCTAGGAGTATGGGTCTGACAGTCAACGAACAAAAAACTATATACCTGTTGTCACGTCCTACTGTCCGTCATAATTCTCCTCCACCACCACTTGCAGTAGACAGCTACAGCTTCGAATCAGTAGAACAGTTCACGTACCTCGGTTCACTAATTACCAGTAAGAATAATATCAGTGAAGAAGTGAACAGAAGAATTGTTGCTGCTAACAGATGCTACTTTGGCCTACAGAGACACATGAAGTCCAGGTTGTTGTCGAGAAAGACAAAGCTTACACTATATAAAACTATTGTCAGACCAGTGCTGACATATGCCTCCGAGACCTGGACTCTAACTAAAAAAGACGAGGACCAACTTAGCATTTTTGAAAGAAAGATCCTGCGGCGAATTTACGGGGCTGTCTGTGAGGGTGGTGTGTGGAGAATAAGATACAATCATGAGCTATACCAGCTTTATGATGATATAGACGTTGGAGTATTTATAAGGATTGGGAGACTCAGGTGGCTTGGACATGTGGAGAGGATGAGTGAGCAGCTGCCCGCCAGAAGAGTCCTTCACCATAGACCAGAGGGTGTGAGGCGTAGGGGGAGACCCAAGTTGAGATGGATGGACTGCGTCCAGGGGGACCTGGACTCTTTGGGCGTGGTCAATTGGAGACAAGGAGCCGCTGACAGATTGGAATGGCGAAGACTTCTTTTGGAAGCCAGGTCCCACCTTGGGATGTGGAGCTGATGATGATGATGATCAAATTTACGATTTACCTATGTATTAGTAAAACTTTTTCAGTACACCACATATATTAAAAAATACGCTTAAATTTTGCGAAATCATGACTCTCCCCTATTCCATAGTGTGGAGAGTAAAAACATTTTCTATAACTTATTAAGATTTTCACAATATTACGTAGTTCGATTTATAATTGCTTAAAAAATCTCAATTGTAACTTAACAAACATCACAAAAAAATCATTTATCATTAACCCAATTAATGTTTCATATAAAATCATAATTATTGTGTTATTGAACTAATTAGTTTGTAATGGAATCAAATACTTTTACCTATAAACACTAATTGGAAATGAATATTAATGAAGCTGTGAAGGTATTGAATATGAAATACCACAGCGCATTGCTGAGTGGTATATATTGTTCGTTCGTTAATGTTGAAAAAGTCGTAAACTTAAATTAAAGTAGGTACCTATGTCTTTTTGTGAATGGATTAGGACATACTTGCAATAATTTTATTACAACAGAATGTTAAACCAAAATTCAATTTTAAATTAGGAATTTTTATGCTTGAGAGTATCAAGTAGAAGATGGACTATTTAAATTGTTGTTATTATTTTATACTCTTAGTTAGATAGGATACCTAAAGATTAGTTATACTTAGTTGCACCGAGACTGCACTGGCTAAAGACCTAGCATGGTTTTGCAATCAAGTTTTTAAAATGGTTAGTTATTTTTGCTTACTTCTTACAATTTTTTTTATACTTGCCTTTTTTCATGCACATAATTATTTTTACTAATCTATGATTATGTATTTTAATGTGTGAAGGTTCATCTTACTTACGGATTTAATAGGCAATTGATGCCGTAAATAAATAAATAAATAATACAAAAAGTAAAAAAAATAATAAATACCTAAATACTTATAAATTGATTAATTAGTAATTAAGAAAAATGCAAATTCAAAACAAAATTATTCAATGTATTACCAAAATAAAACTATGTGTTCCGTCAGAATTCAGTCCTATTAATGTTTGAGCTATAGGTTATCGTTTTAACTGCATTTTACACATTTCAAAACTGTCGACGTGTAAGCGGTGCAATAGGGGGTCAGGAATCTCTTCATAATTCTGTTATTAATATCGTAGAATATTGGCGATATTAAATTGTTATATCGTGTCTTAGGTAGATTGAAAATTTTGCACCCAATAAATTGAATTAACTACGTTATTAATTTTAATATTGCTACGCCTCCCGATTGAAATCCTCGAAGGTTTAAATTAATTTTGGATTAATCACTTGCGCCAACTCATCTTCAACTAATTTTATGTGAATAATTAAAGTGGAGATTGATTAAATTTAAAGTAATATCTATGAGGATATAAAATTTTAATTCCAATCTTCATCGCCTTCGAAATGACTAGCTTTGTCAATCTTGGAAAACCTTTTGGCCACTCGATACGGATAGGTTTGAAAGGCTTAGCAAATATCTACTAATCAAATAATACTAATCAGTACTAATCAAATGGTGTCATATTGCAATTGTTATCAGTAAGTATCGATTGACTTCTCAAAAGAGACGTAATTTCAATATATCTCGTCGGATAAATTGGGAAAATTCGGTTCATTATAGGGTTTTTGACCGATTATTGGTGTGTTTGGGTGATCATTTTACATAATATATGGCTTTTATTAAGTTTCTTTATTGATCTGAGTCTTAGGAACACACTCGATTTACTATTTTTTAATATTCCTTATGACACATTTTTTTACATACAGCATACATATATACATACATACCATCACGCCATGTCCCTTACGGGGTAGGCAGAGAGAACCGAACGCCACTTACTTCTATCTTGACATACATTCATCGCCTCGACAACATTCATACATCGTCTTATACATGTTCGTCTGTTGTTCACGCTTCTAACATTTCCGTCTTTCAAAATATCATTCACATGGTCGTGCCATCCCTTTCTTGGGCGGCCCCGGCCTCTCAATCCAATCCTATCCGCATTGTATATTTTCTTCGTCAGGCGTTCCTCATTCATTCTACCCATGTGGCCAAACCATCTCAGTGTGTTCACTTTCATTCTATTAATGATATCTTTCTTCATCTTACATTCTTTTCTTATGTTCTCATTTCTTACCCCTTTCCTTATATTCTCATTTCTTATATACAGCATATCATTGCATAATAAAATCCAAGTATAAACAATAGAATCATATAAATATTTATTTTGGTTTTATATACTACTTGTTCTCTTTCATACAATGTTCTTTTGTGTAGTCTGGTTTCCCTTCAATAAAAATAAATCCTTCGCCATTTTTACTAACGTTATTTTTTTAATAAATAAGTGTGATTTTTATAAACATTAAAATAAATAAATACCCGCCAAATAAGAACATTCCTCAAAAGATGTACAACACTAATTATTTGCGTAACTAATCGATTAATATAATTTATCGGTTGGGCAATGATTATAGTTATCTGAGTGATGTTTTCTTCGATACTATTGGAAACACTATAAGGAAACTTTACATAAACATTTACGAAAATGTACCCTCAACAAAAAATTTTCTAATATGCATAAGTAAATGTTTTTTGGCAGGGCAGTTATTCTCTTTCACATACCAATTGACATAGATCAAAATTCAAAAAATAAAATAACAGGAGCTATAAGAAACGAGTAGGTTGTAACCAACACTAAAAACTCCACACCATAGTAAGTATTCAGTTTTTCTTCTTGAAAGGTTGACAATCACTAAAAATGTATTTTTATGACGTACATTTTATTTATTTATTTATTTATTTATTTATTAAACAAATTTTCGGTACATAGTATAATATAAATAGAAACAAAAAAAACATACACACATATTACACAGATCATATTACACATTACACCAAAAATCCCACAAGGCTTAGCCTGTATGTGGGTATACCTAAATAAAATTTACAAAGGAAGATGTTGGTTGCGCGTTACAATTAAACAGTTTTTAGACAACGCAAGTTGAAAAATCATAAGTACCTACCTAAATGGTGATAAAGAAAATTATACAAATTGCAAGTAAACAATATTCTGATCACAAAAAAAGAAAAAAAGCGTTAAATCATAAATTAAAATAAGTATGTACCCACTTATATTAGAACAAATCATAAAAAGCAATGAAGTAAAATCATAAAAAGAAATCTTGAATGTTGTCATTGTTCTTAAGCCATGTCTTAAGATGACTCACATATTTTGAATGGCAATTTAAAGACTTAAGAGACAATGGCAACATATTGTATGATCTGGGAGCTATAAATACAGAATGTCTCTGTGTCGATCTCTTATTGCAATTAGGAACTTTGTAAATACTATTCAGACGGTCACTGGTACGATTTTGTGAATTTAACATGAAAATTTCTTTCTTTTTGTGAATAAACTTAAGACATTGTAGTATATACAGTTTCCTTAGATTAAATAATCCACTCTCTTTAAATATAAGATACCCAGGGGACAAAAGTTTTCTCGATACACCACACACACAAAAACGTTGTCACGAAACTCATAGTATGCATTTTTTACATGATACCTGTTGAGAAATTTTAAGTAAAATTGCATCGCTAGCAAGATGAGCATGTTAAGATAGAAGAATACAGTGTTCGGTTCTCACTGCCTACCCATTGACGAAGATAGAAGTCGAGAGTAAAAAATACACTTTAAGCTATTTTATGTACTTCTGTTATATATGTGGATTTTGTTGTATCTATTTTGAATATAATTCCCACATACAGGTTTAGCCTTAGTGGGATCCTTGCAAATATTTTAAGGTATTTACGTTGTACATGTTATGTGCCTGACTGACTGTGTGAGGATTTGAGGTAAAAATAAATAAATAAATAAATAAATAAAATAAATATACATTTTTCATGAAATTTATTTCACATTGATATGGCACATCATAGATCTTTTCTATAATTTTGACAATCCTTGAATGTATTTTTGATCAGTGTATTTTTATTATATCAAAATTTCAAACAATATAAAAATACCTTGATTTTACAAACCGTGAGAGCATTTTCAAAATTTAGACAGATATAATCATAGAGAAGAAATAAACGGATATCTATGGAAAACTAATCTACTCTAAGTTTGTGGACTTTATATAATATATGATATCAATGTAAAGTCAATCGGACTTATAGTTTGGGCTGCAGAGAAGAAAAAAAAAAAACAACGTAAATGATGAAATCATAGAGAAGAAATTAAAAGTTGTCTATGGAAAACAAATCAGCTCTAGGTCCATGTACTATACAGATATGATGTTAATATGACGTATAGTTTGGGCTGTAGAGAGGACACAAAAAGGTTAATCCGTACGGCGTACCTACGCCGTACATACATACAAACACATCACGATGAAACTCACAGTGTGCACTATCTACATGATACTCGTTGAGAAATTGATGTAAAAAATATGCTTAAAAATTGTGAAATCATGACTCTCCACTATTCCATAGTGTGGAGAGTAAAAATACCAGAAAAAATGCAAATGTATACGTTGTTTTCATTTCAGCGATTTATTTTAATCTGTGTTTTTTATGTATGTTTATAAAGGGCACTATATTTTGTCGTGAATGATTAAATAAATAGAGTTTTTTTTTCTACGAAAAATTACAAAATAGAACTTAAAATTTAATTCCACTTTCATCGTTAAAATGTTTTTGGACCTTATCCGAATGAATTTTCAGTACTAGAATGTGACATTCTGTCACTGAAGATGGACGGCTAACATCCGAAAACGTTTTAATGAAAAAGTGCAAATATAAAGTGGAATTAAGGCAAATATTGTAATTTTTAGGATTTTTTCTCCATTAATTATGAATCTAGGGGTTACTAAAAAAAATAATAAATTAAAACAAAAAAGTATTTAATATTGCGCATGTTTGGTATATTTACGAAATTCTCAACATTTTCGATTATATGCGACCGAACGTTTACACATTCACCGAGTATCTCAACATTATACTTGTTTAATTATTATTTGATTCGATTATTTTAAAAAAGATTTCGACGCTGTTTACACAAATAAATTTAGATGTTTGTGTGTGAAAGAAAAAAGGTAACAATTACATATACATCCTCATACATTCCCTAAATAAAGCATGAATGCTTGTGTATTAGGTGAACGAAATCGGTCGTAGCAGGATTCGAACTCGCAACCAATGGATTATAAACCCAGTGCGCTAACCGCTCTGCCACCACCTAAAAATATGGCATTCTTTTTATTAAGATTTAGTATTTTCTTATGTTATCTTTTGAATAACTCCACAGAATCCTTAAACATGTCTAGATTTGCGTTATTTTTATAATATTGATTTATTCAAGAGAGATTTCATAGGTTAAGAGTAAAAAATTTCTATTCGAATACAAAATTAATATGTGCCGTTTCAATATAGTCATTAAGTTTATTTAATATTATCTTATATTTTAGAATTCATAAATATTGAATTAAGAGGTGATTAGTTTTTTCACAAACATTATTTCACTTTCCAAGTATTTAAAATGTTAAAATAATTTCAATATGAAGATGAAATAAAAAATAAAGCTTTAATTAAACAAAATATTTATGTTCCAATAACTAATTTAAAATAATCTTCAAAATGGGAATCCAGAAAATTCACAGAAATCATACTCATGTGATCGTGGAAATATTTTAATAGAATATATTCATTAATTTAATGAAATAAGTTTTGTTATTAATGCATTACATATTTATGAAATTATTGGAATCCATTTTTGAATAAAATCATCTATATATCGAATGTTCACCTATATGCTTTTCCAACTGTCGATTCGTTCAAGAGAATTCTGTTGAAGAATATTTTAACCAACTTATTAGATGGGTCGGTGGCAGAGCGGTTAGCGCATTGGGTTAGTAATCCAGTGGTCGCGAGTTCGAATCCTGCCTCGACCGATTTCGTTCACCTATAGCACAAGCATTTATGCTTATTAGGGAACGTAGGAAGATGTATATGTACTTGTTCAACAAGGACATATTCATTAAAAAAAAAAAAAAAACACCGATTTAGAGGCTTCGCAGCATATATGTTCCATATACAGATTTACTCAGAATTCGGAGTAGAATATTTCGTGTGTGTGTGTGTGTGTGTGTGTGTGAGGGTGTGTGGGTGTGTGTGTGTGTGTGTGTGTGTGTGTGTGTGTGAGGGTGTGTGTGTGTGAGGGTGTGTCCTTATAACTTTTGATTCGCTCAATTTACAGAGCCCAAAATTTCACAATGTATAAATAGTTATAGGCCTACAAAACTATTATACTCACAATTGTGAATTTTTGATACAGTCAGGGGTTATCAATTTTTGAATTTTTGGTTTATTTTTCCATATATCTCAAAAACAATAGAAGCTAGAACTCTTAAAATTGTATAAACATAGACAAATACAAAATCTCAAATTATTTTTTTTTCAAAAAAATTCCAGGGTTTCTCAAATATTTTTTAATAAGAAAAATATTTTTTTAAGATAAATTTAAGAGTTTAACTGCCTATATTTCCAAAGTTTTTAAATATGTCGAAAAAAGCCGAAACACCCTAACTAGGTAATTTAATTTTCTATAAAAAAGTATTAATATTGTAGTAGTAGGTACATCTCAAATTTTTTGAACAATTTTTATAAAAATCGAATTTAGTGACGACATCGCTTCATACAATTTGTATGGCAGTATACACAATATCTATGAAGACTTAATAGTTTGATACTTCATCTCCAAACATACATATTTACCATCATGCTATTTTCTGGGTAGGAAAAAAGGACCTACCTCCATACTATCCTATCTTGACATACATACCTACATGTGTTGTATAGAAAACAAAATATCTTAAAATATTCAATAATTTGTATTTATGGGTTTATAGTTTGGTACATATTCTTCAACTATACATACTATCGCTATCGACAGTTGGATCTCATGTGTTACATGCAACTAGTATAATGAAATTATGGGAATACTGGATAAGTGACATAAAAACATATTTAATTTATTCGTCATTTTTTTATCCGTCATTATTTTTATTTATACTCATTTATCCGTCATTATTTTTATTTATACTCATTTATCTGTCATTATTTTTATTCATACCTCTATCTTCTTCCTTTTTTGTTGCTGTGATTTTACATTTAATAATGTTACGTGTTTATCTTTCTGTATGTTTTCAGTTATGAATTTAATGTACCTACCATTACACTTTTTATGGACTCATGTTGCTTCGATTGGCTGGAAGAAATTGCCTTATGGCAATGTACTCGCCATTGTACACATAATATTGCACATGAAGTAAAATAAACAAATAAATTATTTTTGACAAATATTGATTTAAACTCTGAATGAATGAAATGAATGATTATGTATTTGGTTGAATTCAACGATAACTGACTATAGTCAACAACACTAGATATGTTTATATTTTTTATTTATATTGCTTCTTTAAAATATTTTCAAGACAATTTACTATGAGTCTTTATAATCAGAAATCTTTTAAAAAATACGTAAAATTTATTCGTACTTTATTTTAATTTTGAAAAGTTCATTTAATACAAAACGCTTTAAGAATCCAGTATACAAAATATTATAGCTTTGACATGAGCGAAAATAAATAACACCAAAATGCATAACATTTCATTTTCTTAGAAAAATCATACGAGTATTTTAAAGAACCATGTTTAAATAATGTAGTAAGTAGTATTATAATTTTAAAACATGGATCTTAACGAGTCTGTCCTTTTCTCCGTGCATCTGCTAGAGATGTCTTATAATTACATACATGAAGCTAAGAGGAACTTCATGTGATATTAAAATATCTTTCCATCTTCTTACCATACACGTGGGTATATTATGTATGTGTGTATTTTAAATTCCACCATTCACCTATAGTAATTGGATGTGACATGGCGTCCTCATGTGTCTACTCATGAAGGAGTAAGACCCACAGCGTCGCGACGGTACCATTGATATATTCACAGCTAAAGAGACGTTGGGTTAAAATCAAATTTTATGTAAAAATAACTTTGAATAATTGTTATTGTACTTTTGAAAAATTATCACAAAATATATTTATGTTTTTTTTTTAATTAATACACCCTCATAATGTGTTTAAACAAAATCTTTAATATTCTTAATAAAGATACACTATCCTCCTCCACGCACAACATTCAAGCGTCAGGTAACACTTTGGCTTATGAATAAGGGCAGACAGGGATCGGAAACAGCACTAACACACATTTTAAGTTAAATTTGCACAAATATATATTGAACATCTAAATTATCTTACAAATCCAGTATAAATATTTTTTTTTTAATTATGTAATCTTAATAATATAACCTCAATATTTTTAATCTTTGTATAAATGCTTAAGAGTTCTACCTCAGAACAGGCGTTCAGCCTAGTGAGATAGTAAAATCTCAATATTTTTACTATGTATACCATTATGAAATGTACTGGAATGAAATATGTAAATCAATTAATATTTTGAAGTCACAAAAATCAGTACCTATTTGGATTTAGTTAATTCGTTATAAATTGTTTTATTTGAATCGATGATGATTCTTGTTACCATAGTCTTATTTAGGTTCATTTTTTTACAGAATTTAAATCTCACATTTATATTTCACACAACGCATTTATCTACACACATTGATTCATTGGTGTGATCTATACGAATTCTTACATCCTTGTTACGACGCACACATAATATCGCGTCGCGACGTTTCTCAAGAACGAATCAGTGGAGCGCATAGCGAGACGCGTGCAACGGACGTGTGATAAGATTGCTTTAGATTTGTGATAAGGGATTAGCGGAAATTCATTACAAAGGGGGGGCACACACTTGCCTCAACTCTACATTTCATACATACATACATACTTAAATCTCCTACAAACTGTGAACAACAACACTCTAATAATAGACACAGAAGAGCTGAGCTTACTCTTAACGTTTTCATATTTGAATATTAATTAAGTTTAGAGAAAACCAATTAATTTACATTGTTAAATTAATGACTCTATAATATAATAATAAAATACCAAATATCAACTTGAGTAAATTGAACAAATCACTTAAAATTAATTACTACTCATTATGTCCTATTATGATTCATTTCAGAGTACGAAAACGTCTGTAACCAACGATCTACAGTGGATAAAAGGAGTGGATAAAAGGCAGTCAACTTTTTGACATTTCTCATATACTGAATTTCAGGCGGATAAATTTAGTATATGAGAAATGTCAAAAGGTTGACTGAATTTATACGGGACTCATTACGTCACTCCGCGCGGATAAAATCATCACCACCAAGATCTAATTCTGGTGGTGATGATAAAATCCTTTTATATACAGTCGGCCGTTGATTTATACGTTTTCGTATTTTGAAACGAATCAGAATAGGACATAGTATCACACTCTTCTCTCTTCCTCAGCCCTCCCCCTGAGACCTCTACAGCTTCCTATCTTGGGCAGACTGAATCCATCCGCCTCCAGCCACTCGTCTAATATCATCAGACCACCTTGTTTGAGGATTTCCAACACTTCTTTTGTCCGTTTTAGGTTGCCACTCTAGTACTTTCTTAGTTCATCTGGAGTCTGTGGTTCGGGCGACATGCCCTGCCCAGCTCCACATATGCTTGGCAACCATTTGGACGTCAATTATTTTAGTTTTCTCTCTTATCCACATGTTAGTTTTTCTTACTCTTAACGAAATACCCAGAATTCTCCTTTCCATGGCTAAATCATGTAGCATTTTGTTTGTAAACACAAGAGTTTCACAGCCATACATCAGTATCGGGGGAACGCACGCGTCAAAGACTTTGTCTTTAAGATATTTGGCGTAATTCGGAGACTTCAATCACACTTACTCAAATGATACATTTGTCACATAATCTTTCATATATAAAAACGACTTAAAATATGGTGAAAAATATGGTGTTCGTTTCTCTCTGCCTGCCTGATGAGGAACATAGCGTGATTGGATGTATGTTATATTATAATCTTTCATACAATTCGCTTGTACAATAGTACGCGAAATTGACGAGTTTCATGATTTCTCATGATTACCATCAATAAAAACTCTTGGCTCAGTTCAGATGGAA
Source organism: Molanna angustata (assembly GCA_963576475.1). NCBI lineage: Eukaryota > Metazoa > Arthropoda > Insecta > Trichoptera > Molannidae > Molanna > Molanna angustata. The sequence goes on from OY754982.1 coordinate 9,434,036, forward strand.
CCACCCCAGGAGTAATCCCTTTCTATTGAAAAAGTAATCAGTAAATTCGGACGACGTGGCAAAGAATTATTTTTAATTCCAGTAAACTTTGCAAATTGAAGAGATTGATATTTTCCATCAATCATTAAAAGTGGACAATGTTGTATCGCTGAAGTGCAAATTGAAGAGTTTGGTTAATTTATCATGGATACCATGATCATATCTTGACCAAATTGATATGGGACCAATCGGAAGATATCTCCTTTCTAATAAAGAAAGAATCATCGAAATCGGTCAACGTGGTAAAAAGAAATCGCTGAACTTATATAAAAAAAAGTTCATTGATCCATTTCCTTCTCCAAATGAGATCTTCGCTTCAATGAAAGAAAATAATAAATATAACTATGTTAGACGCCTTTATAATTTTGTTTACTTTTAAAAAACTTCATACCAAGCATGTGAATTTATACTGTCTCAAAACATTTAAATAAACTAGTAAACTTAAAACATTGTGACATTAAAATGCCTTGGGGTATATGTGTTGTACAAAATATTTTAAAGAACGTCATTCATCTTGGCTGCCCACGTTGTGCATCTTCAAAACATCATCGGTCACCTGACGAAAAAACGCCGCGCGATCTAGAAGTTGCTCATTAAATCTCGCGAGATCTGGTACGTTTCCACGGTGCTATCTGCGGTGGATGCTGTGAGGCAGGTAGGTGAGATGACACACGTAATTAGCGATCGAGGACCGCCACCCGTGTTGCGAGCGCGAACGGTAGCCCTACTAGGCACTGCCCACGCACTGCGTTACATGAAACTTGATTTCAAAATAGCATCTCGACGCTTAATTTAACCCAGAGCCGGGGTTGACTTAAAAAAAATAGGTTGTATTTTTTTTAAATATAAAACTTTATTTTTTTTTAAATAATATCTCCTTGTTAAACAAGTACATATAAATCTTTCTACATTCCCTAAATTAAGCATAAATGCTTGTGCTATGGGTGAACGAAGTCGGTCGCGGCAGGTTTCGAACTTGCGATCACTGGATTACAAGCCTAGTGCCAAGAATTCTTTAAAAGTTTAAGTTTGGGATATACAGAAGACACAAAATCTTATAGTATGCAAAAAGCCTATAACAAAATACAAAATATACACTTTTTGCGTGATACCTGTTGAGAATTTAATGGAAAAAATTCGCTGAGAAATTGAGGAATCTTACTGTTAATAGTAAAAATGGCAAATATGAGTAAAGTGCAGTTTTTAAAAAAATAAAAATAATATACCAATTATTGAATCGCTTTGAATATTTTATTTATTTATTATTTAACCCATTTACTTGTTACAATATTCAAAAAACCTAGAAATTTTCCTACAAAACAATTATTTGATGTATTCCAAGTACCTGATTTAGATAATTTATATAAAAATATTGCTTTACAACAAATACATAAAGATACCTTTGGAAAGCGGGCTGAAAATCTAGTGAGTACACAGAGACGGCATCTCATAGGAAATATGATGATACCGAAATGTAATAAGACGCATGCCCAACATCACTATAAATACCTGGGTATACAATATTTTAACAAACTACCTGCCATTATTAAAAAAACACAAAAATTTTATGACTTTAAAAGAAAAATCAAATCTTTAAAATAACAATAAATTTTTATCTATTCCTTTTTCATATTCACTATGTGTATATGTATGTGTGTGTATGTATGTATGTGTATGTGTGTGTATACGTGTGTATGTTTGTATGTGTATGTATGTATATGTATGTATGTGTGTGTATATGTATGTGTGTGTGTATGTATATATGTATATGTGTGTATGTATATATATGTATGTGTATATGTATGTGTGTACATGTGTGTATAAGTATGCGTATATTATATGTGTGTATGTTGTATATGTGTATGTGTGTGTATGTATGTGTATGTGTATATGTGTATTTGTATATGTGTATTTGTATATGTGAATTTTTATTTTTTTCTCCTTTTTGGATAAATTATGGTTTTTATTCTATATTCACTAAAAAAACAAAATAAACTTTAATCATCTGTATGTATTAGCTGTAAGTTGAACTTGATTTACAATTTATTAAATGATTCTATTATTATAAGTAAAATGTATGTAATATGTTAAATGTAGATATGTTATTTGCTCCTGTCCCAAGCACAAGTTTTTAACTTTTTTGGGACAGTACCTATTGAAAAAAAAAATTGTATTAATTTAAATATTTGTACAATGTGTATGTTCATATTATGTTACTCAATAAAAAAAAATATACATTTATAATAATTAATTACACACAAAGATGAGACATAGAAACAAATAAAAATGAAGAATTTTTGTAATATAAAAACATAAAATATAGATTCAGATAAAATATAAACACATAGATTTAGATAAAAACACAGATTAAGATAAAAATAGACAAAAAAGAATCAGAGAATTAGAAAAAAAATAATGATAAGAGAGAAAAAAATCAAATGTGACAATAGATCGACTGCAGTTATATCAGTTGACAGGTATAGCGACTGCAGTTATATCAGTTGACAGGTATAGCGACTGCAGTTATATCAGTTGACAGGTATAGCGAAATAAAAGATCCATAAATTTAAATTTTGTAAATTTCGAAAGCTTTATTGAATGTTTCGCATTCCATTTTAGTTAATTTAATGTCGTGTTGTGAAAATTTGTGAATTTTAAAAGTTCTAAAATATATGTCAATTTGACCAAAAAATATACGTTAAAAAAATTCCAAGGCGGCCCTGTAAAAGGCACCTACCCGTAATGGTAATTGTTAGTTTATGTCGATTAATAAAATAAATCAATTAATCTCGTTCAATTTTAAGTTGTTACTGCAGGCAATGTTAATGTGGAGTTCATTTAATTCATATCAATCTTCTCATCTAACAACATACATTCCTTCATTGCGTACATTTTTTATTTTATTTAAATGCGCTACATAATCAAGATATTCTTCTCAAATAAATATTAATTGAATTCACAATTATAACAATTACCTTCGATATTTCAACGTTTCAAGACAATCATTCGGACTGTGTTGGCTTACGGATGTGAGGCGTTGACAATGACCGAATCAGCCGAAGCATTGGATATTTGCGTCAAATCTGTGATCCAGTGAAAGAAGGGAAAGATTTGAAGATTACAAAAGATTTGAAGATAAGACTACAAAAGTCAAAAAATACTCCCAATACAGAAAAAGAAAAGAAAAGAAAGGAAAAAGTATATCTAAAAAAGATACGTATAGGTACATATGAATTCACAAAAAACTATAACATTGAAATAACTTTAAATGAAGTAAAATAAACAAAAACGATTATATATTTGCAAATATACAAATCTGCACCGAAAATATATCACAAGTTGTCTCTCTCATAAAAAAATGTATATATCGTCTGTTTTTAATAATAATTAGAATTTATGCGCCATTTAGTGATACAAGATCATTCCAAGGGCGCTATACCATATTTGTTGGCTCTACGAAATAATGCACTTTTAAGATGTCCACTGAAGGTGTCAATGCTCTGAGGTCCACGTATGTCGTGGGGCAATTAATTCCATTTTTAAGGCCCGTTCACACTGAAACCACGATCATAGTAAGCCGCCTTATTGACTCTGTCCAATTCTTTTAAAGAGTTGGTACTCTGTGATCCAGACGATCTCAATGTTTGCTGTCTTCCTGATAGAACATTCTCTTAAAACAGTTCTTGTGGAGCCAAGACGTTCAGGAATTTAAATATAAGTATTTGTATTTAAATATAGCATAGATTTTCGTATCATAGATTACAGTTATTCCAACAATTCAACAAAGTTCTAAAGAGGCATCTCCGGTTGGAATAATTTATCGATTCGATAAAATATGTGTTTTGATATTAATATTAGTATTGCACGAACTATCAAGATTTATGATTTTTAGCGTGCCATGGTCACTTTCATAATAACGTTATTGATAATCCAGACTGTTTATTCACGTTTCGGTTTTGGAATATGTATTTATAAGGAATAATTCCCTCGCTATACATACGAAAATGAATTATTATATTATTATTACGAATAACATTCGCTGTGTGAAAGTTTAGATTTATGCGTTGAATTTTAGATTTATATTATATTTTCACAAAATTTCGTTTCGTAATAAAATTTACAGTCAATGTTGTTCGCAAGAAGAAATGATAAGTGACTTATAAGAAGTTATTAGTGTAAAAATGTTATGGTATTTTTTGTGATATAAATTTGAATCACTCAATTATTTCATTTTTACTCCACACTACCCTTATGGGTCATCATCATCATCATCACAACCCTTGATGGGTCCTAGCTGCCTCCAAGAATCTTTGCCTTACTGCTCTATCGCTGGCTGCCACTTTCCAGTTCTGTTGCACCATAGCCCGACAATCCGCGACAACGCCGTCCAACTATCGTATTTAGATCTCCTTACGCTTCTTCTACCGATCATTAGACAATACCCTTTTTGGGAGCCCCAGATCATCCATACGGTTTCATGGATGATCTGGTTTATTAACTTAATCTGATGCATTAATGCAACGTCACATCATATTTAACCAGATATTTTGTTCTTCTTTAATTTATAAAAAAAATATATTGCTCTACCTATACCTTAAAGTTTTTTTATAATTATAAGATAAATGTCAAAAATCGGGGGATACTTATTATTTTCCTACAAGAATATATACAAAACATAATTAAAAAGTTAAGGTATATTTTTCTTTATTAATATCCAAACTTACTAGGTTATTTTTTTTCAAAATGATTCGTTTTGTAGTAATGAAGCAATTTCAAATTGAAAAAATAGGTACGTTGGCAGCAGTCGCCCTTTAAAAAAATACCTATTCGAAAAACGTTTATTTCAAAACGCAATATCGTCGATTTTGAATGTCGCCACGTTAAACAAAATTACTCAAAATTTCATTATAATTCTTATTCACTGTGTACTAACAGCAACCTGTGTGTGTGTCTGAATTTGCAATGTCAGAAATGGTCTTATGTAATTGCACATTAAGTATGTGTAAAGTTGTGCAGAGATAGAGGTAGTATGTATACATAATGTATGTGCTAAATATTAATTGTTGGACAGCACCGCACCGGTGCTAATGAACTTCCATACAGCCCTCACAGTGCTATGTTACCAACAACTTACATTTCAGTACTTCTAATGCTGCGTTTCGCAAACTTTCAATTGCCAAGATTATGAATTCAGGTAAGTGACCTCTTGAATTAACAAGAACAAGTAAATTATTAGTAAAACGATACATAGCAGAATATTTACTTCTTTCTTCTTCTTTTTCTTGCCCTTCTATTCCGTCTTTTCACCCACCATCACCCGTTCTGCTTATAGGGATATATCATGTTATCCGTCACTCTGTGAAACATGGACCATCAGCCAACGTGAAACGGGATGTCTGTCTGCGTTTGAGATGTGGTGCTACAGAAGCATGGCTAAAGTTCACTGGTCAGAACACATCAGCAACGACGAGGTACTAAGTAGGGTTGGAGAGACAAGGCAAATTATGAAAAGAATTGCCCGACAGAGAACAACTTGGATAGGCCACAACATCCGGCACAACAACAACAACATCAGCCACAACATCCCAGGCCTGCTTTTTACCATCGTCGAAGGAATGATTGATGGGGGTAACTGTAGATGTCGCCCCAGAAACAACTATATAGACTAGATAATCGGTGACGTGCGCTGTAGCAGTTACAAAGAGATGAAGAGACTGGCGGACGAAAGAGATAAGTGGAGGGATCGAGTGTTTGGTGCAGACCAATCCTAGGATTGTGACCAAGAAGAGAGTTTTCCGTCACTCTATTAAATTTTAATTTTAGATTTTATTTAATTATTTATTTTTAAATTATTTTTAACTCTTATTAAATTACACATACAGATGATTTAAAAATATGCTCTCACGTATGACTCAAGTTATTTTTTACGATGTCTTTGGCGCACAAAGGTCGTTCTGTTCGTAACATAATAATTCATACGCTAATAACTAATAAGTTACCCCGTTTATTTTTCAACGCTGACGGTTCATTGGAGACGGTTCTCGACTTGGTACAGAGACTTATAAAATAAATATACGCAGACTGTAAAATAATGTGACTCGTTAAATAAACAAATACTAAAAATAAAAAACCTAAGTACGAACAATGAGCGTTTTATGGTCAAAAGCGGGTAAGTCCACTCGCGTAACAATACTCGCAAGACGTATAATTATTGCGATTGCTAAATTGTAAACATTAAATAAAATATCATATGAAATAAAATACTTTTGAGATAGAGGTTTTAGAGTTTTTTTTTTATCCTGGTTGTCGATGTTCTAAGTGAATGAAGTATATATGTAAAAAAAAGAAAAGAAAACCAATCATATGATCGCAGAGTAGCCATGTAGCAATTCAAAACTAGTACTGCCTCAGAACAGACTATGTCTAGCGAGGCAGTAAAATTTCCAATGTTTGGAAAAAAAAAATAATAATTGTGAAATTGTTACTAGGTAGAAACTAAAAAATAAAATTGTATTTTTGTTCCTTTGTAATAATTTATTTATAATGTTATAAATATACTATTCATTCATTCATTCAAAATAATCATACTAAAGGAGTATTTTGCGTAAAAGCCGTGTCGAATGTTTTGAAATCATGAAATCTAATGACTTGCAAAAAAATGTGATACACTTGTCATATCTTGTCACGAGATAAATTGTCACGTGATACAGGTACTATAACACTATAACTATTCACGAAAAAATTGTGAAATGCTTTAACTCGTTACGAAAATATTGTGATATACTATAACTTGTCACGAAAATATTCTGATATCCTATATTTTGTCACGATAAAATTGTGATATATTATGTTTTTTGTGAGGTCCCGGTACAGGGACCTTCTTCACCTATTTGTGTTCCCGTTATTGTGGTCGTCGGTTTGGTCCTGAAAAGAATCTTTCGTGCCGTTTTGGCCGAGAGGTCGTTCGGCGTTCTGCCGCCGGCGCCGCCGCGATGGTGTTGATTCGTTTCACGCATACCCTATAAATTGTAATATCCCATAACTTGTCAAAAAAGGTAATTTCCTATCAAATGTCACGAAAAAAAGGTGATATCTTATAACTTTTCAAAAAGATTGCGATGTTTCATAACTTGTCACATAAAATTGTGATATCCTATGACTTGAAACAAAAAAATCAAAAACATTTCACATGGTTCATACTTGACCCTCAAATTTAATATAACACATGCATATACATACACACCATCACGCCGTATCCCTACTCGGGGTAGACAGAGAGAACTGAACGATAGACTCCTCTATCTTTATTACGTGTTAAAAGTTGTTATTTGTTGTTTGAAGCAAAACATGTATGACATTGCATGTTTTGCCTCATTTACATCCATGAATCGTGTCATACATGCTCTCCTATTATTATTACTTAAATTTAATATTAAATTCTACCAAAAAAGTTCTTGAATAGTAGTGGATAACAAACATAGCACAGAAAAAAAAATTGACTTATAGGGTTTTGATTCTATTAAAAGTGTAATGTCGTCTCGTATAAAGACATCGCCACATCATATGTAGGTAAGGTGAGGATATCCAACCGATCATAATTCACCTTTAGTCTGTAACGTTACACGCAAGGCGCGAACCTGGACCGTCTAGGTAATATGTCATACCACCACGGCCACTAAATTACCGAATATTCTCTGTCGTATGGCGTACCTCCATTATTCATACAGAACAACACTAAAACAAACAGAGCTATTAAAGTATTCTGTCATTTGGTATGCACGGATTCAGGGTTGCCACAAAATCGGTAAAAAAATCTGTTTTATATATACATGTGATGATGAGATGGGTGGTGGCAGAGCAGTCAGCGCGCTGGATTAGTAATCCAGTGGTCGCGAGTTCGAATACTGCGACGACCGGATTTCGTTCACCTATAGCACAAGCATTTATGTTTAATGTAGTGAATGTATGTGGATGTATATGTAATTACTTGTTTCGAGGACATATTTATTCAAAAAATTTCGAGGACATATTTATTCACGGAATATCCCACAATGTGGGATAACCAGCGACAGGTGTACTACCTTATAAAAGAAGTACGACACGTGTGTGTTTCAACACACACCTGTCTCGTCTCATATCCAGAATGTGTTGTAAACCTCATTACTGAAATATGTAAGATGTTATTTTGCCTGTTGTATTTTCGATTACCGGGCTCTTAAGGGATGTATTAATAAAGTGTATTAAAATTAAATAATAAATTGACTTAAATTTAAAAATATCCAAAATTATTTTAAACATACTTACCACAAAATTGATTACGCATTAATGATATTTTTTTGCACAATTTTAGAAAATGTATACCAATATTTTTATAAATTCGACCGACCGTTACGGCACAGTAGATGTTCGTGTGATTTCAGTGCTGGCGTACCGAGTTCGATTCTCAGAAGAGGATAAATTTATATAAAATTATTTTTCACGCATTTATTGCTTCCTTGGGATGAAAATACTGGAAGAAATTAGCATTTGTGCCAGATAATTAGCAATATAAAAATAAAATAAAAATAAATAAATACTTAGGTACATACTATACAATTTTAATTTCCAATTTTTTGTATGTAACATTTTACCACGTTGTTTGATTTCGAAGATTCTTTTGTCATTAGAATGGAGGTATCTTCCGATTGCTACCATTTCAATTTGGTCAAGCTCTGATGTGATCGATGACGAAATCATCAAAAACTAAAAAAAATGCTAATCAGCGATACTGATTTACTAAGTAGATCCCATAATATATTTTCGTCGAATGATCCGTTTCCTCGTTGGGCGGTCTTGGGTAGATATTTTGATCGTCATTAAGTTTTGAGCTTATAGTTTTTTTCTATGTTTAAGTGGTATATTGTTTTGAAGTTACAGGTATTTAATAAGGAACGTCAGTGATTTGTTCTCGTCAAAATTCACAATGATGAAATGTAAAGTTGTATTGCGCGATATTTGAAAAGGAAAAAAACATATTTTATAAAAAAAACACCTACAGTAAAAAAATTAAAATAAACTAATAAGTAGTCAATTATATTAAACTTTTAAATTATTTATAGTGACTAATATATGTACTATGAACTTAAGTTGAGACAAACGAAATGCTAAGTTCCTTATATACGGAACTCTTCTCCGACCAGTCCAAACAAACGCAGCGGAATGTTGGGCACTGACTAAAAAGGACGAAAATATGTTATTGGTGTTTGAAAGGAAGATATTAATGAAAATCTTTGGCCCAACTAAAGATGAAGGGGCCTGGAGAATACGGTATAATCATGAGCTAGAGGCAATGTACAAGGAAACAAATGTAGTCCAATTTATTAAAATTCAGCGCCTACGTTGGCTTGGACATGGACGGATGCCGGATGGATGATGACCGTATTCCTTAAAAGGTATTAGACACCAGTCCCGAAGGCAGGGGCGTGTCTAGAACCTTCGGACTAGGCAAACCCTAAAAGAAAATTGGGAAATGTCGAAAATTTAATGTTTTTTTTGCATAGCTGTTCATTTGAGTGGCCACGAAATTTTTTTTAAAATTACATGCAAAAATAATATTTACATTTGTGGCCCTGTCAAGCATCGTATCTACATTTTTATCTTGTAGTATGGTTTCAAAATATTAGGTCTTGAATTTCTTAACATATTCACAGGCAAACCAAGGATCTCGGCTTCTATAAGCAATTCCGCTACTGCCCGAAGGGAGAAGAAGTAGAGGCAGACCAAGATTGAGATGGCTGGATGACGTGCTGTACGATAAAAGAGAAATGGACCTGATAAATTGGTGAAGACTGGCGGTCGATAGGGAGGGATGGAGACGATTTCTGGAGGAGGCCAGGGTCCGTAGCGTACTGTAGCGCCAATGATGATGATGAGATAAAATTACTTTTATTTAATGTAAAAAAACGCCAATTGCTACCGTTATTACATTTTTAAGTACATGGATTCTTTTGCATGCGTATAATAAAATTTCCATTTTTTTTATATTTATATAAGTCATTTATTTTCCTATCACGTTTTATTTGAGGGTGCCACCAAATTTATATTACGTAAATGTATTTGGAGGGGGAATCATAAAAACGATTTGAATAATAAAAGCATTTCATCTTATTTTCGAGTTTGTGACACCCCTTCGACTTGCATCAAAAGTATTCTAAAGCTATGCAAGTCGATGCGGTTAGTGATGGGCAATATATATTTTTATCTGAATCTTTAAACCTATGTTTAATTATTTTTACAAAGGTTCTCTGGTGTCTAAACAACATTTTTTTATGGTGTGCATTAACATTTAGCTGTTATGTGTTTGTAAAATATCGAGCGTTTGAATCAGTGGAAAACCATTTGATTTCTGTGACGGCATCTTCGGTTCGGTTTACAGCAGATGAGATGGTTTATGAAAAATATTTTTACGCAATTTTTAATTGAGTTGGATGCACGGATTAGTCGGTAGAAAAATGACTACATCCACAAAATTGTAACAAATTTGTAACAAACATCCAACTCACATACCACTTAGAACTTAGACTACAGACATACGCTACCAAAGATTACCACAGATATACGGTTAAAACACTTGCATCTACATATGTAAACACATAAATGGTTTCCAATATTAACAGAGAGACATACTAGACAAGTCAACGTACAGATACCTAAGACCAAGTCAACTTTTGGTCGAAGACATTTTCAACTCCTTAGAGTCAAAGTATTCAATTTGATTTCATTGGAGTTGAAATAGGCTAAAAACTAAGTTTTGATTGTCGCCTCCGAGGATGATGGTGTAACCATCGAAAGCGCTCAGGCTAATTTTAACTCAATTTGTGGATTAAAACTGTGTTTTACATTCGTAATAACACAAGAAAATTTAAAAATGAATAAAAAACACACCAAAATTTAATCAATAAATTACTTGTTACGAAAACTTACAATGACACTTTGAAAATTACCTACATATATACAAACTTAATATAATAGAAAACTGCACCAGAACAGGTGTTTAACATAGTGAAGCAGTTTACGTTTCTATCTAGGTTTGAGAAATGTAGAAAACTGTTATTAATTGTATTACACAATAAAAAAAATGAACCACGAAGGTCAAAATCCTTTGAAAAATATTCCTGTAATTAAAATTAAATAAACTATGAAATAACGTCAATCATGTATGTATGTTTGAAAGGCATGTGACAAATATACGATACTTTTATGGTCAAAAGAAAAACCTATTAAAGTTCGTCGTTTAAAATCAAGTCTCGTTTGTCCATCACTAGTCACTGTGGTATGTTTTTCTTTCCCGGTAGGGGTCGCTACACTGTTTCGAACCGGCTGTGAAGATTTTACGATTTTTATTTTATTTTGAATAATGGCACCGCAGGAGCGACGGGCCGTCTCGAAAAAGGTGTGACAGTCTTACTAATGCGCCTCTTGTTCCATGTCAATGTGTGAACACACAAATATCCGATATAGATTATCAGCCATTTCGAAGAAACACACTTTTAACAATAATAAGGACGCTCATATTTACATATAATATTTATTTACAGGCATATTTGAGCGGCACTTTATACGAAAGAAACAAGCGACAAATTTATGGTAGAAAATAATTTGACACGAAAAAAGCGTCGTTATATAAGCCTGTTTTTGATTGAGACATTTAGATTTTATATAAAATTATTGAAAAATGGACTATGAAAACAAATAATTAATTTATGTGAATCTATAGGTAAGCGAAAATTTCGGACTCCTTTTTTAGTTAATTGCGCGCACGGAGGAGTTTGAGAATTTGCATAGTTAAAGTTTATATGGAGGAGAGCAGAAAGATAATTTTTATACATAATATGTGTTATAAATACATTTAATTAAAAAAAAATTCACACCAAACTATTTTGTTTTCATTAGAACTTGAGAGAGAAGGGAAGCCTAACTTTATCTACATATAGAAAAATAAAAAAAACATGAAAAAAATACGTTCATTAGTAATTTACTTCAATACATTATGAAATTATATTCACGAATTTTATAAGATTTGAGTGATTTAGAAGAAGATGAAGAAATATTTATTTTGGTACGCTTCTTTCACATCACCAACCGCCTAAAAAAATATTAAGTAAAAAATTAAGCCCCATCTTCATAACATCTATAATTTTACACATTCAAAACATTGCTTACATTGTTTTTTATTTAACCAGCAGGGCGACTCATGAAGTTGATAACAGTAAAATTAAGATCAACTTCAGACTTTAGCAATATTTGAGGTTAAATTAAATGAATAATTAGGTATATTAATTTATACAACAATTAGTGATAATTTCATACCAAACGTTGATATTAACAAATTTTCGTGATTAAATGTAAAGAAATGTTAAGATTGGATTAAAATCGAGTACTGATTTATACATTTTTAAGATTACGACAAGCTAAACACGTATTAAGAACGTGTCATGAGTAGCCCCCCAGATATGACTATTGACAAAGCCATTTGAAATTTGTAGGGATTTATTTTTATTTTACAAGAGGAAGGCGATTTATAGATGTGACAATATTTTAGAAGGGATCATAATATTCATTGTCGTCACATTTTTATTTCCTATTGCATAAAATATAAGTAAATTTACATATATGGTTATAGTCATTTTATGTGGCATTTTTTATATCGTCGTTATCGTGAAGAGTAAACCCCAAATGAACATATTCTTTTATTATTTTCATCGTAAGAAATATGCAATTCTTAAACCAAGGCAAATCTGTATCATAAATATATAATGTCTAAAATAAATTAACTTTCATTTTCATAATATGACATATTATTATGCTAAATTATTTCCCATCGCACTAATTTATTAAATTGGCAGAATCAAATTGAACGTTTGCAGACGTTTTGGGGATTTATACAGACTGAAAATTGGGATTAATTAAAACAATATTTGATGGTATTAACAATCCGTTATGCTACGTCTCTCATGGACTAGGCAAAAAGACAGATGATGCATGTGAAAGTATGGAAAATAAAGACAGTCATGAATATATCTTCACTGATGGATGTAGGCCTCTTGTAAGTATTTACATTTGTCTTTTTTTAGCTTTTCGGACCCATTTCCTTCCAGTGACGGGGACAATACCATAGACCCACCTTTTCTGAGGTTGGCCTATTCACCCGTTCATATCCCATGGTCTCCATTTCAGAATTCTGGGTTTGCTCATTCCCTGTCTGACAAAATGACCCGCCCATTGCCATTTAAGTTTTGCAACTCGATCCATGTCCTCATTTATTTTTCTGTCTCATTGACTAACGCCTAGCATTTGCCTTTCAATGGATCTTTGAGTGCATTTTAGCCTATGTATGGTCAGCGCAGTTAGCTCGATAGTTTCCAGACCATGCGTAAGCACAGGCAGGATTCTTGTTTAAAACATTTTTCTCTTTAGACTTATGGGAATATCTTTCTTTTAAGACACGTTTAACTTTCCCTAAGCCGTCGTTGGCTTTGATAATATTTAGGTCCCCTTCAATGTTATTTAGAAATTAAAGATATATTTAAGGTTTGCGAATCGAATATGACCATGGGGTTTGCGAATCAGTGCATGTTAGCAGTAAGTACATATACATACCTACATACCATCACGCCATTTCCCTATTTGGGGTAGGCAGAGAGAACCGAACGCCAGACTCCTCTCTCTTGTCATACATTCCTCGCTTCATTCACGTCCATACATCGTCTCATACACGCTCTTCTATTATTCTTACTTCTAACATCACCATCTTTCAAAATCCCATTTATGTGATCGTGCCAACTTTTTCTTGGCCGCCCTCTACTTTTCGTTCCTCTTTTATCAGCCTTGTATACTTTTTTGTCAGACGGTCATCACTCATTCTTTCTATGTGGCCGAACCACCTTAGGGCATTTATTTTCATCTTACTTACGATATTTCTTTCAATCATACATTCTCGTCTAATATCCTCATTTCTTATTCTATCATACATCGTTTTACCACACATTCGTCTTAGTGACCTCATTTCAACCGCGTTAATTCTACTTTCATGCGTCTTCTGCCATGTCCATGTCTCACTAGCATACATGAGAGTCGGTGCGACGATACCATTGTGTACCGCGAGCTTTGCTTGCCTCGAAATAATTGGGTCAGCCATTACCGGTCTTAATGCACCATTCACTCTATTACCTGCCGTTACTCTCCTTTCAATATCTTTTTCCAATCTTCCATCACGCTGAAACATGCTTCCTAAGTATAGATATTCATCGACTTGTTCTAATTGTACATTCTCCACTCGTATCTCGCATTCTGTTCGTCTTTCGCTCTTCTCAAATACCATCACTTTAGATTTAGTTGCATTCATTCTCAATCCATTTTGCATGCATCCATCGAATACTATTTTAACCAAACATTCCAAGTCTTCCACGCTTTCAGACATTAATACTTTGTCATCCGCATACATTAGATCACATACAGTCACACCTTCCAGTTTCAGCCCAATGTTCTCATTCTTTAGTGCTCTAACACAGTAGTCAATGTATAGTTTAAAGAACCACGGTGATAGCACGCACCCTTGTTTCACTCCCATATTAATGGAGAACCATCCTGTGAGAGAGTTTTCAATTCTCACACAGGCTTGGCTTTCCTCATACAGAGATGATATTGCCCCTATCAGCCTGCTACCCGCTCCATACACTGATAGCACGTTCCAAAGTTTTTCACGGTCTACTTTGTCATATGCCTTTTCCAGATCTATGAAAGCGCAGAAAAGCTTCTGGTTTTTTGCCAGAACCTTTTCAGTCGCCATTCGTAGGGAAAAAATTTGGTCGGTGCATCCTCTACCTCCAACAAACGCTCCTTGTGCATCCCACACCTTGCTTGCTGTATATATGTACCTACTTGCTAGCAGTAAGTAGGTACATATATTATTATAAATATCATTTAAATAAAAAAATACCCTTTTTATAGCTATTATTTATAGAAAATGTTTTTCAATCTAAGAATGGTCGGTAGGGTCAACCTTATGTTACAATTTATATAAATATTTTCGTTTAATAGATGGAAAAGTTAGATAGTATAAGATACATATCATACCTACGGGTATCTATTTATGTAACTTGTGATAGAAACTCATCTGTTTAAAAAAACTTAATGCTTAAAAAAAAAACTTTTTTTTAGTGTTCCTATTTGTAATTGTAAAGCGCCCTTGAGGTGGACACACAAAAACGGCGCTATGTAAGTAAGCCAGTTTTATTATTATTATTATTATTATTATCTTTAATGTCTGCTATGAAAGATATCTATGGGGCTATATCTAACCAAACTACTTTAAGAGACACGGCGTGATGATGTGTTTGTGTGTGTTTTATTATATATTTAGTTTTCATATATACATACCTACTATAGAAAAAAATTCCATCAAGGATTATAAAAAGTCCATTTACGATGCTAACACCCCATAATACATCTCTCCCAAAGTATTAATAGCTTCAGATTTGTCACAGAAATAAAGCCTCACTGGATTTAAGGGACCTTTTATTATTTGACTCGAATTATTTTGAGGACAAAGCTTACGAGGCGACTCTTTGTGTAGCCACAGTATAAAGAAATATATCTTACGATTGGTAGATTTATTATTTTAGGTAACGTATTAGTCAAGTTTAATGTAATTTTATCTATTTATCAACATATTGATACCACACAAGCCTTTTAATATTATTTAATAGATATTCAAAGCTCAGGTGTTAATTACAGTTAATTTATTATTATTCATAAAATACTTATGAGTTTAACTGTACTCCCAAATTAATAGCTTAATACCTGCGAGGCTATTATGTGTTTGAGAAAATATGTCATATAACACTTCACCTTAACAAACTCCACTGTTTCGTTAGGTTCTTTAAGTGTCCAAAACGAATAGATTACAAACTATACTTGCTGCATGGTGTTTAAGAATTTGAATGACTAAGCTCCACGCTACATTAGAAGTTTGTATAATCATACATGAAGTTTGTCTGGATCACACAGTACCAATTCATTCAATAAATTGTACAGAGTCAATATTTATTTATTTATATAATTTATGTACATGTGTACAAAGCCAGGTTTATTGCCATAAGGCAATTTTTTCCGACCAACCCGATTAACGTGAAGTCTCTGAAGTTAAATTGGTACAATACTTATTTAGTGAGAAATAAATTGATAAATAAGTAAGAATAATAAAAATAACACCTCACATAGCAATGAGGAAAGGAGGTTACGGAAGGATATAGAAGGAATTCAGGAACTATTTGACATATAAAGTTTTTTTAGTTTACCTTTAAATATTTGAATGGATTGAGTTGACGTTACTTCATCACTTAGGTCATTCTATAGTCTAGCTGATTGTACTTGAAAAGAAGAACTGAAAACTTCTGTATTGTGAATGGGGATAGCTAGTGTAGGACGTTCAGCAGATCAGCATTATGAAGGTTTATTTTGATTATTTATATCATATAAGACATTTATAGAGTAATGGTATGTCATTTTTTTATTTTATAAATTATATTTGGTTATGTACGCCACGAAATGAATAAACGTTTTTTCATTCATTCATACCATCACGGCATATCCCACAATGTGGGGTAACCAGCGAAAGGTGTGCAGGTGTGCATTGCCTTATAAAATGGAGCACAACATATCTGTGTATACCCACACACCAGTCTCGCCTCACCTAAAAAGGCACTATATTCAGAATGGGTGGTGAACCTCATTGCTGAACTATGTGAGATGTTATTGTTGCCTGTTGTATTTTCGATTACCCGGCTCTTACGGGACACTCGAAAACAATAATAGAAAAGAGTGGAAGCACTATTCGAAGCCGGTGCCTCACAGCTAGACGTTAAACGTTAATTTTTAATATATTGAAATGATGCGATGTTTTTACAGTAGGTACATAATCATTTTTTCATGTACAAAAAATAAAGGTACAATATGAAAATATCCAATTATACAAAGCCGAACTTGTTTCTATTATAAATTGTAAAAAAAAAACTTATAAATTGAAACACAGTTATATTCCACACTGAGTATTTTTATTTGCCTTTATTTGCCTTTATTCTATTATTACTTTCAATAAACTAAAGCAACGTAGACTCTGAAATAGGATTTATTCAACAGAATAAAAAAATGAACATTTTTTAGACGACATCACTTGCCATAAATGGCAATAAAATCGCCACTTGTGCGTCAAGGTGCGAGGAAGTATCTGGAGGAGTTTTTTAGGGAGGACTCAAGAGTGACACGGTCTTCAGTAATGAAGAGGACGAACAAGAAGACTAATACCTTGGTACTCAACGTTATATTTCTATTGCAAATTTTTATTGTGATGATAATATTTTGACATAAAACATATGATAATCTGAAAGATACTCCATCCAGATATATGAATCTTAATGCTACATTCTCCCGTGATTAATTTATACGATTTACCATCTTTTGTGGGAGATTTACAAACAATTTTGGATCGCGTTATAAAAATGCAAAGTACGAGATGGGAAATCAAGATTAAGACAATGAAATCCTCTTAAATCACATCCATCTGAATCCTTTGGGACCCTTTATTATGGAATTACTCCTAAACCTGATGTATGAGGTCATAAATAAGGATATTAAAGAATAATAATAATTCGTTGGCATATTTAACCTGCGTTGTTTATATTTTATATTGAGAAATTGAATCCCTCTCATACTCAGCCAATATTTATTATAAATATGATGTATTTTGTTTTGATACTAAATTTACATTACTTTATTACGTCGGTCCCTATGTATGTGGGAAAACATCTCAAAATACAAATTTGTAGGTATTTTACATCTCAGCAGAGACGTAGAAGAAAGAAGTGGTATTTTGGAAGCTTATGAATCAATGCTTAAGACTTGTCATCGGCTGGCTAGTGTTCACTTTGTTTCAATGTATCTGCATACTAAACAATTAACGCTACATAAGAAGGCAGTTTTTTTATAATATTAGGCAACCCACCATTAGAAGAGTGATTTGTGCCAAACGGAAGAAAACATAAAAAATATATTAGTGAATATTACGACTTACAGATTAATACTATTGATTTAGATAAATTAAGATATTGCGGAATAAATAGCAAGAGAGTTAAGTGATAAGAGATGCGACATGTTTACTGGTAGAGGGACTTTTAAGTTGGGATAGATGCCATATTCGTAGTACATCGTACATTCAAAGAACACGCGATCAAGTGTTTCCAATTCTGCCCCGCATACACATGAAGGGTTTTCTTATAACAAGGGAGTTAATGTTATGAAATTCTAACAGTTTTGTATAAATTTAAGTCCAATTTAAAAACATAATTTACTGAATAATTTATCTAGGTGTTTTTGTGTCATTTTTCCACCATCACTCCGCACTCTCATATAATTTCCGGTTACTCACATATACTTCCGGTTACGACTCGCGTGAGCGAGTTACTTTATAAATTGAATGAAAATTTATTTAATTATTTATCTTATTGTACACAATATACCTATAAAAAATATCATGCACGCTGGCGGTCTTATTGCCACTATGCATTTTCTTCCAACCAACCAGAACTAGGCAAGTAGATTGGTCCCAAAAAAAAATTTACCAGCACCTTTTTCATTTATTTATTTATGTATATCTACGGCCAGAAGCCTTTTACTTTTTTTTACTATACATAAAATACAAAATAGTTAGACAATATTACAAAAACAATAATTGTATGCAAATTACAAAAATAAGAGTTGACAATAAAAAGGAAAAGAAAAAACATCGGAAATATAATATATAGCTAATTAAAAAAATAAATAAAGTGATGTAAAATTATGAAAAATTACAATACAAATAAGTAACGAACGTTATGTATACACGACAGCTTAAAGATTATTTGAGGTTAGGAATAAGATTTTTTTTTTTGTTTAAGGAAATTCACCCTGTAATAGGAATAAGGTTATTATGTATTCGAATTTGATCACATTTTTAAAGGAATTAAATTTCTCAATATAATATTTCTGGTTGGTTGGAAGAAATTGCCTAATGGCAATAAGCCCGCCAGTGTACAATTATATTTGTTTATATTATGTACAAAAAGATGTATAAATAAATAAATACATAAATTTACGTAGTTGTATGATACCTCTTATTTTTAATACTACTTACTAATTATTTTTTGTGTTGTAAATTTTCGCGTTATATGTCAAATTTGACAGCTTTTCTGATGATGGTAAAAACGAACTGTGGTATAGTCTACCAGTGTGGCCGTAAAAACCAGCCAGAGCTTATGTTAAATAATATACAATACAGTGTGAATTATGGCAAAGCAGTATTCATAAGGGTAGAGAGCTGAATGTTACATGGGCGGGGAAGAGGATCACACATTGCCAATCACCCAAATACTTTGGTGTTACGTTAGACAGAACGCTTTCATATAAACAACACTGCGTTAACACCAAGCAAAAAGTCTTGGTCTGTGTTTATCCGCAACTGACTATGCCTGCCCTGTTTGGCAAATGTCATCGCATGCCAAACAAGTGGACATTGCAGTATACGACATGGCCCGCCTGGCGTCCGGATGCTTTAAACCTACCCCAGTGCATAAATTTTACCCAATTATTGGAATCGCTTCACCTGACATCAGAAGAAAGGCGACGGCTGATGGAAAGACACAAACAGATCCATGTTTCTAGACACCCCCTTCGCAACCACATGATGGCTGCACCGAGATTGCGGTCGAGAAAAAACATTCTTATATCTACTATCGAATTGGGAACCTCCACAAAATGGTATAGAGAGGATCTATGGAGGCAAAAAATTGGCAGCAGACTCTGGATGACACCATCTGAGGAAGTGAACACCGCGCTAAGTCTGGACTTTCCAACATGGCGGACCCTTAACAGACTGAGATTGGGGGTGACTAGATGTAAAAAGAACCAGCAGAGGTGGGGATTTCTGGAGGGAGAAGATACGTGCTGCGACTGCAGAGAGGAGCAGGATGACGCCCAACTACTAATATGTCCACGAATGAAGACAACATGTAGCACAAGTGACCTAATGACAGTGAACTACAAGGCGATATCCGTCGCCTGCTGGAGTGGCAAGGTCTATGGTCCGGACCCGTAAAGTAAGTAAGTAAGTAATCTTAAGACAAAAATAAGAAGAAAATAAAGATAATATAATAAATAAAAACAAAAGAAGATTGAATATTGAAACATTTCATATCAATGAAAGGGAAACAAAATTATGAGGAGAGGAAGAAAAAATCAGGAGTAATCACATAAATATTTTTGTTTTAGCCCTTTTCATTCTTTCAATTCAATCGAAATTATATATTACATACTTTTGACTATTATTAAATTTGTCTGATTTCCAAGTTATATTGTTTTAACTTCATCACTTAGATTCGATCCTTCCATCTCACTTAATAACTTAAGATGAATCATTGTTCTTCTCTCCCCCTGGCAACAGTCAATATTCTGCCTTAATCAAGAAAAGAGATGCATATGACTCTGGCTGTATCTTCAACATCCACTTGCCTTTATGATTAACAATATCGAAAGGGACCCTTAAAATAATACTGTATATCAATCAATTTGATCGCGAGTTATGTGAAATGTCAAAATATACATTCCCAGTATGTATTTTGAGAAATTTGGAATAGTGGGTGAATTAAATATATTGTATTAGAAACATTGAAATTGATAGAAGATAGTGAAGGATATGGTGTAATTAATATGCGGTTGTATTCTAGATTCTGATGAAGAATCTTTGGATGAACCCGCACAAGTACGAAATAATTTTGGATTTTTTTTTTGTTTTCTCTTATCTTTGCTGGACGCCGATGGGAAGGGAAGCCGATGTGTCTCCTTCGGGAATCGAACCCGGGACCTTTGGCTCAGAAGTCAGATATGTTACTAACTGAGCCACGAAGGCCGCTATTAGTGATCGTGGACTACCACAAAGTTAGAGTCAAATCGCCATCTTAAACTTGTCTTAAAATGGTTATTATACTTGAAGTTCTTACTCTTCATAATTATTGAAGAGTCATGAGTAGGCCTTCGTGGCTCAGTTGGTTAGGTATCTGGCTGCTGATCCAAAGGTTCCGGGTTCGATTCCCGGTGGAGGCCTAGTTTTAAATTGTTTTTTCAGTCTGGATCTTTAGACGATTAATATCGTAAGTTTCCAGAATGTACCAACTTGTTATTGGGTGCGTGTTAATTTAATATTCGACATATATTATCTATTTTTATTTTTAATATAAAAAGTGAATATGCCCTTTAAACAGGCACATATTCATCTTCCTACATTCCCTAAATTAAGCATAAATGCTTGTGCTATAGGTGAACGAAATCGGTCTAGGCAGGATTCGAACTCGCGACCACTGGTCACGAATTACATTATGTTGGTCTATTATTTATACCATCACGCGAAATCCCACAATGTGGGGTAACTATCAACGGGTATGCGGGTGTGCATAATCTTATAAAAAAGAAGTAAGACACGTGCGTGTATGCTCACAACTTCACTCTGTCTCTTCTCACGTAAACAGGCAACATTCAGATTATTGCTGAACTTTGTGAGATGTTATTGTTGCCTGTTGTATTTTCGATTACTCGGCTCTTACGGGACACTAGAAAACGATGATATTTGAAAAGAGTGGAAGCACTATTCCAATCCGGTGCCTTACAAAGCAACTCATAGTTATAAAAGAAAACAAAACAATATTTGAAAACTGTACAAAATAAAGGAAGTTGTAGGTTTTAAAAGTCCCATCATATGTTTGTTATTTATATAAGGTGCGATATCAGAGCGCTGCCAACACAAGTAGTGTCTAAGTATTCCCCGATGTAAGTGAGTATTTCATATATTTTTGAATAGATAAGGGTCTGATACTAGTATGAATAATGATAGGATGAATTGAATACCTTCTCCTCGATATGTTGAGAGAAATTTATTATCTTTATCAGTGGGTCTGGCGCTTCAACTACATAAACTCAGCCGATCGGAAAATTTAAATATCGTTTTATTCATCTTAACTTAGGGATAGTTTGGAGAAAAGAAACGGATTGTAAACAAGTGAAAAGAAAACGAGGAAGTTACGAAACTAAAAGAAAATGTGAATTACATCAAATTTCGTACTCATTTAAGAAAATTAGTAACGTGTATTAGACAATAACGACTATGGAAAAAACTTATTTTTCTGTCTTTCATAAAAGTTTACGAATAGCAGATTTCTAGCAACACTGAATTCATGCTTTCCACGCATTTTTAGTAGTATAAAACACGGTTTTATGATACTGATATGTTCAACAACACATATCCGCAATATCGTAGGAGTATATTGGTAATGACGCAGTGATATGAGGCATCGAATACCTAACTTCTTTATCCCCCCCCCCAATTCTTACATATCCCACTATCATTTGTCTGTTTTTAATTTTGGATTACTTATCTTGTTTTGCCTTCTTTATTTTTTAACTATTTCATAATTTTATTTCAATTTCTTATATATTTCATTTCAAACATTCTCTACTGTTTACGTATGCTTTTAAGCAGTTTTATTTATGCATAATGTATGATGAGGGAACTATTTCTGTAATTAGTTATCAAATTCATTATTGTCCTTTGATATTTATGATTGCTGTATATTTCCCCTTAAATTAAACAAATCAATAGATCCAAATAAATACATAATATCAGATAATGATAAAATAATATTTTTTGCGTTATAATTATATTATGTCTCTCGATAAATGAATGTTCTTCTAATAATAATGACAATCACCATAAATTTCGTATTTGTGTAAAATAATAAAAAAACACATATTTTCTCCATTCATGTTTTTACTAAGTCATTTTATTGCAAAAAAGTAAAAGACAGCTTAATGCGTGAATTGATTGTTAGAATCATCAAGAAATTAGAATAAATAAATTAATTACAAAATAATATGAATTTTATACGTAGAATGTAATTACAAAATCGAAAAATAATTATTCATGAATAAATGTTTTTTCTTCTTTAATAAACAAATAAGTGTTCATAAAAACCAATACAGTTTTACTTATAAAAAGCGACAGCACACCCGTTGACCAGTGTTTTAGTTACACACCATGTAAAACTCATGTAGCGATTATTTAAAAATTTTGCTAATAAACGCTATATGACGACTGAGTAGTTGCAACATACAACATAAATTAATCCGATAACGTTGGTTCCGCGCGTGCGCAGAGCCCCCAGTTGCCACCCACCATTCTAATTTTGACGTTTGTCGTGGTAAATATTTTCATATGTTTTTCACGTTTTAAAATAGGAATATGGAAAATATAACGAATAATTTAATCATATGAATACCCATTCGAACACTATTATAGATATTATAAAGGAGCTAATTTTTTGACAACCTTTCGCTTCTAAAATGCACTACTATCGGGAAAAAAATAGTTTATAAAGATTTTTCATCATATTATAATATGAAATAAGAATATAAACATGCAGATCTAAATCAAATTTGATTTGTGATAGATAATAGTCTGTTGTTTAAAACACCGCTAAACTACCTTTGACAGGCGTGCAAGCGTTGTGTAAAATTTCTATGAGAGAAACACAGTCGTTATAACTAACTAATCTGCTACACAGCGTTAATAAGTAACTTTTTTGCCTACAAGGGTGTTTAACGGTCGTATAACACGTATATTAGTAAGACTGATGAATAATAGAATTTACGTGCTCTAGTATAACATTTATAAAGTGTTTGTTTATATTGCCACTTTTACAAACAAAAAATGATCTCAGTGAGCATAATTTTAACCGTGATCGGCTAAGTAATGGATAAATGTAAAATTCACATACTAAGTTGAACAATGTTATTAAAAAATTGTTCCAAAGAAGATTTTGTTTACATTTTGTTCAGTTTCTAATCAAAATGAACTCAGCGCCTTCTTCTATTCCGTCGAGAAAGCGGTCATAAGAAATCCGCTCACATGAAACTTTCCAAACTGAAAATTCTCTTAGTAAAGTTTTCAGGGGAATATCCGCCGATGACGGTATTTCGATCAGCGAGGGCTGAAAACTTTCTTTTATTTTCAAAAGAGGGAAGTATGTTATGTGGCTACGCTATAAATTTACGTTGAAAATTTCAACATTGTTCCTTATTTACAACGGACTTCGTCCCACCCTGTCTTTTGTTGGCTCAAATATTTTTTATTGTTCGCATTTTTTCACGTTATTATTTAATTATCTCGATATTACTTTTTTTACGTGATATTATTATGTCAAGTTTTCGTCAGAGCCTTGCTTATAAAATTTCGCTCATCCTACGTGACGCTTTTGAATTATTATTGTCTTTTTTTTGTAACTTTTCCGCGAAAGAATCAAGGGACTTTTATGAATTATCATCGTTTCCGTCGAGGCGAAATACGCATTTTTTCGTTTAAATTGTCAGGTTTGACATAGTGTACGAAAATTATTTTTTGATCAAAATGATGGGTAACTTAATCAGGAATAGCTTAGAAAATTACCATATCATACCATTACCATATCATACCATATTAAATTTTTTGAATGTCTGTTTGGGATTTGAGAAGATATCGATATTATGCATAAGACTAAGTGAGTTGTAAGTTAATTAAGCGCGGAATGTGAGAGAAATAACCTATATTTGTATTGTAGAAGTATAAATAAAAATATTCCTAATAATGGTGTTTCTAATTAAAGTTCTATTTATTTAAATCTTTCTTATCATAGTCGGTGAAATTGTCCGAAAATTGCTATATTATACCATGAAAAAAGAATTTAAAAATTTACAATTTAAGAAAAAGAATTATCAGGGTTTTATAATGTCAATGCATATAAAACGAGTGGGTTGTGGCCAACACTAAACTCTCCACACCATAGTAAGCGTTTATTTTTTCTTCTTCAAATATTGACAATCTCAATATGGTAAAATATGCTTATGTTATATGAAATATTCTATTCATTCTAAATTTTACTACCGGGAATATAAATTTTCTAACGATAGTATATTTTTATATTAAGATAGACAAACTATTAATGCAGTATGGTGAAGAATGCTTATGTTATATGAAATATTTTATTCATTCTAAATTTTACTACCAGGAATATAAATTTTCTAACGATAGTATATATTTATATTCAGATAGACAAACTATTAATGCAGTATGGTGAAGAATGCTTATGTTGTATGAAATATTTTAATAAAAGCAGATAAATTTTGTTTAAAAGAACGTTAGAGCATTTTGACAATTTAGACACGTGATTACATATGAAGAAATTTTTTGTTATTTATGGGAAGCGAATCAGTTCTATGTTCAAGCTCTTTACATTATAACATGAAATCAAATTACTGAACTTTTCCATACATAAGAAATTTATCTTATTATATACATTTTTATTCATTCTAAATGTTACTACCACGATTATAAATTTTCTAACGATAGTATATTTTTATGTTAAGATATACAAACTATTAATACAGTATGGTGAAGAATGCTTATGTTGTATGAAATATTTTAATAAAAGCAGATAAATTTTGTTTCAAAGAGCGTTAGAGCATTTTGACAATTTTGATTAGAGCATTTTGAATCATATGAAGAAATTTTATGATATCTATGAAAAGCTAATCAGTTCTTAGTTCAAGCTATTATTATTCTTATATCAATATAAAATCAAAGAACTGAACATTGCCAAACATAAAAAATTCTCTTATTACATATAAGTTTCATACAAAAATCCATTAAATAAAATATAATTTTTGAAACCGTTGAATATTTTTCTTTTGACATTGACCAACTTTGAATACAATGTTATGAAGATTCTTGGTTTTGTGTTAATAGTTGAAACCAAATTAAAATATCTCTAA
The DNA here is from genome assembly GCA_963576475.1 of Molanna angustata. Taxonomy (NCBI): domain Eukaryota; kingdom Metazoa; phylum Arthropoda; class Insecta; order Trichoptera; family Molannidae; genus Molanna; species Molanna angustata. Next base: position 9,459,998 of record OY754982.1, read on the forward strand.
TTTCCAGGTCGTGAGAGCATTTTTTCAGTTTTAATAGATGAAATCATAAATAAACATTGAGAAAAAATGAACCGTTGTCTTTGGAAAACTAATCAGCTCTAAGTTTATGGACTTAACACATATGATATAAATATGAAGTCAATCGGACTTATAGTTTGGGCTGCAGAGAGGACACAAAAAAACAAGGTAAATTATGAATTCATAGAGAAGAAATCAAAAGTTGTCTATGGAAAACTAATCAGCTCTAGGTCTTTGCACTTTACACATATGATGTTAATATGAAGTCGATCGGACTTATAGTTTGGGCTGTAGAGAGGACACAAAAAAGATAAATGCTACGGCGTACGGCGTATACGCCATACACACAAACACATCACGACGAAACTCATAGTGTGCATTCTCTACATGATACCCATTGAGAAATTGATGTAAAAAAATACGCTTAAATTTTGCGAAATCATGACTCTCCCCTATTCCATAGTGTGGAGAGTATAAAAATCTTTCAAACTCGATAAACGAATGAATTGTATTTTTGATTAATAATTATATTTTATGATTCCTTGATTTTTACTTAAATCGATTTATTAGTATTGAATCAATACGAACCCGTTTCCGTTTTGAGGTATCAGGAGCGCATGACAATTGCTAGATAATAAAATTACCGACATGGGAAATTTGATTAGACATCCGATAAACTTTGTCGGCGATGTATCTTTTGTAGGTATGAGCGCCGAACACCCAGGTACTAATGTGGGTTCCGGGGAAGATAAAAGGTATTGGCGTTGTAGCGGGGCGTGGATGGTCGCGGAATTGAGTTTCGGAAACTTGAAAACTTTTGGCTTGAAAAGTTCCCAAGTGGGTTTGCACTAACACCACCTATGTATATATTCCTGTGTGTTGGCTGCTGCTGCCGTTCCAGATTATATGTATTATGGATAGGGACCGCCTGATGATCCCTTCTCACCCATAAGAGTTTGAGAATTCGTCACGACTTTCTTTAATAGCGTTTGTAGACCAACTTCAAACTCTGATTAGATTACAAAAGGTTAAATGATAATGACTCATTTTCTTCTACAACTTTTAGTCTTTTTATTTTGTTTATTTGTTTTGTAAATGTATGTTAAGTGAATTCATATGGTGCCTACTTGTTGATTAATTATTCCTTCTGATTTTATAATCACGGATCCTTACCTAGGCCATTATCAAGCGTACAGATATAGGTACGCGTCCACGGAAACCGATACTTGGTCCGACTATGGGTCTCGGACGGACGATGTCGGTCTTGGCGATTTGTTCTGCCAAAAATAATAACTAGCCGATGAAAGTAAAAAAAAAATTGTCAGATTCCCATAGCCATTTTGAAATGTCATTATAAGTTTTAGAATGTTGCCCTATTAATGGATACTTATTTAAAAATTTTTAATCCCAGGGTGGTGCTATATTAATCCATTTGTCGATTCGTCCAAAATAATTTATTTCTCTTAATGAATTGACAGTATTAATCTTAGTTTTTGTCGGTTTTCCAACTTTGAAGTTAAAAACACCAACTTGAGGCTTCGCAGCATATTATGTTCCATACATAGATTTACTCAGAATCCGTTTAGTGTCCGTGTGTGTGTGTCTTATAAATTTTGATCATTTAGTGTCCGTGTGTGTGTCTTATAACTTTTGATCTATTTGATTCACAGAGCCTAATTCACAGAGCTTGATTGGCCTAAAATTCAGAAAATATAGAAAATTATCATGCTGTTTTCATATTTTGGGTAGGAAAAAAGGTCTGACCTTCATACTATCATATACTTACATACGTATCTTCATGTTTTGTATAGAAAACGAAATATCCTAAAATATCCAATAATTTTTATTTATGGGTTTATAGTTTGGTACGTATTCTTCATCTATATATACTATCGATAGTTGGATCTCATGTGTTACACGCAACTAGTAAATACAAGAAAATAATTTTATAATCGTCATTTTTAGATTGAAAGACACCTGCATTAGTGCTACAAGTAGCCAACTACGAGAAGTCGGAACATTTGCGGATTTGTCGACTGATCGGTAATTATTGAACATCATGTAGTTACTTTCATTTACGTACGGTAATTATTGAACATCATGTAGTTACTTTCATTTACGTACGGTAATTATTGAACGTCATGTAGGTACTCTCTTTTACATATGGTAATTATTGAACGTCGTGTAAGTACTTTTTTTACATACGTTTGGATCGATCTTGCGATCGAGATTACGAGTGCGATTGGAACGAGAGTTTGATCGGTGTGCGCGAAGCGTAAGGTAAGGCTTAAGCGTAAGGTATGGCTTAAGCGTAAGGTAAGCTTAGTATTTTTAATCGGTGAGTTAAAACTGAATATATATTTCCATCCCTCTCAGAGATGTCATTATTTTTTACTTCCGTTTCAACACACATCAAAAACAATGCATTGTTTAGACACAGACGAATGATATTCCGACAAAAGTCTCGCTGAATTGTTTTTTATTGGAAATACGATACTTCATCGTATCCCGAGATGGATATTTTTTTCTACAGACAGGCCATCTGTGGAGGAAGGGAAAATGTATAAAAAGTGTGAACACGAGGAATTGTGAAAGAAAGTTCTTCAAGTAGAGTATGGTGAGTTTTACGGTGGAGAGCCAGACACTGCCACAAATGAGATTATAATGGTCGATATTATATGTCCATTACGAATATTATATACAACGCATTTTGTACTTTTACCTCCGAAGGGTTGCCACAAGTAAAAATGTATAAATAAGTGGATCGGTGATTCAACGAAACTTAAAAAATCTATAAATGAAAATTAAATATACAACATATATAATTTCTACAAGTATTTTGTATGTTATCGATGACCCTTTTGGCTTGTAACCGTTTGAATATGGCCTAATAAGCGGAACCGCTCATTAATATAGTATTTATTTATTACAAATCCAGTACAATATGACATATATCATTAAAAATGAACAAAACACAATAAAAAATACTATATATAATCAAATAAAAAAACAACACGTTAAGAGTTATTTTAGCATCGCATGTATGCCTCCACTCCACCAACCCACAGGCTGTATGTATTGGAGACATTACTATGATACTTTGCTAGTTTTTTTTTTCATTTACTTATTCCAGTGTTTATGTTTTGCAAATGAATTCTGGATAAGACACTCCACTAGGCAAATGCCTGTGTCGGAGTGGCATCACATATTTTTTTTTTTATATAAAAAGATGAATATGTCCTTGTTAAACAAGTACATATACATCTTCCTACGTTCCCTTAAATAAGCAAATAAATGCTTGTGCTATAGGTTAAGGAAATCGGTCGAGACAGGATTCGAACTCGCGATCACTGGATTACTAGCCCAGCGCGCTAACCGTTCTGCCATCAACCCATCTATATTTTTTAGTATAGTGTTAATCTATTGGTACTGTAAGGTAGTATGATAGTACAAGGTATTTGTTCTTTTCACTATAATATATGGAATAGTCTTTCGCTCTCTTCTCTACCTTTGTTAAATAACCATTTGAATATTATTTTTTTTGCTTTAGTTGATGAGATAGTTGAAATTTTTGGTATGTTTTTTTTTAACTTTTTATGTAGTTTAGGTGCTAGGTATGTATAGTTCTTTTGTCCTTGTGTGGTAGGTACTTCTTATTCTAGGTAGGTACTTCTTCAAGATTTCGTTTGTAAGTTGGAAAAAAATGCGCTTTGCGAAGCTTCAAGTTAATTGCCAAAACTAATTAGCTGCTATACTATCTCAAACATACGAAACAAAATCACTTCGTTCTCAGTTGCGTGATGATTTTCAAGTCGCATCTAGTCGCAATATTATATTGAAAAGAAAAGCATCTTGTAGGGAAATACCCTATCCATGGTTGATATCATTCCGTCCTGTCGGATGCATTAACAAATTGGTACACATATTTTTTTTTAATTCCGATATTTTTTTCAGTTCCGTAAGTCATGCGGATACTGCAGATGTACATATGTAGGTAGTCTCGCATTACTGATCCCGCAAAAATTATGTGGAATCCCGCGTTTGCGGGATTTGATTCCCTAGTCACTATAAGTGTACATAAATAAATGAATGGAATAAATAATAAAATTGATATCTTTTTTTTTATCTTTATTGTGTAATATCTTTATTGTTTGTAGCAATAATTCGAATTCGAATTCGACTTCATTGAAATGTTAATGAAGAAAAAAGAAGACGCATATATATGTATATGTCTTCTTCTTCTTCTCTTTTTAGGTCTGTTGGTCTGTTTATTTCCTGCATCAGCTTTCCTCCTGTAACGTGGACTACCAGCTGTCCTTCTAACCCTTAGGAGAACGTCCTGGAGGTCTGCTTTCTTGGGGAACATTATATATCCCTGTCCGCTAATATTATATGTATATTTATGTATGAATACTTAAACAGCATAATAGACAATAACATAAAACTAGCTGACCTTAGCACAGGCCGTGCCTAGTGAGGGGGCTAGTAACAAAATATACAAACAAAAAGAGACAGCTTAAACTATATAAGCACAAGGGAAATAATTACCTAAATGTTATTTAATACAAATGAAATAAATTACATTTACTTTTATTTCGCTGTACATTATTTATTTGGTAGAATTTCATTTATACTTAATTTCATTTCTTTTTTTTGTATTATTTTGATATTAGGTATAGTACGTAAGAGGTACATGTTATTTTTGTATTATTATTTATTTAATTTTAATAATTGTATGCATGTACTGTGTGCTGTTCTTTGTAAAATAAAATAAAAATAAATAAAATAAAATTAAAAATTAAACAATATGTTTATAATTCTACATGCAATGTACTTATTATCTTCAAGACTATGTTAGGGCATCTTCAAGTTTTGGGCTGTGTTCAGGTACAACACTCGACGTCGGGTGCCGGATGTACCTGAAGATGCAAATGATGGCGTTTTTGTCAAACCAATCTCACTAAACGCTTTCAAGCGGCGTTTCAATCTGAACGCAGCATATATTAAATGTCAAATGTCATTTATCATACATGTCTCTTTTTAGGTTATATTATCATCGAAAGACAACAATTGGGCAGTGGAGTAAATAATAATCTCTGACATTGTATTGGAAAATATTTATCAAAAAACATTTATAAAATATTTATCTCTGACATTTTTTATCTCTCACATGATATTTTTATAAATTAACCTCTTTGTGAATGCATATTTTCATCATAAATGTCAACTGACATAATAGATACCACAGAAACAAATAGAAGTCATCATTCCACAGATAAAATAGAAGTCAACAGATACTATAACTGTCAAGCGTTTTTCACCCGACAATTTTATAGAGCGTTTGATGCTACACTCGACGTTCAATTAGACACTCCGTGTTTACTGTTTCCGGTCATTATGAAAAATTTTGTCGTTTAATGGCATTAAAATTCAATGAAACAACCAAAAGTTTTGAACAATTTTATGAAATCAAAGTATTTTAACTATATTTTTACTTTAATCTTTGTTCGAGAAACACAGCCTGAGTGCACTCGGCGTTTATTGTGAACGCAGCCTAGAAGATGCCCTGACAAGGCGAAATAGCTATTGACTTAAAAATAATATATTGTATGTAGAATCAAAAACATATCGGATTATATTTACTTTTTTATGCCTAAATTACTATGTATATGTTTATTTTATCTAAAATTATTTTGTATCTTATGTCTACTCTATGTTTTGCATAGAAATAAATAAATAAAGTAATTAATACATAAAATAACGTGTTGTACTCGGATTAATATAATATCAAAAATGAATAAAATATTAGCAGTCTTTTTATACCCACGTTTAAGTCCTATAATTTTTGAATTTATTTATAAAATAGAATTTTTCGATTAGCCTTTCAATATTTTTTTTTTTTGATCCTTAATATATGTATATACAATGCAAAATTAAGTTTTTCAGTTCTTCTTTCAACGACATGACATTGAAAGTACCTTCGCATAATGGGGTTTTCAAACTCGTCTGGGTAGTGTAAGTTTTAGATCGTAACAAAAATAAAATTATGAAAATTTCGCATAGAAAAAATTGCACCTTCGCTGGCTTTTAAGAAAATTGTTGAATTATGAAATTATAAGGGGTGTGTAAAAACAACTTTTTGTTGAACATAGTATAAATGGAAATGTTTTTGTAGCAAATTTATGGCTGAAGGGAATTTATCGTGTTCTCCAATTACCGCTAGAAACTTGAATTCTCCTTGAGATCTCTTGTATGCTGCTAAGTTTTTATCCACATTATTCCAGCTTTTGATGCACACATAGTTTTTTGCTGTCTTTGTCAATATCAAATATGTAAATGACATTTTTTTAAGAGAGGACAGGGAAATCAAGGCATCTACAGGGCTTATGACCTGTCATCGACTGGTTCACGTGATCACTTTATGCGCTTGCGCTAAGTTCAACAATTATGCCTTTTTTTGAGTTCCCTATCAATCCAATTTTTTTAAAGTTCCATATATTGTTGTTCTTAAAAATGAGCTATTTTACCATTGCCATCTATGAAATGACGAAGAAACTTTTTTGTAACGCATTCTATTGAGAAATTGGTTCGTAAACAATGAAAGCCACAGTTCTTATACCTACATGAGTTAACAATGTTTTCGTGTAGATGTAACCCCTGAACTGCGCCAGAATTATTATTTAATTTTTAATTTGTTTACTTCCTTTACCAATGCGTATATAAATCGAATATTTTTATCCAATGTTTGCGTATATGCAACCATAAAAATATTCGACATCAAATATATTTCGAATATTTTCACTTATTTGATATTAATTTGGAAAAGATCAGGTCCGTGGACATATTCTGTATGTCCAAGGACCCTTTTCAGGAGCCACGTTAGGCAGGAAAAATGAATTGTTTTGTTACCAGCAGTGAGTACAATGCAACATGAAATTAAAGGTGGGCTGATAAGTTACAATTACTTATGTTGTTATTCTTATTTATTATATTTGTTTAAAAAAATATTATAGTACGTTGCCCATTTTTTCAAATAAATAAAAAAATAATAATAATCGAGAAAAAACACCAATAAATGGATGCATTCGTCGTGTTTCGGTTTGATTATAGTTGCAGCTGTTTTAACATGTTTAAAATTTTAATAATGTATATTAATTTTATTTATAAACTCAGTTATAATTCACAACCAGTACGAATTCAATTAGCCTTAGCGCTTTTTCTAGAAACAGCTTGTATCCTTTAAGGCAAATTTTATAATATAATTATTGGACTTTTAAATTATTAAATTATTTTTTAATAAATTACCCCTTGACAAGGCTGTCGGTCTTGAAGCTCAGAGTATTGACACTTTCAGTATATTACTTAATAATAATCTATGGATATTATCATAAAATTCTAATAATAACATTTTACCATTGTGGGCGATGGCCCTAACATTCAAAAGAAGATATCTCTTAAGTTGAATTAAGCATAATGCGCTTGTCTATGACAGACGTTTAAGAGGCATTAGGTTCACATACAAATTATACTACAGTGGTATACTTCTTACCTTCTTATACCACTGTGGATAACTTTGGTCGTTATTCGCAGGGGGGGTAGTTATTTTGTGTATTTTAATAACAAATATAAGGGAAGGTCTGGATAATTTCACTGTGCGCCTGGTGGCCATTTTCAAAAGTTATTTGCATTCTGCTTATACAGTTAAGTTGTTAAATGCACTGCTGCCAAAGTTTTTACTCGAGCTATTAAATGTGCATTAGCTTTAGTAGCAGAATGTATTTTTTTCATTATTCTACATAACAGCGATAAAGTTATTGAAAGAACATATTATGCAAGGATTAATTTAACATCAATAAATGTTTGATAGGTAAAATAAAACTACTCAAATAACAATTCTACGATTTTTATTTCCTTTTAATAAGACGATCAAGGGGCTATCCAACGATAGTCCAAGTGAAAGAGAAATAAAAGTTCGTAGTAAGTATACATAGATATTGAAAAAAGAAAATCTTACGCAGAATATATATATATATATATATATATATATATATATATATATATATATATATATATATATATATATATATATATATATATATATATATATATATATATATATATATATATATATATATATATATATATATATATATATATATATATATATATATATATATATATATATATATATATATATATATATATATATATATATATATATATATATATATATATATATATATATATATATATATATATATATATATATATATATATATATATATATATATATATATATATATATATATATATATATATGTACCATAGATATGTACCATAGGTTTTCATATAATACACTAGATGTCGTAGTTAGCAAATTTTGTATGAATCGAATGTGAGTCATTTTTCAGAGGGGATTTTTGACGTTTTGGTTCCAGGCCACATCGTTTTTCTATAGAAAATAACGACTAATGAGAATTGTTTTCGGATTTATTTGTCTAAAAAACATTTTAATTATAAATAATTTAGAGAACATTTATCTAGGATGTGTTGAAATGTAAGGAAAACTGAAATATGTTGCCAACCAAAACGTCAAACTCGCGATATTACATAACTCACATTTTGCACAGAGTTCTACATCTAGGTATATTATTATAAAAATCTATGATATGTACCTATTAACGACGGTCAAACATGGCGTAAAAGATAGAGTTCATTAAGATTCTCAGAGTACGATGGTTGGGACATTTACATCGTATGAACGATCTGGAGTCTCCCAAAACGGTGTTTTCTAATGATCCAACCGGTAGAAGAAGCGTAGGGAGACCTAAAATACGATAGGCAACAGAACTGAAAGGTGGTAGTCAACGAAAGAGAAGTATGGAGAAGATTCTTGGAGGCAGCTAGGACCCATCAAGGGTTGTGAAGCTGAAGATAATGATAATGATTATTATAAATAATCAATTTTGTTTGACTTTACCTATTTATTTATTCGCTACTCCCTTGCATCAAGAAAATAGCTTTAGGATTTGAATAGGACTATGAATGATATTTTAGAAGAATCTGATTTAAAATGCTTAAATATTTGGTAGTGAGTCATTGTATAAATGCAAATGGAGAATAGATAGTTAGGTGTGTATTCCACTTAATACCTGACGTGGTGGTTACTACAAAAAGATATTATATTTTAATAAACGGATGAATTTTTGTCCATCTAAGAAGGACGTTGAAAATTATTGTTCCAAATGCTATTTCAACCACCGAATGATTTCTTTTATTAAAAAAAGTACGTGTATATAAAACTGTTCATTGCTTTAATAAAAATATGAATTGTACATTTAAGTCACATGTCAGTTTTCTCGTGATTTATCATTTTTAACAAAAACTTTATGGAAAATTAATCTACAATCATCAATCTTAAAGATAATGCAAAATTTTTCGTTGAATATGTAAGGACGTACGTAGGGTTAACTTTGCTTTCTACCTGATATATTTTTAAAATAATTTAAGCAGTGGAACGTATAATTTTAAAACTTATACAATATTTTACTTAAAAATTTTTGACAAATTTTTAACATCTTAATAGAGACGAAGTTGGAATGTTATATGAGAACCAGGAACTCAAGGAACTTACAGGGTTTTCTATCTGTCATCGGCTGGTTTTTTTTTTTAACAAAAAAATGAATATGTCCTTGTTAAACAAGTACATATACATCTTCCTACGTTCCCTAAACTAAGCATAAATGATTGTCCTATAGGTGAACGAGATCGGTCGAGGCAGGATTCGAACTCGCGACCACTGGATTACTAAACCAGCGCGCTAACCGCTCTGCCATCCACCCATCCATGATCACTTTATGCTCTTGGGCAATCTTCAATTACGGCTTCTTACTGAGTTCCGTTATCAATGCAATTTTGAACGTTCTATTAGTGAGAAAATGATCGTTTTCAAAATAAGCTGTTTTTACCAACGCCATCTATAAACTTACGAAGAAACTTTTTTGTGACGCCATCTATAGAGAAATTGGTTTTTTGTAAACAATGAAGGGAATTGTTTTTTTTTACATTCATTATGACGGGCATTTTGGTCTGATTGATCTGTTTTATGTGAGCTATGTGTCTGTTTTGATGTATATTAAAGTAGTAGTTAATTAGTTATTAGTACCTACATTGTACTTTGATTGTGTGTATGTAGAGCGGAAACTACCATAACTCAGGTCATAAGTATATTGTCACTGCATAGTGGTAAATTGCTAGCCCCAGTACAGGGTTTCCTAGTTGGACAGCAGTAGACTTTTTGTATCATAATAAAATTTGAGGTGATAAAAAAAAGATTTAGGTTGATTGGGTTAACTGACTTACTCGAATTTTATTACTCTCCACTACTATGGAATAGTGGAGAGTCATGATTTCACAATTTTTAAGAGTATTTTTTTTAAATAAATTTCTCAATGGGCATCATGTGGAGAGTGCATAATTTGAGTTTTGTTGTGATGTTTTTGGGTGTATGCCGTACACAAATATGAAAATTTGTGTCCTCTGTAGAGGTCAAACTAAAAGGACGATGAACTTAATATTGATACCATATCATCCTATCAGCGGAGACTTATAATTGGCTGTTAAATCATTACCCTAAATGTAAAACTGTAATGTTAGTCTCCCATAAAATTGTACTTAAATAAAATAAAATAAATAAAAATATGGGTGAAGTACATGAACTTATAGCTGATTAGTTTTCCATACACAACGGTTAATTTTTCCTTAATGATTCTCTATGATTTCATCTATTAAAACTGAAAAAAATGCTCTCACGACCTGGAAATTTGAGATATTTTCATTTTGTTTAAACTATTTATACAATACCAATAATCTTCAAAAAATTGCATTCAAAGTTGGTCAACGTTGAAAGAAAAACATACAACCGTTTGAAAAATTATGTTCATAATAATATATTTCGTATATATTTTTATAAAATCCCAAAGACCTTATAATTACTTTAGTATATAATGTCTTTGATAAAATCCAATATTTGCGTATATGCAATTAAAAAATATATTCGATTTACATACACATTGGTACAAGTAGGTATATAAGCCAAAATGAAATAATATTTATGGCGCAGTTCAGGGGTGACATCCATGCGAGACACCGTCACTTCATTTATAAGGACTGTTACTTTCATTGTTTACAAATAAACTAATTTCTCAATAGATGGCGTTATAAAAAATGGTTTCTTCGTTACCTCATAGATGGCAATAGTATAATTTAGTATTATTCAGGTGAAATGTTTACACATTATCCAAATATATAGAACTTCCAAAAACTACATTGATAAGGGTACTCAATGAAGGCATAGTTGGTGAACGCTGCGCAAGCGCATAAGGTGATCACGTAAACCAGCAGATGACAGGTCGTAAGCCCTGTAGGTGCCTGAGTTCCTGGTTCTTCTATGATATCCCAACTTCGTCTCTATTGAGATGTTATTGTCAATAAAAATTTCATAATAATAGATATTTGTATGAAAAATATATATAACAAGAGAAATTTGTTACATATGTTTGGCAATGTTAATTTATTTGGTTTCATATTGAGTGTAATATTAGCAGGGAAGCTTCATTGTGTAGTGGAGAGTTTAGCGTTAGCCACATCCCACTCGTTTTTTTAAATGTATTCACAACAGTGAATTATTTCGGGAAATGTTTGCTACAATCGTGTAAAAATTTAGCTTGGTGTGTAGAAAACACCCAGAGCAAATTTTTTTATAAATATATTTTTTATATTTTTCTTGAATTCGCAATTGCTTTTTTATATACCTACAAAAGGCATCGCTTGTATGATTCATCAATTCGATGAACACAGCAGGGGCGGGTGGGGCGGTGTTAGAGTGGGTAGGCGGTAGTTTTGGTCCTGGATATACCCGCAGAAGTTTCCCCCGCCCACTATCAATGGTGGATCTGATGCAATTACTGCTGATGTGTTGGGCGGTGGTTGGTGGCTGGGTTGACCGAAGACGACAAAAAACTGGACCCCGATCGCGGCACTGGATAATACGAAGAGTTTTAAGAATTGTCGGCCATTTTGATACTGAAAAAAAAAAATATATATAAATATACTGCCATTAGATTTAGTAGCACCAAAAATACTATCTATTTGGTATGATTGATAAAATTATGTAAGTTCTAGACATATCGATTATTTTTTAATTAAATAATTTAATATTGAAATGGGGATGAAATTAAATGACTTTGATAAGACATGAAGATCTTTTCTTCTTAGTCATGTTCGATTCACTAATGGATAAAGGTCTCTTCTAATTCCATTTGGTACTGTCTCGAGCTGTTGCTGCAATCCAAGACTAGCATGCCGGACAATGTCATCTGTCCACCTTTTAAATGGTCTTCCTATGCCTCTTTTGTTTGTCCAAGGCCTCCATGTCTTCAGGATTCCAGGTAACCATCTGACACTGTCTTGCCTCTTCAGGTGTTCCGCCCACTGCAATTTCAGACTTGCTGCTCTCTCTTTACAATGTCGGCAACTTTTGTTCGACGTCGAATCTCCTTTTTTCTGATTTGACACTGGAGACTGACAAGACTGATGAAGAAGAAGATCATGCAGTGCATACTGGACTAGGAATATTTGAAGGCAGGAGAGGTAGAAAGAAATCAACCTATGTTGATTATGAGTGATACAAAGAAGCACAACTGGATGACACGATGGTACATGATAGAGTCATGGAAGAAAAAAATAAGGAGATCCGACCCAAAAAAAAAACAAAATGGGAAAATGACGAAGAAAAAAAGAGGTATAAATTTATAATAAGAAAACTTCCTCCCACAGAGTACATGTGGCGATTTTATTGCTAAATGGCAACGTAAAGGAATTAAAAGAATTTTTCCAAGCTATGTAAGAACTAAATCATAAGAACTAAGTCAACGTAATATTTTTTAAAGAGAAATCTTTGTTAAATCTGACATTTATTTATTTATTTATATTCGGGAAACAAACAGCTTAATTTACAATATAAGGGATTAACAATAAAATAATAACAACTATGCCAATAACAAGTATACAGGTAAAATTATATTATGTAAGAAGTAGGAAGTAAGTATTATTGAGGTAGGAGGGAGTTAAGAGGGAATAGGGAGGGAAGAGAGGGAGTACAGAAGGAGAGGGATTAGTTTATATGAATAATTATTGTAAGAGAAGTTTTGATTTGATATTAGTTATTGAGGAGTTGAATAAGTCAAATTCGTTTAAGTGCTCATTGAAGAAGTGTGATGCTCGATATATGAATGCATGTTGTTTAGCGCTTGTGTTACAGTGAGGCAGGTGTAATGAGTGGTGGGATCGGGTAGCTTGGGTGGGAACTCGAAGAGCTAATCGTTCAAGCAGTTCCGGGCAATCGACGATGGAGTTGGCGATTTTATATAAGTAGACGGCGTCGGAAATATTTCTGCGGTCTTCCAATGTGCTAAGTTTAAAGAACTCAGCAGAATCAGAGTAGCTAAGATGAGTTCGGAAGGAGCGAAAATCGAGGTACTTTAGGAATCTATTCTGAATTTTTTCTATTCTATGTATGTAGGTAGAGTACCTAGGATTCCAGACTTGTGAAGAATATTCCAGAATGCTGCGCACACATGTAAAGTATAATGTTTTCAATGTTAAAATATTGTTAAAATGCTTGCATGTACGGAGGATAAAGCCGAGGATCCTAGACGCTTTGGATACAATGTAATCAATGTGCTTGTCAAATAATAGTTTTGAGTCAAGGATGATACCAAGGTCTTTAGTTTCTTTTACGTTACGTAGTGCTTGATTATTTAAACTATAGTTGAAGTTTATTATGTTCTTGTTCCGGGTGAATTTTAGGCAGTGGCATTTGGTAGGATTAATTTGTAGGTTGTGTTGTTTGCAATATAGGTCGAGACGATTCAAGGTCAGTTTGAATCTTTTCACAATCCTCAATACATTTATTAGGTAAACTACGTATACTAAAAAAATATTTTTGTTAATAGTAACAAAATTTCATGTTAAAATTAACCGAACTATAGTGACTACAAAATATTTGGTTTTTTGCAACTAAATGTTTTGTGTACACAGCCAAACATTACAGTCATAAATAGATAAACATTTATTACTGGAAACAAATGTTTGACTTTAACGCAAGTACCTACCCATTTCGGTTGTCATATTTTTTCAGTGTACGTCAAAGTATTGTTAACACTCCCTTGCATCCTGTGCAAGTGGCGAGTTAACTGTCATTGCTGGAAATCGAACCCAGGAATGAGGAATAAACGAGCACTTTGAAAGCAGTTTTGATAAATTACCATAGATTACCATTTTATGTAGGTACTTTTTCAATTTATATAACCATGTTTTTTGTATAATTGAATTTATATAACCACGTATTTGCGCTTTTTTTGTATAATTTGCGTTTTTTCATTTCTTATTTCGTTTTAATAACCATGTTTTTTGTATAATTTGCGCTATTCTGTAATTGGAATTATCCCTGTATTATGTTTGTATTGTTACTTATTTTATGTGTAGTCTGTTGAAAGGCAAATAAATAAAATAAAAATAAAAAAATTGAAAATTTCAGCAAAAACATAATACATATTTCTGTTTTATAGATTGTTGACCGTCACTTATAAAGTGTTGAGAGCCCAGCAAAAGTTTGTAGCCGTATCAGGAGCGAGCAGAAGGCAAAAAATGTCATTTGTTGATCGAAAGGACCTTTGGCAACATGTGTATTTTATGACGTAATGTCTTTTCTTTTATCTTTAATAATATCGCATTAATACGGACAATATTCACACATAAAAAACATATAGCCAGATATATTGCGGTTTAATGCTGGGACCAAATTTCGACTTTGACTTAATCATTATGACACTTGAAAAAAAAAGATTATATGGCAGAGCATACAACAGTATTACCCTGGTCTAGGTATTTTTCGCCAGAGGTATCTAGAGGATCAGCCCCCCTAGACGACGTGTCATTTAAATCAATAAAAGAAACAAGAAAAGATAACTCAATGTAAGGAAGTGACAGTTGTCACGTGACTGGCAACTGTCACTTCCATGCATTGAGTTATCTTTTCTTGTTTCTTTTCTTGATCTACATAAATGACACGTCGTCTAGATCAAGAAAAGAAACAAGAAAAGATAACTCTATGTAAGGAAGTGACAGTCACGTGACTGGCAATATTCACTCATAAAAAACATACATATACCAAGGTACCTATATTATGGTTTAATGAAGGGACCAAATTTCGACTTTGACTTAATCATTATGACATTTGAAAAAATTAGATCGTTTGGCAGAGCATACAGCAGTATAACCCCGGTCTAGGTATTTTTCGCCAGGGGTATCTAGAGCATCAGCCCCCCTAGACAACGTGTCATTTAGCTCAAGAAAAGAAACAAGAAAAGATAACTCAATGTATGGAAGTGACAGTTGCCAGTCACGTGACAACTGTCACTTTCTTACATTGAGTTATCTTTTCTTGTTTCTTTTCTTGATCTAAATGACACGTTGTCTAGGGGGGCTGTTCCACAATATGGACTACAGAATCCAGAACAATCTGAAAGGGTCACACAAACACAATTAGATAGGTTTGATCTTATCTCAACCGATTTCGTTCTTCTATGGCACAAGCATTTATGCTTTATTTAGGGAATGTATAAGGATCCGTTTGGAATTGTTACAAAGACATATACATTCTTTAAAAAAAATCATACACTTATAAAAATGTGGCGGAAGAGCGGTTAGCGCGCTGAATTAGTAAAAATAATAATAATTTAGGTATAGGTAATCCGCCGTTTAATGATTCAAGATCATTTCAAGGGCGCTGACAGTCTAGTTGTGTGCCGTTCTACGAAACAAATCTGTTTTCAGTCCTTTAGTGAAAGTGCTCTTGTTTTGAGCATAGTGCATTCCAATTAATTGGACCACTCACACGCCCACAAGGACATACCCACTTATTTTTTACTTAAAAAAAAACTAAATCGGTCGTGGCAGAATTCGAACTCGCGACCACTGGATTACTAGCCAAGCGCGCTAACCGCTCTGCCATTGACCCATCTGTTTCTTTCTTTTCTGATTCAAAACAGAAACATTTCAGAGTCATATCGGACATGAGGACATGGACTTGATGCGATTACCATAGCCAGAGGAGACATTAGTCTGTTCGAATAGACACGATTGAACTTAATATAGCGGTAGCGATATTCAAAAGACACAAAAACTTTCACCAAGTCACATTAGCCAGGACGGGGTTTGAGTTTTAATAATTCCCAATTGGAATGTAATTCGTGTCCGGCATAACCAAGATCCCCCGAGAGAGTGGGTATAACATGCCGCATACTAAATCGTCGACATTCCATCTTCTTGTGTTATGAACTCCTGACAATTTCTTAATTAAATCTGATTGGATTCTCGAAACTGGTGTAAACAGTGAGAAAATATGGATTGGATCTTTAACGGCATCCGAAAATGTTCGTCGAAATCTTAAAAAAAATATTGCTTGGAAGAGCACGAAATGTATAAAAAATACGAAATATTTGTATTTTTATTGACAAACTTTTAAACATCTCAATAGAGACGAAGTTGGGATCTTGTCGAAGAACCAGGAACTCGATGTATCTACAGGGATAACGACCTGTAGGTGGATCGACCTGTTTTTTTTAATTGCGTATATGCTATGACGTTATTTTATAAATTAACGTCATGTCCTTCACTTGTCGGTTTGGTGGTGTGTGGAACGCGCTTTTGCGAGTCTGGGTGAGCGATTTCGGAACGCACTCTAGGTGTGCATAGACAAAATCTGACGTTTCCGCTCTTTTCTTTTCGACATGGGGAGGAATTTCACCACGAGGATAAACCTCTTGGTAGAATTTAAAATGAAATAGTCTGAACACCTGGAGGGCGGGCCAGCGCCTGGATAAGCTCGGGAAGGTAGATCCCACACACTACTATATATTGTTTGTATATTTTTTGTTGGAAATGGTAAAGTTGTATATTTCTAAAATTTATTTTATTAGCTTCACACAAGTTCATACGCTTTACCCTCGCAATGCAATTAAAAAAATATTCGAAACATTTGTGTTGAAATCTATAATTAAATAATAATATTAATAATAATATTATTAATATTAATCTATAATTAAATAATATAATTAAATAATAATATTAATAATAATATTATTAATATTAATCTATATGCAAGGTTCCATTATTTTTTATATATATATATATTTTTTTTATTTTTGTTTGTCCAAAAGATTGCAAGCCAGAAAAGGAGCTGAGCAGTGAGCAGGGCATGTCGTCTGAACCACAGACTCCGGGTAGACTAAAAAATACTCGAATGACGACCTAGAACGGGCAAAAGATGTGCTGGAAGGCCTCAAACAAGGTGCAGGTCTGACGATATTAGGCGAGTGGCTGAAGGCGGATGGATGTGGTCTGCCCAGGATAGGGAACTGTCTTGGATAGGTAAGAAGAGCCGACAAAGAAGAAGATCATAAAATATTTTCAATACCGATGGTTTTTCCAAAATGTTTTTGCTTAAAAGAAAGATACATTCATTCATTCATACCATCACGGCTTGTCCCACAATGTAGGGTAGCCATCGACAGGTTTGCGGGTGTGCATTGAATAATAAGCACGACACGAGCGTGTATCCCGAAACACCCGTATCGTCTCACCTATGAAGGCACTACTTTCAGAATGGGCAGTGAACCTCATTTTTTTTTTTTTTTTTAAATGAATATGTCTGTAGAAGCATATTTCCTTTAAATCCCTTCCATGCCATTGTCCCCTCACCGATGTATGAGAATTGTCACTTGTCAAAATAATTTTGGGTGACAATAAGTGTCAAGTGAAATTAACCAGTACAAGTTTGAAGACCACTGCGTGTGGATGTGTGTAAAATAAAAAATAATCAGTGAACCAGGAATATAGAAGCATCGGTGAGATCGTTTAAAAATACAGTCCACTACCTTCCATCTTTTATACCCATCACCTGATGTTTTCTACATAATATTTTGGCCCTTCTAACCGAATTTGAAGTGTTTTTTTTTGTGTTATTTGTTGCGAATTCTGCATGTTGCGGTGGTTTCAAATAGTAATTTGTAGGTACTCAATTTTGTTACAATATTGTGGTGATTAATTATCACATAATATTATTTTGTGATTATTGTGAGGTATAATAAGGTACCATATTAATGTTAATAATATTATTGTGAATGCAGTCGGGTAGAATAAAATACCACATTATTATTGATACAGTGAATTTGTGTTTGCATGCAATTATAGTTTATAAGTATAAGTTTAAAGTTTTAAAATGGCTGATAACATTAAAGCAAGGATGTTAAATGCTATTTCTAGAATTAGGAATACATATGAATTAAGAGATCTGTGTGAAAAAGGCAATATCGAACGAGATGAAATATTTTTAGCTAGGTGTCAGAGAGTTGATGAATGGTATAAATTGGTCAATGAATTAAGTGACAGCTTGATTGGAATATATACTGATACAAAATGTGATACAGAGTTGAAAGAGTTGAGTGAAATAATTCAGAAAGGTGACATTATGTATTTTGAAATAATGAGAATTAAAAATCGTTTATCTAATGGTGTGAAAATAAATGCAACTGATGTATGTAATAAAATTCAGAGAGCTCCTATAATAAATTTACCTGTTTTTGATTCCAACGTCGAAAATTGGAATTCGTTTCATGACATGTTTGTGTCATTGATTCATGATAATATTGGATATACAGACATAGAAAAATTTCATTATTTGCGAACGTCCATAAAGGGATTTGCATCAACATTTGTTAATTTACCACTGATTAGTGATAATTATAATATTGCTTGGAGTACATTGTGTGGACATTATACTAATACAAGATTACAATTTGAATATTACATGAATAAAATGTTTCAATGCAAATCTTTAGTTGGTGAAAATGTAGGGCAATTAAGCGAATTATATCATACATTTAATGAAAATATATTAGCTCTGTCAAATATGAAATGTGAAAAAATGTTAGATCAGGTATGGGGATTTATATTTATTAATAAATTAGATGAATCTACACGTCGAATAGTGGAAAGTAGATTAGATATTCAGGAAATTCCTTCAATAAATAGAATATTTGAAATAATTCGAAGTCAATTGCAAGTATTAAAATTTTCACGTCAGAGTAATTCACAAGTAAAGCGTAATAATTATAATCATAAATCAGACAAAGGGTTTGTAGGTAATATTCGCCAACTTGAATGCTATATGTGTAAGGGTAGTCATACGATACACAATTGTGACACATTTATTAATAAAACTGTATCAGAGAGAAAGGATATTGTCTCTAAATTGAAATTATGTTTTTGTTGTTTTGGAAAACATCTGATAAAGGATTGTAAGTCTAACAAAAAGTGTCAAACTTGTGATAGGAAACATAATGTTTTATTGCATACTGATAATTCATCGGTAGTAGGTATCTGCCATAAAGGGATTCGGGGTAATGAATCTATTGGTCAAGTGATATTAGGAACAATTATAGGATATGTCCAGGGAAAAGATGGGCAATTTTATAAGGCCAAGTGTTTAGTTGATTCTGGAAGTCAGGTTACTTTGATGTCTGGGAAGTTTTGTAAGAATATAGGATTCTATACAAAAGGGCATTCTGTATCATTGACAACGCTGTCTTCTACTAATATTGATGTAAAGGGTTCTATGCAATTTTGTTTATTTAATAATAAATATAACAAGTCGCTATTTGTAAAGAGTGTAGTGGTGGATGCGCTTCCATCAAACTTGCCTAGGAGAGATTTATCTCATCAGTGTAGAGTTTTGACTCAAGATTTAGAATTGGCAGATAATGAATTTTGGAAAAGCAGTAATATTGATATATTATTAGGTGCTGACATGTATGGAAAATTGTTTACAGGAAATTGTAAAAAATTATCAGAAGATTTATATGCATTTGAGACCATATTTGGGTTTGTAATTTTAGGTCAAGATTTTGTACATGATAACAATGAGTTGTTAACATGTTTTGTATCATCTGATGTGTTAGATGAAAAATTAAAAGGGTTTTGGGAAATAGAAAAGGTAAACACAGTATCAAGTAGTAGGAAAATGTCACATTCGGATGAGGAATGTGCTCAGTTATACAATGATTTACAATATCGTAATGACGACGGTAGATTTGTAGTACCGCTCTTATTAAAAAAAGATATTCACGTACCATGTGTTGGTACTTTTGGTTTTGCTCTTAAAAGATTAACTAATATGGAAAGAAAATTTTGTAATAATTTGGAAATTAAACTTGAATATACAAAGTTCATGAAGGAATATGAGATGTTAGGACACATGAAAAAAGTTCCTTTACAAGGCGATCCAAATGTATATTATATTCCTCATCACTGTGTTCTGAAACCTGATAGTTTATCTACTAAATTGAGAGTTGTTTTTGATGGCAGTTCTAATACGAACGCAACTGGTGCATTAAACAAATATTTACATGTAGGTCCAAAGTTGCAAAAGGATATAATCGAATTATTGTTAAAGTTTAGAATCTATAAAATCGGGTTTTCTGCTGACATAACTAAAATGTATAGACAAATATCTATCAGGCACGAAGATAGAAGATATCAGCATGTATTGTGGCGAGAAGATCCGTCACAACCTGTCAAAGAATATGAGTTATGCACTGTGACATATGGTTTAGGAAGCTCACCCTATAATGCAATTCAAACAATAAATCAGTTAGCTTTGGATGAAAGTGATAAATACCCATTAGGTGCTAAAGCTCTTCATAATAGTACATATGTAGATGATATTATATGCGGTGATCATAATATTGAAGATGCTATTATTTTACGAGATCAGTTGATTTCTATTTTACGAAGTGGTTGTTTTGAATTGTCAAAATGGGCAACTAACTGTCCTGAATTTATTCAAGATTTTAATAAATCTGATAGCAGTGTGATCTGTTTTGCTGAAGACAGTAATCATATTAAATTATTAGGAATTAAATGGGATTTTGTGAATGATGTTTTTAGTTATCAGGTTAAGAAAATTGATATTAAATATACAAAGCGTATGATTCTATCGGTCGTTTCATCTATATATGACCCTGTAGGATGGATCACTCCGTTTACATTTTTATTGAAAAGTTTCATTCAAAATTTGTGGAAAATGAAATTGCGATGGGATGATATTATTCCAGAATCCACGAAAGTGCAGTGGAATAAAATAGTTGATCAAATGTCTTTATTAGAGGAATTTAAATTGAGTAGGTTTTTTGGAACTAGCGTTGATAGTCAGTGTTATTTAGTTGGCTTTTCTGACGCCTCTAATGACGGATATAGCGCTGTTTGTTATTTGGTTACTGAGGATAGTAAACAAATATCTCTGGTGACTGCCAAGTCTAAGGTTGCTCCAATTAAGATGCAAACGATACCACGCTTGGAGCTCTGTGGTGCATTATTATTATCAAAATTAATTAAATATACTTTATCTATATTTCAAGATGCAATTATTATAAAGGATGTATATATGTACACAGATTCTAGTATTGTTTTGTCGTGGCTTAAAACACCATCATATCTATTAAAATTATTTGTTGCAAATCGAATAGAACGTATTTGGGAAAACGTGCCTCATGGAAAATGGTTTCATGTGAGATCTCAATGTAATCCAGCAGATTGTGCATCTAGAGGATTATATCCAGAAGAATTAGTTGGTCATACGTTGTGGATAAACGGTCCAGAGTGGCTGTCAGAACCTGTTGACAGATGGCCACGGTGCGATGATTATATTGTACCTGCACAATTGCCAGACTATAAAGGGTTAGTTAATCAATCTAATGCTTTAATTTTAGAAGATAAAGATAGATTAGGATTGTATAACATAACTAATAAATATACAAAGTTAACACGTATAGTAGCTTGGATTTTAAGGTTTAAAAATAATTGTCTGTTGAATGTTAATAATCGCACTAAAGGAGATTTGTGTAATAGGGAAATGGAAATTAGTTTACAAGCAATTATAAAATATGATCAGAGTTTACATTTTATTAAGGATATTAATATGTTAAAATACAAAAATCAATGCGATAATCCTCAACTGCAGAAGTTGAATTGTTTTATAGATAAACAGGGACTTGTCAGAGTGGGCGGAAGAATTAGATATTCTGCACTACCCGATAAAATGAAATTTCCAATATTGTTGCATAAGCATAGTGAGTTTGGAAAATTATTGATAAATTATTTTCATATATCATATTTGCACGTGGGTCCCAGATCACTGCAACATTTAATACAACGGAAATATTGGATTGTTTCAGCGAGAAATAGAATTAAGTCTGTTTTGTCAAAGTGTCTTGTGTGTAAGCGATTTAGTGCTTCACCAGTGCAGCCAATAATGGCTGACTTGCCAGCTATTCGGGTTACTCGTCATCGACCATTCATAAACGTATCAATTGACTTAGGCGGGCCGTTTATTTTGAAGGAAAATAAACGTCGCAATTCGAAAACGTATAAGGCATACTTTTGTGTTTTCGTATGTATGACTACAAAGGCCATACACATTGAAATTGTCAATGAATTATCTACTAGTGCATTTATTGCTTGCTTAGAGAGATTTGTTTCTCGACGTGGTTTATGTACTACAGTATATAGCGATTGCGGAACAAATTTGGTTGGCACACGTAAATATTTGACTGGAGTTTTTAAATTTTATAATGACTGTATCCAGGATACAGATTTTCGAAATTTCTGTCTCGAAAAATGCATCGATTGGCATTTGAATCCTCCTAAAGGTCCACATTTTGGTGGCCTACATGAGATCAACGTAAGATATATAAAGTATCACTTAAAGCGAGTTGTTGGCAACCAAGTGATGACTTATGAGGAATTTAATACAGTATTAATTAAGATCGAGGCGGTAGTGAATTCCAGACCACTTGTTCCAATGTGTAATGATATTGACAGCGTAGATGCCTTAACGCCAGCTCACTTTATTATAAGTGAGGTATTGGTTGGTATTCCAGAGTATGACGTCACAGATATTAAATTGAATAGGTTAGATAGATGGCAGATGATCACAAGAATGTATCAGGATTTTTGGAAACGTTGGAGTGTGGAATACCTCACTTCACTTCAACAGCGTAAAAAGTGGTTTACTTCAGTGCCTAATATACAGGTGGGAGATTTAGTGTTAGTGAAAGAAGAAAGGTTTCATCCTTTACAATGGAAATTGGGAAGAATTGTGGCTACCATGCCAGGAAAGGATAATATTGTACGGGTGGTAAAAGTTAAGACAAAAGAGGGAATATTTGTTCGACCTGTTGTGAAAATATGTCCCTTAGATGTTTAATAGAAATAGTTAAGAATAATGTTAGTCTTATAGTTTTAGTTGGTTATTATAACAATTAAGTTAAATGTGTTTTCGTTATGACAGAAAGGTCTGTCTATTGTTTTCATTGATACAGTCTGTGAACTATCTTTTTGAATTTTTTTTTAATGTGATTTTGTTTTGGATAGTATGTTATTGAATTTTTTTTGTGTGTTTGTAATTTCATGAATTGGACAATGTGGAGTTTTATTTTGTGATGGCTGCATTAGTGATATGAGTTTGTTAAAAGTTAATTTTGTTTGTGGCCACCGTGATATGTACAATTCGTCAAATTTTGTTTAAAATTTGAGTGGGCGGTTATGTAGAAGCATATTTCCTTTAAATCCCTTCCATGCCATTGTCCCCTCACCGATGTATGAGAATTGTCACTTGTCAAAATAATTTTGGGTGACAATAAGTGTCAAGTGAAATTAACCAGTACAAGTTTGAAGACCACTGCGTGTGGATGTGTGTAAAATAAAAAATAATCAGTGAACCAGGAATATAGAAGCATCGGTGAGATCGTTAAAAAATACAGTCCACTACCTTCCATCTTTTACACCCATCACCTGATGTTTTCTACAATGTCCTTGTTAAACAAGTACATATACATCTTCCTACGTTTTCTAAACTAAGCATAAATGCTTGTCCTATAGGTGAACGAGATCGGTCGAGGCAGGATTCGAACTCGCGACCACTGGATTACTAACCCAGCGCGCTAACCGCTCTGCCATCCATTGCTGAATTATTTGACATGTTTTTATGCCTGCTTTCGATTAACCGGCTCTTATGGGAAATATTATTAAAAAACGATTTAAGCAATAATTTGACTTGTTAAATTATTTCTAAATGATGATGTTCAACATTTTATTAGATATCTTACGAATTTATGCGGAGATTTTGTATCAAATTAATTTATTATACATATATTCTTTTAGCATAAATATTTTTCTCTGAGCAATATAGGTATACCTACAACATTGTCTCGATTTCAATGTATACACAATGCATCGTTTGACTATTATTTTTAAATTGATTCTTTGCACGGAGCCTGGTTTTATATGAAGACAATTGAAGTATTTTGCAAACTATGTGGTTTTCATCTTGTGGCAGGTCATTCTTTATTCTAAAGGCGTCTCGAACAAACCCCCTTCATAACCTAACTTCTCTCCCTTAGGGTGTTAACATTGAGAATAAAGAGCATGCGTCTTCTTCTCAAACAGCATTTCGTTATTTCTTTCATTCTTTTCTTCCTCTCGCAAACTTCTGTTTGACTCGATGGTTTTTCCGGATAGATCTGGAATCATTATTGACAAATACATTCTTGTAAGCAGTATTTATTTTTGAATCGGTATTTTTTTATTGACACTCACGGCTTCATTTGTATTTCCTTTGATATTTAATCATGAAATGGATAGTTTCTAAACAGCCATTGCAATCGTTATCAATTTAGCTCTGGTTGGATTTGTAAAAAAGTGAATAAATGGAGACATTATTAATAAAATAAATAATTATTTGTTTATTCTGGTTTTAAAATCAATACTTCTTGTACCATATATTTTTTTTTCCTTGCTTTATACCAACTCTTTGTCTATTTATTTGTCTAGACTATTTGTATCAGCTCTCCTCGTACTTTATTTATAGGTCTTCTGTCCTGTAGAATATCACCTAGGCAATGTCTCTGCAATTGGTTTCGTCTTTGTACGATCCCGGGATTCTTCGGTCTTGCTCTAGATGTAAGTCGAGAAAGATTCATGGGGATTGGTTGGTTTACCCGTACCATTTCAACTGTATTTCCTTTATCTTAATATGTATATCAGTAACGCCTAGGCTTCCATGAATGCGCGACCTTTTTATTTTGTCCCGTAAGGACACTCCAGTTACCCATTTTAGCATACGCATTTCAGCAGTTTCCAGTGGCCTAGGGTAGGAGTTGTACATTTTCCTGCATTCGGAGCCATATATGAGTGCCGGTCTGACGATTGTCTGGTAAAATTTTCCTTTCAATTATGTTGGCATTTTTGGAACGCATAAGATTCCCGACATTGATCTAATTAATTCCACACTAATACCATACATTATATAAACAATTGAATAAATATTATCCTATAAACAATAAGTTTCAACAAATATTACAATGGAATTAAATGTTGTAAAACATATTATGGGTAAATATATTATAAAATTTTTACTTTATAATATCTTTTATAAGTATTTTTTAATTATCTTCTTCTTCTTCCGCTTTTGGTATATCGATGATCTGTTTCTAAAGGTCCTAGGACGAGGATGTCCAGCTCTCCCTCCATCTCTTGATGGTCTTCCCGGTGGTCGGCGCCATTTAAATTAGAATTTTATTTGCTTATTTTTAAAAAAATATATATATTTCACAGAAGAAAATAACATTAAGGCCTGAATTATAGCTTCGTTCTCCAGCTTGAGACTGGTCTTGAGAACACGTTCTCAACCTAAATGGTATTAAAGAAACAAAAGTCACTGAGCTTGATCTCAAGACCGTTCTCGAAATGTATAGAAGGGTTGAAATTGCTTCGAGACAGCTATCCTGCTGTCTTGAGAACGGTCTCAATGAGAGAGAAGGAGACAGCGCTTTACACGAAAAAGAGACGCATATAGACACGGAAGAATTTCGCATTAATTACTATTTTTACGTTTACATTGTTAGCGATACTAAAATGGATCGAGAATTTATTTAGAATTAATTTACATACAATCATTTACATACGGGGGTAATTTACATACAATCATTCATAAACTAACTATGTGAATTAAATTTTGTAAGATTTCATAAAATTTCCGGTACATCCAGTAAATATCATGTTGTTATTCTATGCATGTTGTATCATATTTTGAAATGGCTGCTTTTCCTGGAACTATTGGCTGTAGGTACACACATTCCCGTAATATGCAATATGACAGATAAAAGAAGAAGTATTTATTTTTCTCTTCCGAATAAAATGGTCGACATTTTCACTATTTAATCAAGTATCATAATATTATGACGGATAAATTTCTCTACACTTTCCAAGATTACCAAGATAACGAATTGTCAAAATATGTATAAATAGCTATTCCAACTCATTGCTACCAACATAACAACACTGTAATAATTATTACCATTCGCGAGAAAAAGTACTTATTTATAGAGCTGTATCCACATTTTTTTCGAGTACGCTTTCTCGAATGAGACAGCGTACGTATTGTACTTTTAATACGGATTTTCGAGCATGACCTCAAGATGGTCTTGAGATGACACATTTGGAGAATGGTCTTGAGAATTATTCAATAATTTGGGCCTTAGTCATAAATTCTAATACTTATAATTAAACTTCATTCAAAAAGAGATGAACTCGTACGTTGAAGGAAGTTGTAATTATTTACATAATAGAAAAAAAAGCAAAATAACCTCGATAATAATTATTCGAGATATACTAAAATATTATATTCTCTGTAGCTATGGAAGTTTAAATTTATAATACTCCATGAACTAGTATTCTATTATCTTTATCTTAAAGTATGTGGGTTCCATCTACAAGACAAGATAAAGTTTACAACAACGATACCGCAAAAATAAAATTATCTCCATTTCTTCTTACTTTTGTTTGTGAAATGCCTCATCCATTTTCTTTACCCCAAAAAGAAAACTTACCAAACAAAGAGATAATAAACCAAAAATTTTCAAGAAACAATTGAGTAAATACAAAAAGCTATAAAGTACATTTTTTGTGTTTTAACTAAGTAATATTTCACCGTGTTGAATTTTTACCTGATTTTACGTAAATTTAATTATTAATGTTGTTTACGACCACTTTGCTAAATATTTGTTCTTTTGTCTCAAATGTGATAATTTTGGTTGAAAAGAAGATTAGATATAATGCTGAAAAATAAACCATTAAGTAAAAATTACGCAAAGCTACTCATGTTCATCATCCCTATACTGACAATGTTCGGTATTAAGCGATACCAGTGAACGGGAAAAGCGTTTATGAGCTATCATGAAGTAACATTCTCAAACATTGAAAAAATAATATTTATCAATTCAAAATACAGGAATCCATTTGTTCAAGCTGTTCTTCCACCACCACCCGTTATGCTTATGGGGACTAATAACGGCCTCTTGTAAAATTCTGAATGAACACATAAAGGACATTTGTTTTTGTGTAGCTTTTTATGTGTTAGTAGATGTACAATGTTTTGGCAAATATAGCAATACAAAATAGATACTCCCCTCTTTTAACACGAGATTTTATCTCAATTAAAGAGAGTTATTATGAATCATATCATGGAACTTGTAAACCTTTTAAAATTGTAATTTATATGTAAATTTGTATTGATTTGTAATTAAAAAAAAAATGTGTCCGGAGAACTCTAAAACATTGCAGACACTGCACTTAAAATACCTAAGAGAGCTTATTATAAGGGAACAGCAGGCTCAACGTTTGCTGAAAACGATGATAAGAGTGAACCGTATTTTTGATAAAATATCTTGAAAGCCCCGAAGTTGCTCTTCATGGCTACAAGGTCCGCATGTCCAATGGGTCCAAAGAAATTCTCTCGTACATCGTTGTAGAGTTTCCTTCGGAACGTTGACACGGAGAAGTTAGTGCATTCCCATTGGATATGCTCAGAAGTCCGATCAGGGCTATCACAAAACTGACATGAGGACGAATCGGATAAGTGAAAATGAAAAATGGATTTGTTCCCGCTATTGAAATTCGATCATATACATAAAAAATCATATTGATTTTACAACCAATATTCGTTTAAAAAACCTAGAGTTCATTAACGGAATATTTTGTTTCTCAGTATTTGGGCTTTTACGAAGATTGATTCTTTGTTGTGTTTTTTTTTAAAGAGTTTATTAATTCGGATTTTAAAAAGACCCGGGTTGTACGAAGGTGGAAACACAGAATTCGGAAGATCGTTCCACAGTCTGGCTGCTGTATTAATTAAGGAGTTCGAGAAGCGACTTGTTCGTATATGTTGAAGGTCCACTGTGAATGGGTGCTGCGATTGAGTGAAGCGAGTGACTCTGTTGCGAGTGGGTGGAGGAGGGACCAAAGATGCAAGTTCTTCTGAGCAATTCCCGTGGTAGTATCTATAGAATAAACTTAAAATACCGTTTAGTATTCGGATGGGTAAAATATTTTCATTTTAAAGATATAACATTAAATCCGTGTTTTGAATTTAATTTTATTTCCTTATTTTTACAAAATATGCTTAACT
The DNA here is from genome assembly GCA_963576475.1 of Molanna angustata. Taxonomy (NCBI): domain Eukaryota; kingdom Metazoa; phylum Arthropoda; class Insecta; order Trichoptera; family Molannidae; genus Molanna; species Molanna angustata. The sequence continues at coordinate 9,488,661 of OY754982.1, forward strand.
ATCTACAACAATGATTTTTTTTAACTAAATGCCAACATTGCCATAGCAATGGAAAAATATCATTTATTTACTAAGAAATATCACTGAGTAAAATTTCAATATTTGGATCTTCTTCTTCTTGTGTCATGTCAGGTCCCCCCGACGTTTACGGCCATCACAGAGAAAGCCTCCCTGTCCTGTGTAGTACGAAACAAATTCGAATTGTATCTTGGTGAAGGCTACATCATTGTTACAAAATAATAAAACATTATCTGGATTTTTCTCGTTTTTCAATCCTATAGGTGAATCGGCATGTTACAATACTTAAATATCAGTTATATATAGTGATGGGAAAATGCAAGAACAAGATAAAAAACCTGGTCTTGCATTTATTAGTACTATATTCATAATAAATATTTTATTAATGATTAAGAACTTGTAGATGTGGGGTATAGGACGAGAAGAAAATGTATTTTGCGATCGCAGAGAGGTCCAAGATGATATGCATCTTTTGTCTGCCGAAACATAATATAGGGATGTAACGAGGAAGACTTGGTTGTGGCAAATGACGTGGCAATTGCTGCTGCGACGTATTGTAGTGGAAGGCCTTATATGTATGTCCGGATATGTTAAGTAAGTATTGCGGGGAGGTTTAAGATGATAAGCATCTTCTTGTCAGCCAAAACATGGTACAGGGATGTAACGATGAAGACTTGGTTGTGGCAAATGACGTGGCAATTGCTGCTGCAACGTATTGGAGTGGAAAGGCCTTATCGGCGGTACTAATAACGAAAAAGTAGCGAGGTTGAACTATGGAATAGAGTGACTAAAACCTAACGGCCAAAAATCTTACTAATAACCAAGTTTTAAAACTTCTATTTTATTCCATGGTTTATATCACCATGGTAACGCTAAACCATCCGGTCCCCTAGTTTAGTGGTGGAATAGCAATAGTGAATTCTTGAGCTGTCAAAAGTCAAATAGACCGCGCGTATTGTTTTTTGTCATTTTTAAAGAAATACTTTTTTAATTATGGACAACAATCTGTTTGATTATAGAATCGGCGATTTTGAAAGATCGTTTCAAGAAATTGAGCAGGTGCAAAGTTTTTTGATGACGCAAAATTTATAAGGTGTGTTCATAGGTGCGTTGTAATCCGTTTGTTGATTACGATGACATTAATTTTAGAAGAAAGTACAGATTTTCAAAGGCAGGAGATTGACATCTCGTAGATTTATTTGGAAGAAGGCAAATAAATGAAGATATTTATTTTCCATTGCCAATTGTTTTAAAATAAATGTAATAAGTTATGTTGTAATAAGTTAAATTATTGGGAATTCAACCAAAAAGTGACGATACATAAACAGTAAACCATCAAAACCATGCAGTAAACAAACAATGACAAACATAGAAATACGATGATTCTCTATAGATGTCATAGATGACGGTTAATAAAGTCATAGATAATGAACAAAAAATAGCATAAAGTAAAGAAAAAATCCGAAATTCCCGTTAAATGGCTGCGTTCACACAACATTCATTCCGTATTCCATGGTTTACTTAGTCCTTGTACATTTTTACATTATTAGTAAGAACCCACTAAACCACGAATTAGTGCCTAATACGTGGTTTACGTAGTGCGAGGTTTAGTTGGCTAAAACGAGTTTTAGCGAAAATGTTATTAGTACCGCTGGATATGTATATCCGGACACGTTAAGTAAGTAAAGGTTTCATTTTAATTTAGGGAATGTAGAAAGATGTACATGTACTTGTTTAATAAGGACATATTCACTTTTTATTTTAAAAAATCAGTATGTGTGCAGGGGGGGTGCAGTGTTACACAAGTCATATTATTTAGATACAATTTATACATTTTACACTGAAAAAGATAAAGTAGAAAAAAGAAAACGCGTTACACAATACAAAGAAAGAAAAAAAATGTACTGTAAAAAAATAACAAATAGATATGAAAAATAAAATAAATACAAAAATACCTTTTATATTAAAAGTGTTTTGTATTTATTATTATGATTTTTTACACAATAGAGAAATAAGAAAGAAAAAAATATGTATATACAATAAAAATCAGTTACAGATGCTGTCTTGATCTTGATTAATCGGCTTGGTTTGCATACCCAGTCATGGTCTCTTGGTCTTTTAAAAAAATATTTTCCTGTTGCAATTCAGCAATTGCAATGAAATGTGACAAACATTTATAGTAGACATTATCTCAATAGAAGGTACATGTATTATTACTTAATTTTTAATCAAAAATAAGTATGTTAATAAGTAGGTATATATTTTTTTCTTCTACTTCTTCCTCTCCTTATCCTTTTGTTATGCTATCATTCCTTTGAACTATTCTAATATTAATTTTTTTTGTCTTCTTTTTTACTTTTCTTCTGTTACCTTTATAATCTTTATTTTATTTTTGTCATGTTGTCATAGTAGACGTTGTATTGTATATTAACGTTGACTCTTGTTGGTTGGGAGAAATTGCCGTTTGGCAATAAACCCGCCAGTGTACCAGAAGTTACAAATAAATAAATAAATACATTTCCCGAGACCGTAAGAATCACGTCGGGGTCACCACTTGTTGAACTATATTAGAGGCCGTGTCCAGAACGAATGACAAATTGTTTTTCGCGCAGCTGCACCACACTTTCAGTGTACATGCGCGGGATATAAATATAAGTGGCTCTCAAGATATAGAGAACCAGTGGTTCTCTATAACTCTTTCATTGGGCCTTGCTTTAGTCTTGCAATACCTGGTGTTGCACCCCATGGTTTTGGTTTTGGACAGCGACACATGCAATCTTGGTCATGATTTTGCAAGTCTCGCAAGACCAAGACGGCAAGACTTTTGCCCATCACTAGTTATATAAGTTTTGTATCGGGATACAGAACGCCGACATTGCACAAATATTATTTTGTTCTCTGGTATTATTTGTATTACAAAACAGTAGCCGTGTAAGAGCGATCAGTCAGCCATTCTGATGAACATTCAGAACACGTACTGTACGTGAGAATAAAGAATATTCCTGTGGAGGCATTATCGGTAATATCGGGGTGGTGAACCCATCTATCTAATACTTGTGTTGTTTCACGGTGGGTGTCATAAAGTGGCTATTACATCAACCCATTTTTTTTCACCTAGTCGATATTTTTTGCTCTTCTAGGTACCTACTATGTCCGCTCAAACAAAAATCGGACCTTCTCAAGATAGGGTCTATGTACGAGGTAAGGAAAAGTATTATAAGTAACATATTTTCTCTACATATAATACATAATATATGTACATAGTTTTTTGTCATTCTTGGGTATGAGATCATACCTATGAATTGGTCTCGGCCTTAGGAATCGGTGAAAAAAATATGATAATATAATTATGTCACATTTTTTGTGACAAGTCATAGGATTATAATTCCGAAACAATTCACATCTAGCAATCCGGCACTAATATCTGACCGGATTGTAATCCGGCACCAACATCCGACCGGATTGCAGTCCGGCACCAACATCCGACCGGATTGTAATCCATCACCAACACACATCAAAACTATAATTCCTTTTCATTCCAAAATCAACGCTTATAAGTGAGTGTATTACAAGGTTTATAAAAAAAATGTAAATATCAATATTTTTTTTAGATTGTACTCAATTAAACCTAAATAAATCAAGATTATCGACTGAAAACTCAATAAACAAATAATATAGGAAGAACGCCGAATAATATCATTCTTATAATTACAACGGTCATTATGAATCTTTTTTATCAATATCATAAATATTTTTATTATTTTTTTATTTTATTTTATAATACTTCTCAGGCTACTAACAGATACTATGTCAAATATTAATTTAACACGTACGCACCTAAAAACAAGTTGCCACATTCTGGAGACTAACAATATTAATCTTCTCACAGATCCAGACTGAAAACACAACTAAAAACTGTGTCTCCATCGGGAATCGAATCCGAGACATTTGGATCAGCAATCAGATACCTAACCAAATGAACCACTAAGGTCGATAATATCTTAATATCGAAATCATAAACTATTTTTTAATATACTTGTGTTTTAATATAATTGTGTCATCTGCCAATCGAATTCTTGCAGAACTACAAATTAATAATATAACCAACGGTCGTGAAGGCCCTATTTGCTTTTAGAAATCGGTTTCAAGTATATTTGTTATTAACCGGCTAATTGGTGCCGGATTCGGTTTTCCGGATTGCAATCCCTATTCACATCTCTCACACATGACCCCATAGTCTTGCATTCGTTCACCACTCATTGAGTCAGTAACCAGTGACTTACTGTGATTTCGCTTTGAGTGTAAGCGGTCTTTTAAATTAATTCCATGATTTTCGTTGAGAGACACCTTTAGTTAATTACTTAATACTGATTTGTTTCATATGGTCAAAAGTTAAGTAAGAGCGTCCTTGGAACGATCGTGTATCGAAGAGATTTGAGACTTAATCCATCCATTTTAATGTCTTCTTCCACACGTTTATTAGGTTCTTTCATACAATTTTCTCCATTTGTTTCTCCATTTAAAACCTACCTTAAAGAAATTAAACAGCTACAAATAAGATTTTTAAAAATAATTGCAACAAAATGAACAGTGGAGGCATACAGTAATAATACTAACGAAATCTTTAAACTATGAAACATTTTACCAGTTGACAAAAAGGTTAATGTTTTACTTACCATGGAAAAACTTTACAGGGATGAATTTAAATTAAAGATAACTCACAAATATACAACTCGACAAATAATGAACGATTTACTGACAATACCAAAAACAAATAACTTTTACGGTGACAGAACTAAAGCAAAAATAATACCGAAACTATTCAATAAACTACCTAAAAATATACTGGGTACTGTGATGAAAGACAAGAAAAAGATAAAAATTTCTTTTAAACAATTTTACACTTAGCATACCCAATTTATATTGCTTTCGATATTTTCATTTTTGTTTTTCAGGGTTACTCATGAAGCTGATAAACATAAGTTTAAGATCAGTTTCAGAATTTAGAAATCTTTGAGCTTCAAATTAATTAAATACATGTATAAATTTATACAAAAATTAATGAAAATTTCATATTAAACGTTGATATTAACATTTTTTTATGATCAAATGTAGAGAAAGATCTAAGTTACCTTACGATCGAGTACTGATTTATACATTTTTAAGATTAAGGCTAAGCACGTATACGTAAATAAGTAATGTGTCATGAGTAACCCCCCAGATTTACCTTGTTTTTCATTGATATGTTTTTGATTTACTTTATTTTGAATTGTTTAAATTGATTTAATTCATTTTTTTTTCGTTTCGACTTACGTAATTTTAATTGTTCTGTTTGTGCGTTATTTTCACTGTAAAATGGTTTAATTTTAATGTTTTGTATACGTGTAGATTTATATTGATGGTTGAATAACTATTTATTTGTAGTGGACGAGAGGAGCTTGCACTGACAAACTGTTTATACAGTTTAGTGTAAAAAAAAATGTTATCAAATGTAAATTTTATAAACTAATAAATAATTAAAAATAATATTCGTTTTTTACTTTATCTCGAAGACTTATCCCAAAGATTTGTCTTTCCATGAATCACTGTGAGCACTATTGGCTCTGGACCATTCAAAATCTAGATCAAGAACTTGCATCCCTGGTCCCTCTTCAACCCATTCACAACAAAGTCACTCGTTTTACTTAATCTCAACACCCGTTCTCAGTAAACCTTCAATTTACACGAACCAGTCGCATCTCGAACTCTTTTATTAACACAGCAGCCCGACTGTGGAACGATATTCCGAATTCTGTGGTTCCACCTTCTTACAACCAGGCTCTTTTTAAAACCTGGACTAATATTTTTCTGAGCAGATTGCAAACCCTCCCCAACGCTAATACGTAGTGCGCTTTTTCGGAAGAGTATAATGGGTCCAAATCCTAATAGCTAGTGTCCCCTAAATAATATTTTTGACTCCACACTACACTCCGAAAAAGATATTCCCTCATTTTTATCATATTATATTATGTCATATTCGGGTTCTGGTCATTGGTTTAATCTATTTATGGTGCTGCCTTAAAGGAGTTGTTATTCTGAGACGATATTATTATTATTGGGAGTGGTTCTTTTGTAGTCCCTGCACTGCGACCATCTTGATCTATTGTGCTGCTCCATTTATTGGTTCATCTTAATAGCAGCTTGGTCTCTTCAATGAATCCCAGGATTCTGCTAGTTGGGATGCCCCCTAGGTCCTTGGGTTTTAGTGTATATGCCCTTAGGTGTTTGTGTCTGGCTTCCAAAAATGCTGGACATTCACAGATCACGTGTGAGGCAGTTTCTTCCTCATATTGACACCCTCTGCAGTTTGGGTCTTCTACGATCCCCATTATGAAGTGGTGTCTTTTAAGATGGCAGTGGCCAGTGAATAAACCGGTAATGGTTCTTAGTTGATTCCTGCTTAGGTTTAGCAGTTCCCTGCTCCTCTTTTTGGAGGGCCCTTCGATGAATTCTTTAGCCTGTCGTTGACCATTACAGGTTTTCCAGAATTCTATGTGTTGGATTGTGATCCAATCCTTTGTCGACTTTTTGATTGTCGCTGCAGGTAGCCCAAGTAATGGTTCAGGTCCTATAAAAGGAGTCCTTGACCCTATTTTAGCTAACTTGTCTGCCTTTTCATTGCCTTCTATTCCTCTGTGGCCAGGAACCCACACTAAATGAACTTTGTTGTGTTCTCCAAGCCTTGTGAGATACGTTAGGCAATCCCATACCAGTTTTGATGTGAACTGGCTTGATTCAAGTGCCTTAAGGGCTGCTTGACTGTCTGATAGTATATAAATATTCCTGTTTTTATAGGCTTTGTTTATATTCTCAAGTGCACATTCTATTATGGCATAGATTTCTGCTTGAAATACAGTTGGATATTGTCCGAGGCTATATGAAAATTTGGTTTTTGTACCCCAGCAATGTCCTCCTGCACCGGTGCCATGGTCGGTTTTAGATCCATCTGTATACCAGATCAGCCCCGGCTTTTTGGGTTTAAACCCCTTTTCCTCATCCCATTCACTGTAGGTTGGGTATCTAACCGTGAATGGTTTATGATAGTGGTATTTTGGTGTCATTTTGTCTGAATTCATTTGTAATAGTGAATCCAGTTCTCTGTCCCATTTGAAATTGGTATGACCATAGCTAATGCGTTTATGGTTCCATAAGCCATTACATACCAGCCTGTATAGTCCTAGCCTTGCCTCTGCTTCAATCACTATTTGTAGAGGTGGGAGGCCAAGTAGGACTTCTATAGCAGCTGTTGGTGCAGTTCTTATAGCTCCTGTGATTCTGAGACGATAAATAATATTTGTAGGACGTTCCCTTTTCCTGTCTATGGTCCTACACGCGCCCGATATCGACAGAATGCTTTTCATATTTCATACTTTATGCTACACACAATCTGTTCCGATCGCTGCATCCTCCTGGCTTCGTAACTCTTCTCTCAACTTTCAAATACAAACCATCTTAACTCACGAGTCTGCTTTGAGTTCTTGCCAATAGATATTGCTACTCATACATAATATATGACGCAATTTCAGGTTTTGCTTTCGAAATATTTTGTCGCGTTATTTTATTTATTTATTGTTAATACACAAACATTTGTACATATTTAGGTTAAGTAAGATAGTAAAATGCCTATTTCGGATCTGAAATCGTAACGTAAATAAATTATATTATTTTACGGCAAACGATCTCTTAGTTTCCCTTAACGAAAAAAAAAAAATAGTGCGTATAATTGGTCAACTCTCCATTACATATTTTTTTTTTTAACAAAAAATGAATATGTCCTTGTTAAACAAGTACATATACATCTTCCTACGTTCCCTAAAATAAGCATGAATGCTTGTGCTATAGGTGAACGAAATCGGTCGAGGCAGGATTCGAACTCGCGACCACTGGATTACTAACCCAGCGCGCTAACCGCTCTGCCACCGACCCATCTATGTGCACACTATTAGTTAGTGTGCACATTTATCTTTTTGAAATATTATATATACTGAAGTACAATACCCATGTTATGAAGTACATTTTTATTGTGAAGCAAAATAATAAACCCAAATATCCTGGGGGGGGGGGGGGGCAAGTCAGGCTGGTATGAGTATGTTGAGGCCATAAAGAGGAAAAAAAAGCAATGTACGGCATGTGGAATACGCCATACACACACAAACACGTATACGCTCTAAAACATCAAAAAATAGTCTTAAAATTTGTGAAATCTCCACACTCTATTATACCATAGTGATGGGGGGTAAAAAGTTTTATGTCGTGTTCGGAATTCATATTTTTGACTAGGTTCATTTTGGCGAGGCCGTTAATCAAAATTCGTTTAAAATTTATAATTTATCATTAATCATCCCTAATCACTGTCAAAAGTTAACCACTGTGTAATATAATCCAATTTATCTGGGATTCTACCCTTGCTTCTCCCTATACTATGTCCTATCAACCCCTCTTTTACTAATTCACAAGTGTGAATTACCTACGGTTTAGCCAAAATTATATACCTACTTTACTAAAATGCAAACGAATATATTTATTTATATAAAATAGTGATTTCTCAGAGGTCAAAATGTGATCGTAATTCATAATTATTAACAGTCTTACTAATAAACGTGTTTGTAGACAAAAATGCTACCAATAAACGCTGTATAACAGATTAGTTGGTCAACGACTGTGTATCTCTCATACAAATTTTACACATCGTTTGCACGCCTGTTCTAGGTAGTTTAGTGGTGTTTTAAGCCAAATTTCATCTATCACAAATCAAATTTTATTTTGATATTCGTGTTTATATTGTTATATCTTGGAATAATAAGATGAAACCTCTACAAATTACTATATTCTCGATCGGTCTAGGACACTTGGCTGCGGCCACTTGGTTGCGGGACACTTGGGTGCGGGACACTTGGCTGCGGGACACTTGGCTGCGGCGGACACTTGGCTGCGGGACACTTGGGTGCGAGGCCATTTGGTCGCGAATTCAAAAATATTTATTTCTGCTTAGGAATGAATTGTTTCTTACTAATTTTTGTAATGCTCTTTATATACATCATGTAGTTGATATACATACAAGTATACACAGACATTTAAAATATAGAGAGATATATTTAAGTTTGAAAGTATAAAGTAAAAACAAGTTTATTAAGTGAAATTATTTTTCATACTAGGAGTATTAATATGAGAATTTTTTTGTTATCACAACAAATTTCGAAAAAAAGATATAATTCACTTTTCATGTAGGCATGGGTATAAAAAATTATCATATTTATATTATGAAAAACAATTTGATTAAATAACCTTGTTTTTACTTTATACTTTTAAACTTAAATATATCTCTTTATATTTTAAATGTCTGTGTATACTTGTATATCAACTTCATATATATAAAAAGCATTACAAAAATCAGTACGAAACACTTCATTCCTAAGCAGAAAAAAATATTTTTGAATTCGCGACCAAGTGGGCTCGCAGCCAAGTGTCCGTCGCACCCAAGTGTCCCGCAGCCAAGTGACCGCCGCAGCCAAGTGTCCCGCAGTCAAGTGTCCCGCACCCAAGTGGCCGCAGCCAAGTCCCATTCCGATTCTCGATAGTTGTGCATTTAGGAGCGAAAAGTTGTCAAAAAATTTGCTCATTTATTTGCTTGGTTATTCGTCTGATGAAATAATTCGTTATATTTTCCATATTCCTATTTTGAAATGTGAAAAACATATGAAAATATTAACAACGACAAACGTCAAAATTATAATGGCGGATGGCGGCTCTGCGCTTGCGCGAGTGCAAAATTGCAACGTTGTCGGATTTATTTTTTGTTGTACATTTGTTGTAGTTACACAGTCGTTATACAGCGTTTATTAGTAAGTTTTTCAAATGATCACTGCACGGGCTTTACACGCTGTGTACCCAAAACACTGGTAAACGGGTGTGCAGTAGATTTTTATTAGTAAGACTGTAAGTGTGAAAAGATTTTTGATATTGGACATAATCTTTGATAAATAATATTATGTTTTCATCAAGGGGTACAAAGTGTTCATTTCACGTACTGCAAATCAATTTTATAAATAACATTATTGTTTGAGTACCATTTATTTTCTTAGTAGGTTTCAAATGTATATTTTTCTTTGACATGTTCAGAAATTAGAATTTCAACAACTACGTCGAAGATACCACATTGCCAGTTTAAACGTGAACAATAATAATTATAAGTAATTTATATAGCGCCATTTAATGATTTAAAATAATTTCATAGGTCATCTGATAGCTCAATTCTGTAATGCTCTTCGAAGCAAGGTTTTTTTAGGTTTTAGGTTTTTAAGGTTCTTTTTTGCTTTGAGCACCGCGGACATAAGGAGGTGTTTTGGCGCACGTTATTTTTTATTCTTTTGTATTTTGTTTTGTTATCGCTGTTTTCTGTCGCAAATAAATAAATAAATAAACAACAGTGGAAAGACTGCTGGGAGTCCACATCAAAAGATACAGCAAACTCTTTGCCCTTGTGGCCATCGACCAGTAGATATAAAAAGAAGAAGCCTTTAAAAGGTACTCAGCCAGACAATAAAAAGTAATTATTTTCAAAATGATTTTAGACTTTAATAAAATTCTTTTCAGTCTAGCCGTACCTATTCATAAAATGATTACATATCGACATGTCTCAAATTTATCGATTCCAACATTTTAATTTCTTTAAAAGACACATTTGTCTTGTCTTTATCGAATCTACTTGATATATTGTAAAACTATTCGATATTAGGTACATTTCAATATATCGTGTTGGCCATTTGTTTTTATATTATTAGACATAATATATATATAAGATAGGCCGTATCCATATTTTGTCAGCCAGATGGTGATGTCAGAATTTTGAAGATTTTCCTCTGAAGTTTTTGTACCGTCGTTAATATTCGCAAGTTTCCTAGTCGCCTTTTATTCCAGAACATCGATGCGAGATCACATTACATAAGGAAATACCTAAATAAATTCGTGATGAAAAAAAAATAAACCATTTTTCTCTTTGCCAAATCTCGACGTTGCGATGAAAAAAAAAGGCAACGGGTTTGAAATTGTATATGGAACATGCATTGATCACAGCTGTTTGAGAAAAATTCTTCGAAAAAAATTTATATTAGTTTTTTATTAATTTTTTTATTTAAATTATTAAACTACATTATGCCATATTTAGATTCCAATTTTGTTTCCAGTTAGAATAAATTATCTAACTGGAAACAAAAAATAATTAATATCTAGGTACTATGAAAAATTTGAAGTAAAATATAATCTTCGAATTATAACTAAACCATTACACACAATTTTTGCATAACAATAAATATATGATGAGTTTTAACACTCCAAAACTCATGATTATGAATTATAAAAATTCATTAGTATACCAGACCAATTAGCTAAATTAGCGTATGCTGACATCAATCTAGCACCAAAATACATTCACGATCTGTATCAGAGAAAAGAGCTTGGATCATAGAGTAACAATTCCCTAAAGGAGTTGGACAGATTCAACAAAGCGGCTTACTATGACCGATGCTTTAGAGTCCAATTAAGTGGAGTGCAAGAGCACTTTCATTAACTGAAAACAGATTTGTTTCGTAGAGCAGCATATAACAACTAAACTATGTATCAGCGCCCTTGGAATGATCTTGGATCATTGAAAGGCGCTATATATAATCCCCAATTATTATCATTACGTTATAACTAATACTATGACTAATGACTGGTCTCAATGTAACACAGGGACTATCCATAGCATTTTAAAGAGCGGGTGTCCCGTCTCCAGCCTTTATGGTTCTCAAAATATTTCCAAACTAAACATTAAGTCATCTAAAACAATAAATAAGTATTTTTAACTGATTGTTGTTAAAGGTTTCAGGATGAGGTATGATACCACACTGGACAGCGAAGAATTGTTTCCAAAGGACAAGGTTGCCGGAGAACGTTCCTGGGGTCCATTTGAAATACCCCATCAGCCCTAATACAATTTTTTATCGCATCCATTCCTGTTTGTAGTAATAACCTTAACCCTAAATTAGGTAACACGGCATAGATGTTAAAAGGTTTTTTGCTTATAAAAAACCCCATGGATGGTAACGGGGCGGGTTCCGGACCCCATTGTAATATTCCTTCACTATGAAAGTTTACGACTTTGTAAATTTTCTTTACTGATTTTTTATAGAAAATTGCAGAAAGTATTTTATTAAGGAAAAAAGGAATTTCATAATATAATAACAAAACTATGGGAAAAGTAGATATTATTATCTTAGGAGGCTTTCCCCTTCACGAAAAAGTAACTGAGTTCAGAAACAATATTAGCTCATCTATGTTTATTTTATTAAAAGATCCCTCCACGAAGAAATATTTTGTTTCAACTTTGGAAATTTAAATGTTTGAATTCCTAAATTATAATTTTTAATTGTAATCAAAGTTAAATAAAAATGTTTTCTTCGCGTTGAATTAGAATAAAAAACTCACGTCATACTGCCGACGTCAAACACATAATGTCAAGCGCAGTATAATATACAGCAAACATATTCAAAAACAGAACAAATGTAATCTATTGTGGAACGATATAAATGGTACATTAACAATCACATTAAGTTTGTATGAAATACAAAATTAAAAAAAAAAATGAAATACAATTTTATCAAAATAGCAAATGACTCAAGCTGGAAACAGTTTTAAGATGCATTGTCATCGGTAATGCACAAATTATGAAAGTTTCAAAGCTCAATCTCGCCACTTGCGCAGGGTGCAAGGAAGTGTTTATTTTAGTATTTTATTAATAAAGCTTTGCGTTTCCGGCTGAGCGTTAATAAAATTTAAATTTTATTCGGTTAGGTTTTTTACGTCTTCAAAAATCGTAATATATTTTTCTAAAAATATAATAATATGGTTAACAACATTTTATAAATACATATGTACATGTTTATTTACCTTCATTTCAACGTGAAGAAAACTCTGAAAAAGGTGTCCACAAACTTTATGTCTTTATTTGATCTCTATGATTTCTTTTATCAAAACATATTTTTCAATTTTTTCTCACGTTCTGGAAGATTTTTTTTAAAATTATAAATCAAATAATACATACAATGTAAATAAGTTTCATAAATATGCATTCATGGGTTGTCATTAAAATATTCCTTAGCTAATTATGTAGTTTGGTGTTGGACCCAACCGCCATTTTTTTAATCGAAATAAAATCGTCTATTATGTGAATAATTATGTAAATTTGACGAATGCGTCATAATAATTGAATGCATTGTCTCACTAATTAAGTAGATTATGGTAATATTAGTCACTCATGTCAAATTATATTACAATATTATCAATTAACACGCCATACACTGTGACATATAACCGCTCATAATATAACTACTCTAATCTCGTATCACATGCGTAATAAAATAGAGTGAATGTCCAACTGTATGACAGAATTATTCAAATTTCAAAATATGAATAGTAATTATTTTAGAAGTAAACAAATGAAGCGAGTTATTATACCAAACGTAAATTGTGACTTTTATACAACAACAGAATGCTTGTTTTAGTGTCTTTTCAAACGGTCAGTTGAATATGGTCTTGTAAGGTGAAACAGTTGTTGGAAGTTGAATAAAAGTATTGAAGAAATTTATATGAGCTCATATTTTCTCATTAATAATGCGATTCTAGAAATTGAAAGTCGTCTCAATCTTATTGAAGACTGTACACATTGATAATGTCAAAGAGAATTGAATCCCACGTATTCCTATATTGGTATAATCTTACATGTTCTCGTGTTAATACTAGTTGCATGTAACACATGAGATCCAACTGTCGATGGCGATAGTATGCATAATTGAAGAATACGTACTTTACGTAGGTACCAAACACTAAAACACAAATTAATAAATATTTTACGATATTATGTTTTCTATATATATGGTGACAGGAAAATTATTGGAAAATCAATTATTCGAATGCTCAATTTTTCGAAAATCAATTTTACGAATGGCAATTATTCGAATCACATTTTTTCGAAAAACAATTTTCCGAACACACAATTATCAGAATTTACAATTGTTCGAATTTTTATGACGTCATGTTGGTAGTATTGGTGGAATAAACCATAGATTTTTATTATAATATAAGATGTCGTAGTTAGCAAATTTTGTATGAAACGAAGTGAGGCATTTTTCCGGGGGAGTAAATCGTTTTTCTATAAAATCGTAAATCGTTTTCGGATTTGTTTGTCGTAAAAAACACTTTGTTTATTAAGATTTAGAGTAAAGTTATTTAGAATGTGTTGAAATGTAAGGAAAACTGAAATATGTTGCCAACCAAAATGACAAACGCGCGATATTCCAGGACTCACTTTTTGTACGGAGTACTACATCTACATAGTATAATAAAAATCTATGGAATAAAAAACATGGCGACGCAGCGCGCTGTAAACATCAGTTATAAAAAATGTGCAAGCATACGTACCCATCAATAATACAACAAGTAATAATAGTCTTCATCGAATATATTTTACTGGCAACAAATATATCAAAAGAGGCATCATAATGACACAAAAATATATATAATTCGGTCAATTGGTTTTCCAACAAATGTTAGTTCGAATAATTTGCTTTCGGACAATTGTCATTCTGATAACTGATTTTCGAAAAATTGTTATTCGTACTATTGCGCATTCGAACAATTGTGTTTCGAAGAATTTTCATGAAATCATAATATATATTATGTAGGTATATATGTCAGGATAGGTATGGAGGTCAGTCTGTTTTTCCTACCCAGAATATGAAAACAGCATGATGTATGTTTGTAGATTAAGTAGGTATCAAACTATTGAGTGAGATATTGTGTAGTGTTTACTGCTTTCCAAATTGTTTGAAGCGATGCCGTCTTTAAATTCAATTTTTATAAAAAATGTTTAAAAAATTGGGATGTAGGTACTAATATAATGTACAATTTTTTTATAGAAAATTAAATTATCTACTTGGGGTGTTTCAGCTTTTTTCGTTATTTAAAAAGAAAACTGGAAATATAGGCAGTTAAACACATAGACTTATCAAAAAAAATATTTTTCAAATGTTTGAGAAACTCTGGAACTTATTAAAGAAACAGATTTTATATTTGTCTATATTGAAACAAATTTTCAGCTTTCTAGCTTTTATGGCTTTTGAGATATATGGAAAAATAAAGTAAAAAAATTAAAAGTTGATAAACTCCGATTGAAACAAATATTCTGAATTCTGAGATATTCTGAGAAATTCTGAGTATAAAACTTTTATGTCTATGACTTTCTATATTTTCTGAAGTTTTAGGCTTTGTTCATTCAGCGGATCAGAAGTTATAAACGGGACGACGACGACACACACACAGACACACATATATATTCTACGAAGCCTCTAAGTTGGTGTTTTTGGTATGCAAAAAGTCCACTACACCATACAACATGTTCCTTCATACACGCGTCTTGGCTTAATACTGTCGATTCATTAAGAGAATTAATTTCTCTTGAACGAATCGACAGTTAGATTATGAACTGTATTGTGATGATGGTGTTAGTTATTGTTGCTGAAAGTAAGTGTCAGTCCATTTGTTTTTTTATCTCCAGTAATTCATAAATTCAGTTTCAACTGGTTTTTAACGTGTTCGTAATCTTCATATTTTTTCATAGTAAATATAAATATGTAGATAAGTTTGGATCAAGGAAGGAGTGTATGTTTTGGTCGATCATCTTTGTGTTTTTTTTGCTTTAAATGGTGTTGAGTGTTGTATTATTTAAGTTAAGACATTGTCTTGAGAACACGCCGATATGTCTAGAAATTATACTTGGCGTTTCACACAAGCAGTATTTTGTAGTTTTTATTAGGTATTCTTTAATTATTTCTTTATAAAAAATAGAAATAAACTTTGATGAAAAACAAGATAGGAATTTGTGATTCTCTGTCATGTGGGCCTATCTCATAAGAGATTCATCGTAATGGTACGTACATACGTAAAAAAAATCATATTTTACTGATTTTTTGTAGGTAATTTATTCATAGAGTGAATAATATCTACCTACATATTTTATCGCAGACACTAAAATCCGAGAAAAATAAATACTCATCAATCTACGTACCTGGTTTAAAAGAAAGGGGGCACTGTGTGATTTATTGCGGCAATATTTTCAGCTTTTGAATAATTTTCCTAAGAAGAGAGAAACATTAAAATTCAAATTTAATTCGATATTTTTCCAAAATGTATAACAGGAATACATAAATAACGTGAAAATTTTCCAGCGAATTATTCTAAACGCTGTGAGTAATGGCGGTTATCTATTATGAAATATGATTTTATGTCTTTGATAAGTGTTAGTAAAACGATTAAAGATGTGGATTTGGGATGTGGCAAGTGAATCAATTGTGAATTGACTGATAAATTTGTTCATTTGAACATGAAAAAGAGGCCTACCAATTTGATTCATGTAAAAATGATAATTTTCCTGTTGATGAACTGTGTTATGGATTTTCAAAAAGTAAGCCACTATTGTGTAGTACACTATTAGTAATCAAAAGGGTCATTTTTGTATATCGGCACCACAGGCACATGAAGGGCTTATTTTTATGTTAGTGATTGATCAATAATCTAATACCATTCTCGAGTTGGAAGAGATGTCTCTTTTGGTAATTTTTTTTGTGAAATTATGATGTTGGACATTGTAAAAAGGGTTGCAACACTAAAATAGCGTTGGGCTGTCATGTCGCCTAAAGCTCGGACGATAAATGGACCATATGTGCTGGTATCCTAGACTAATGTTAAACTTAGAACGACCTCAGCTCCGTTGATGAGACATCTAGAGATGCACGAGTGAAATATGGATTGAGACGGCTCAAGAACGATTGGCGTGGATAAGAATGTAGAAGGCCTATGTCCACAAGTGGACGACAACATTCTGAAGACGAAGAAGATGGTTGTGTATCGTTTGATCTATGTGGCATTTGAAAATCGGACCAGTTAAATAAATAAATAAATAAATAAACCATTTATTTGTTGCCATTAATGTTACATCAAACAAAACAAAAAAGAATATATATATACAATTTTGAACTACAATTGACAACAAAAAGTAAAAATGTATTTCTTCCTTCTCTTTTTTTACTGCTGGCACCCTTGTTGGTTCAATAACCATATCTTGCAGTGTTTCTTAAAACTCTGCAAAGAGTTCATCGCACGTATGTTCTGCGGCAACTCATTCCAGTACTTTGAGGAAGCATATCTAAAACTACCCTCGAATGCGGAGGTTCGATGTCTGGGGAGAACGAGTAAATGGCCTCTCTGTCGCGTTGAGTGGACGTGCAAATCACGTGACCATTGTAGTCTGTCAAACAGATAGGAAGGAGAACGTTTCTTTATCACACTATGTAGTTGACAAAGTGCAGCTTCCTTCTGTTAGACATGTTCAGAATCCCGTGCCGATTAAGATAAGGTGATATATGTGCTCGTCTAGGTATATTGAAGCAAAATCGGCGTTATTCGGCAAAGTTAGCGTTAAATATAATTTTGGTCAAATTGGATGTTCACCTTGTAGTGGCAGCTAGTGCTTCTTTAGAAAGAAGCCGGTGTGGTTTCAGATAACTATATACATCTATTGCAGCTTCAAAACATTAAGATCTAATCTTAATGGCCTGAGAGGTAATTTTAAGTAAACATCACGGGCATTTATCATTTTAGTACCGAGAGAAGTAAGTAATGGTACAACATAGAGATGAATGGACACAATCTCCGATTTCACTTTCGTATGATAATTATATTGTTTCAACTTCTACCAGGTCTTCCAAGCCACTTTACCTTTATTCGTTATATTATTAATTTTATCTGTTGTGTATATTATATATTATTATGATAGGGAATGTTTTTCGTAATATATTGTGGTTTGTGAGACATCTTATTACTAAACTAGTTTGTTGATGATCCAACTGTTGATGGTGATAGTATGCATAATTAAAGAATACGTACCAATTTATAAACACAACACAAATTTAGAAATATTATAAGATATTTTGTTTTCTATATAAAAATTAAGTTATACTTAAATATTTATATAATTTAAAGACAAGAGGAATTTAGTGTTAACAGGAAATGAAGAACAAAATTTAATTATTATCTCAGAAATAAATACCTTTCTATGTAAAAAACTGCATTCAAAGAAAATATGATCACTATTCACTTCGTGTTCACCGCATGCACACGTTGGGGATAGAATAACCTTATTATAATCCTAAATAAATGAGATGCCAAGGAGCAATGGCCAATTCTTAAGCGACAAAGTAGGGAGACGTCAATTTTGGGGAGTTTTTGCCTGTAAAACCATGAAATTCTTGGATTCCATTTTTCTCTTACTTGACTGTCAAGATGTACCATCCTCTCAAGTAGGGTGTGAAGAAAACACTGGGGAATTAATCCTTAATGAGCACGCTTCTCTAGCCAGCTGATCTGCCCGTTTATTACCTGAAGTATTTTTCTTTAGTTTTCAAGGAATAAATTTATTTTTGATTTAACAGTAAAAGCACTTATCAGGCGAAATTGTCGTTTTTTTCAAAGAAATAGTATATTTAATATTATATCTGACTGCTGATTCAAAGGTCCCGGGTTTCGTTTCCCGGTGGAGACACAGTTTTTAATTGTGTTTTCAGCCTGGATCTGTGAGACGATTAATATCGTAAGTCTCACGCACACATATGTCAAATATTAATTTAACACGCACCCAATAACTTGTTATTGGGTGCGTGTTAAATTAATATTTGACATATGTAGTACCGAACTGTTAGTTGCCCAAGAAGCAATATAAAATAAAATAAAAATGAATTACTATTGATATGTAGATATAACTACGGAGCTCTACAATATTTTAGTCAAACCAATAATCTCAATCGTAAGTTGTTTTGTTACTATAGTTCTCTTTTTTTCTTCTTATCAGGCTAATTCCATCCACTCCCGGACGAAGGCCTCCTCTATCTCCTACCAAGCTACTTTACCTTGTGCTATATGCATCCAATTGACACCAGCATGACGGCTGATGTCATCCCTCCATCTCAGTGGTGGTCTTCCAACACCTCTGTTTGTCATCCGCGGTTTCCAAGATATAACGTATTCTTGGCCACCTGTATTCGGTGTACCTAGCAACGTGGCCTGCCCATCTCCATTTCACGGAAAGAATGCAGGAAAGATATCAACCATTTTAGTTGTTTGCCTGATGACATTATTTAGCACCCTGTTTCTCAGACTTATCGCAGAACGGCAATTTTCATGGTTCCCTTAGTTTTCAGCACTTTTCTGGGTCATTGTCACTTTTTTTTGGATTATTGTTATTTTATTTTATTTGGGGTATACACTTATGGAAAGGTTACATTCATTAAAATATATATGCAAGTGTTACAATCAAAGACCTTATAATATACTTTGGTATATAAGGTCTTTGGTTACAATCTATAGCTATGTAGGCCTACCATCCAATTATGTATATCCACTGTTATTTATATTTAACAAAACAAAAGAGAAATAAAATATAAAGGAATAATGATTAAAATATGGTTAAGGATGGTTAAGGATGGTTAAGGATGGTGGGATAGGAAAGTGACGGGGAATGTCAGAGGATAACTAAAAGAGGGAGAGCAAATTAAGTTGTACAGTATTCATACAATAAAATAAAACAAAACACCTATATATTGTTATCTCGGATCAGGTTGGATAATTCTTTCATATACCTGCTATACGGAGTATGAAATATGTCTAAACTATTGAATTTTTTGCTAAATGTTTCGCAGATACGAGGAACGGTAGAAATTTTTCGGTGATTTGTTTTATAATTTGAAATGTAGAAAAGATCAGTTTGTCGGGTTGTCCTAGAGGGAACACGGTAAGTAATGAGATTATTCGTTATTATACTTAAGTCGACTAAATTGAAATGTATTTTGAAGTCATACTTTTTCGTGTATCCATATTACATATATACATATATAACAAAATCTGAACCTAATCTGAAAATACAAGTTACTAAAAAATAAATGTTTACTAATTTGAGCGAAGTGTCTTTGAGCTTCTAGTTCTTCATCAGATAATTTATTATACCAAAGAATTCGTCTATATTTTCTACGTGTTTTGTTCAGAACAAGAAGTCGTAGCGATACCAATCATCACTAGCGCACTCCATCAAAGATAACATCTTTCTTTCTGAATAATAATACAGGAACATCCTTTTACTACTTAACGTAGACGAGAATATATCACAGAATACTCAGGTAATATATTATACATGCGCAGTAAAAATATACGTCATACGTCATCATTTTGCACGTTTTTTAACCGACTCCCAAAACGTAGAGGTTAGCAATTCGACATGATTTTTTTTTATTCAATAATAATTGTTTATTATGGTCAATTATAAAGTTTAAATATTTCCCGCTCAAAACCATAGATTTTTACTATAATATATTAGATGTCGTAGTCAGAAAATTTTGTATGAATCGAAGTGAGGCTTTTTTCCGCGGGATTTTCGACAACTATTTTGCAGACCACATCGTTTTTCTATAGAGAATAACGACTAATGTGAATTGTTTTCGGATTTATTTGTCGAAAAAAAAACACTTTGTTCGTTAAGATTTAGAGAACAGTTATCTAGGAAGTGTTGATATGTAAGGAAAACTGCAATATGTTGCCAACCAAAACTGACTCACTTATATTGCACGGAGTACTCCATCTAGTATATTATATGAAAATATATGCTCAAAACACCCACCGTAGATAATTTATTAAATTTTCAATTATAATGAGTTCACTATAATAAATCTTTTCATGTTTTTGTGTTGGTAAGCTTGCATCGTCGACAATCTGGCGAATTCAGTTGTATGGAGTTGCTCACATTTTGAATATTTCGCTACTCTGTAAATTTAGGGAGACTTTGCTTTTATAAAGAAATTTAAAACACATTTTACTGTTTTTGTGGGTATATCAAAAACAACTTTTATTATACTTACTTTGTGACGAATACTACAGAATTAATTTTTCCAATATAGGTTATCTACATATAATAATATGTGGTCACATCTGGTAAATTTTAGTTTTTTACATCTGACAACACTAAAGATCTTAACCACCCAAAAACACGAATGAGTTACTATAGTGAACGCACTATTTGTTCAATGTTATTATTTTAATTTGTTTTGCTTCTAGGGTAACTAACAGGTAACTATTATTTATTTATTTAATATTGCTTCTCGGGCAACTAACAGGTACTATGTCAATTATTAATTTAACACGCACCCAATAATAAGTTGCCACATTCTGGAGACTTACGATATTAATCGTCTCACAGATCCAGACTGAAAACACAATTAAAAACTGTGTCTCCACCGGGAATCGAACCCGGGACCAGATATCTAACCAACTGAGCCACGAAAGCCGACAATTATGTCAAATATCAATTTATTACGTACCCAATAAGAAGTTGCTACATTATAGAGACTTGTGATATTTATTGTCTCACAAATCCAGACTAAAAATACAATTAAAAACTTTGTCTCAACCGGGTATTGTACCCGGGGCCTATGTGTTCTAGTTTGCATAATGAGGACATACCCAGATATTTTTATGACTATTCAATTTTTGAGCTTCATCATTTAATTCCCCATCACTATGAGACGGTAGAGATTTCAAAATTTTAAAGCTTAGATATACTTTCTCTATAGGTTAGTCCGTAGAGAGTTTCATAGTAATGTATCTGTGTGAATGACGTACTGTAAATATATTTGTGTACAGTTCTATACTTTAGTATATGTATTTACTTTAGAGCTGATTATTTTACCATGGGCAACGGTCAATATATATGTTTTTATGATTTCATTAGCAATTAACTTGCCAATGCCAATATAATCTATGTGTAGGTTACCTACATATTTTTTTATTAATTTATTTACTTGCTCCCAAGAAACAAAGTTTCGCTGAGGGGAGCAATTCTCAGTCTAACTAATAATATAACAATGAAAACTTAAAACTAACATATAATAATTAAATAAAAAGGAAAAACAAAAAGAGAGAGAAAAAAGGAAAAAAAAATCCAATATATAATATATTGGATTCAGGATTGGATTCATATTGGGAAACACAAAAAACAATAAAGGAAGTTATTGGCTATTATCAAATCTATAAAAAAGAAAAAAAAGTATGTGCTTTCTGATATATTAAAATAAATGACAATAAGAATGAACTAAATACATACTTCTTTTTAATAAACATATCGGAGTTGGACGACAAATCAATAAGTGTAAATTTTTATTAAGAAATATAAAGTCTCTTCTTATACCGGGTTTAAGGGACTTACATCTTTTAAGTTTCCTCTCACGATATTGTTATTATCAAGGGAGATTATTTTAAGTGGAAATTCTATTTTTCGTATTATCTCTGAGTAATCAAGTTAAGTGTAATTAAATAAAACGAACTTCACTTAATTGGATGAGTTTTGGATAATAATTAGAACCTTAATAGCTATTGTAAGATCTTCGAAATACGCGCCATTTTTTCGTAATCTGAAAAGGTTCTTTTTGTTAAAACCTTCAAGAAATTATATCACTCGGGGAAAAGAAAGTGGTGTTGCGCTACGAGCATTTTGTGACGCAACATTTTCGTATGAGCTTTGAAATTTTATTAGTCAATTTTTTTGCGTTCTTACAAGCGACGAACATACAACTAGGTACCTATATCAGTCATTTTGTAAGTATACATAGGGACCTGCGTCACTATTCCCCTTCTAAGGGGTTTTGTCGGATATTTATATTCTTTTAGAATCTTGACAATATAACGACAGGGGAATCTTGAAATAATTTTAATGTTGGGTATCTTAAATAAACTATTACAGCGGTACTAATAATATTTTCGTTAAAACTCGTTGTAGACAACTAAACCTCGCACTACGTAAACCACGTATTAGGCACTAATTCGTGGTTTAGTAGGTTCTGACTTATAATGTAAAAATGTACAAGGACTAAGTAAACCATGGAATACGGAATGAATGTTGCAGCCATTTAACGGGAATTTCGGAATTTTTCTTTACTTTATGCTATTTTTTGTTCATTCTCTATGACTTTATTAGCCGTCATCTATGACATCTATCGAGAATCGTATTTCTATGTTTGTCATTGTTTGTTTACTGCATGGTTTTGATGGTTTACTGTTTATGTATCGTCACGTTTTGGTTGGGTTCCCAATAATTTAACTTATTACAACATAACTTATTACATTTATTTTAAAACAATTGTCAATGGAAAATAAATATCTTTATTTATTAGCCTTCTACCAAATAAATCTACGAGATGTCTATAACTCCTGCCTTTGAAAATCTGTACTTTCTTCTAAAATTAATGCCTTCGTAATCAACAAACGGATTACAACGCACCTTATAAATTTTGCGTCTTCGAAAAATTGTTTCCACCTGCTCTATTTTTGAAACGATCTTTCAAAATCGCCGATTCTATAATCAAACAGATTGTTGTCCATAATTAAAAAAAGTATTTCTTTAAAAATGACAAAATACAATACGCGCGGTCTATTTGACTTTTGACAGCTCACGAATTCACTATTGCTATTCCACCACTAAACTAGGGGACCGGGTGGTTTAGCGTTAGCATGGTGATATAAACCATGGAATAAAATAGAAGTTTTAAAACTTGGTTATTAGTAAGATTTTTGGCCGTTAGGTTTTAGTCACTCTATTCCATGGTTCAACCTCGCTACTTTTTCGTTATTAGTACCGCCATTACGGTTTACTTATTAAATTTCGTAAATAGCTTACTAAACGTGCGAATAGATAATCACAGCTAAAATATTTAAGATCGGTATTAAAAAAATCTTACTTATAAACGTATGCTAAATGACTAGTTCACTGTATTGTTTACGAACACCCTCATTTATTTTTTTATATGGCCGCATTGGCTCCACAGATATCAAAAAATAGATAAATGCATGTAAAATTTCTATAAATGACATCAAAAAATGAAAAAAAAAAACACCGCTTTGTGCCGTGTTGAGTCAAGTTAAACACGATTGCGATGAAAAATAACAAGGAAAAACGTTTTAAGTATTAAATTTTTCTGTCAATCTCAAATATAATCATATGTGAAAAATCCGCCGTTTGAATTATTTACTATGTCGCGTTAGTTAAGCGTTAAACAAGTTCTCGACCTTTCCTAACTTGACGTCTATGAAATAAAGGTGTCGTAAAGATAGTCACGGTTTATAAGTTAACTTTTTCATTAATCACGCTCTATTACCAGGTACTATAGTTTACGTTTATAAGTAACACGGAAACTTTTGCATTCAAAGATAGTTTGTTTGCAGTAAAATGTTTTTTTTTGTATACCTATATCCGAAACAAATCGAAAAAAATTATCCCTCAGTATAAATGAGGTATTATTTATTTGGTAATATACTATCATAAATTTCTTTAATTTTGGCCTTCGTGGCTCAATTGGTTCGGCATCTGATTTTCGGTGGAGGCACAGTTTTTAATTTAGTTTTCAGTCTGGATCTGTGAGAGGATTAATATCTTAAGTCTCCATTAAGCCCTGGATCACTGAAGGGCTCACCAAGTCAATACATAAAAGAAATGATCTTCATAACTTATGCAAGAAAAATCCTGATGATATCCTTTTACAAAATCATTATAAAAGATATCGAAATACTTGTAGAAATATTATAAAGGAAGCAAAAACAAAATATTATACGGCAAAACTAAACGAATCAAATAATGATATTAAAAAAACTTGGAAAATAATCAATGAAGTAAACGATAGAACCACAATACCTCAAAAAATTAACGAAATAAATTATAATGGTGAAACGTTGACAATAGACGAAAATCCACAAAAAATCGTAAACAGCTTCAACGAATACTTTGCAAAAATCGGTAAACAATATGCCACTGACCTCCTTGAAACTAATAATACTACAGAGGAAATTTTGGTCTTAAATGAAAAACAACAGAATTCAAATAAATTCCCACATAAAATGATTACATTTGACCTGACATCTGACGTGGAAATAATATCAACTATCAATTCCATAAAACAGTCCACATCTACAGGAATAGACGGCATAGACTCAAAGCTACTAAAAAGTATAAAATTGCAAATAGCTAAACCTCTTAAACACGTTATAAACCTTAGTTTACAAAATGGCATATTTCCAGATTTTCTAAAAAAATCAGTAATAAGTCCTATTCATAAGAAAGATTCAAGAGTCGAAATTTCTAACTATAGACCAATCTCACTTCTTTCCATATTCTCAAAAATACTAGAAAAAATAGTGAAATTAAGACTCAATAAATTCCTGGAAAAAAGTTCTATTCTTTCAAATAATCAATATGGCTTTAGACAAGGCCTGTCAACGAATGACGCAATTTCAGAATTAACAACAATAATCGCTGATAAAGTAGACAAAGGTCAAAAATGTCTTGCCATTTTCTTGGACCTTGCAAAGGCGTTTGATACAGTCTCACATCCTCTGCTTATATCTAAACTTCACAATATTGGTATCAATGCCACAGTACTAAACTGGTTCAAAACATATCTTAGCAACCGTAAGCAAATTGTCACTATTGGAAATTATCGTAGTGAAGAGCAATATATTTCCTATGGAGTCCCGCAGGGTAGTGTACTTGGACCAGTTTTGTTTCTCATATATATTGATAATTTGTGCCGTCTTCCTGTAGATGGAAAAATAATAAGTTTTGCTGATGACACTGTACTAATAGTAAGTGAAAAAACTTGGAAACAGAGCTACAAAATAGCTGGTATGGCAATTAACAAAATAAAAAACTGTCTGGATAACAGCCTTCTTACATTAAACAATAGTAAAACTA
This sequence comes from Molanna angustata, assembly GCA_963576475.1. Taxonomy (NCBI): domain Eukaryota; kingdom Metazoa; phylum Arthropoda; class Insecta; order Trichoptera; family Molannidae; genus Molanna; species Molanna angustata. The sequence goes on from OY754982.1 coordinate 9,514,591, forward strand.
AATACCTTACATTTAGCGCCACACAAGCAGGGCAACCTTTACTAAATTCGATGTTTTCTATAAAAATACATTGTAGTGTACCTAGAGACTCTTGTGACTGTATCCCTTTGGAGAGAGTCACTGCTATAAATTATTTAGGTCTGACCATAGATAATAATCTAAGATGGCAAGATCACATAGAGACACTAACAAATAGAATTCTAAAACTTGGTTATATTTATAGAAACCTTCGAAAAATTCTAAAACAAAAAACATTAAAAACTGTCTATTTCGCATTGACTCATTCATTGATCTCATATGGAATTGTTGGTTGGGGTGGATGTGCCAAAACTATCTTGGAAAAACTTTGTCTAGCTCAAAGATGCATTGTGAAGATAATTATCCAAAAACCGTTTGATTACCCTACGGAAAACCTCTATAACGATTTTAAAGTATTTGACCCGAGACAAATATATATCCAGCACATACTAACTTATTTTCATAAAAATATAATACATCACCAGAAAACACAACAATCCAGAACCACACGAACAAGCATTACTTTAAATTACATAATCCCTCATATGAAAACAACTTTCGGACAAAGAAATGCATCATTTATCGCTCCACGAATTTATAATACTTTACCTATGTCTCTCAAGGTAATAACTTCACATACATTATTTAAAACAAGAATAAAAAAATATATAGGGAATTACGGAAGGACAGAAATTGCCCAAATATTAAACATCCAACCATAATTCTGAGAAATAATATTAAATAATATAACTACACGCTACACAAGCTGGTTCGAGGATTGTCTTTACATTGCATCTTATTTTAAGACAAATAAACTCTAAAACATTTCTCTTTTTTTATTAGATTTATTTCAAAGAAGAAATCTTGATTTTGTTTTTTATTTGATTTGTGACTCAAGTCAAATAATATTGTTACTGAGTATATACGTTGAGAAGACCACAGAGCAAATTTTAATGTCAAACTGCTACATAACATAAATGACAACAACGGGTGGGCATATTATGGTAGAAATAATATTGGAATAATAACATATCAAAATTTACTGTATCAGTTTATACTTTTGTGTTTGAGATATTGGTAACTATGTAATGTTGTAATTTACTGTGTTGTGATGTCTGATGTCCGCTCTATGTAACTATGTATAACCAAAATGTCAAATATTTGGCTTGGTAAAATTGTAAACTGCTAGCCCTAGAACAGGGTTACCTAGTTGGGCAGCAGTAATCTTCATAATAGTCTTTGTGATAAAGGTGTGAAAAATAAATAAATAAATAAATGTGGCAACTTATTGACATACGCGTAGATACACGTCAAAAGACAACATAATTAAATAAAAAAAACTACATTCAAATTTTGATCATTGACTTTCATCTCATTTGTGTGGGGACAAATCAAATTCAACGAATTATTGATCAAAGTTTGAAAAACTGATACAAATGGGTCCTTAGCAGCATAACAACGTTATAATTGAACTAAACTTTAGGTCAATGTGTACCTATTTCATGGGTTGGTAAATTGTTGGTCAAATCCCTCGGTAGACTAAGTCTTACTGCCCATAAGCTTGTGTGTTAAAACGTCTAAAACCATTAATGTTTTGTTTAGGATATAGTGCCACCATTCTATGGGCATTCGGTTATGTTGAGAACTTTATGTACCTACTAAAATTACATGACTTTGGTTAGGATAGATTATCTCATCTTTAGAACTTAAAAAACAGTAACATCTAAAGCTTATATACGTACATACTTCGATATAAATACATATTTACAGATAACTTGAATACAATTCTACAATTTGTATAATGTTTATCATCTTTTTCGTCTTCCAACTTTTTTTCCAACACTGCTGGAGATGAACGTCTTCCAACTGCTTTCAATCGTTTATTGTCCTCTCCGCATCCAGGTTCTTCCAGCTAACTGTAATATGTCGTAATTGTGAATTGGCGTCTATTGGAGAATACTTGGTGCCCATCACGCTGTCTTCCTAACAAGTATATACTGTGTTGGATTGATGTATGAACTCGTTCAAAATTCAGTGTCCAGTTATGGAATCGTGATCTCGATGCTAAAAATATAAACAGAATATAATAACTGTTCCTGATTTCTGGTTTTAAATACTATATTGAAATATATTTGTTCTGGTTTATTTTCTTCATACGCTGTTTTATTCTTCTTCTTCTTCTTGGTGGTGGTAGAGCGGATAGCGCGCTGGGTTAAAAATTCACTGGTGGTGAGTTTGAATCCTGCCACGACCGATTTCGTTCGCATATAGCACAAGCATTTTAGGCTTAATTTAGGGAAATTATGAGGATGTTTATGTAATCGTTTCAAGGACATATTCATTATTTTTATTAAAAAAAATATCTATACCATACCTTTTTTGGTTTACCTAAACCACCCCAATATGCTGAGCCTATTCCGAGGAGGCAGAAAATAACTTGCATCACAGATGAACTTGTTTATTTTTTTTCTTAAATATTAAAACTATTATAAATAAAAATTTAAGCTATTGTTTCTTTATGTTTCCGCAGTATATTATGGCCTTGTTTTAAATCCATGTTTCTATTGTTTTTTTGTTTAGTTACAAATGTTTCATCAACTCTATGTCCATTATATATTTTTTTTATCGTATTAAATTTTTTTGAGCTAAATAGTAGTAATGTCTTTGTCCGAATGTCGTGTTTATCTTTGATGTCATGACTCATGAGTCGATGTAGCTGTGTGTCGTCTCGTATTTTTTTTTTGCGCTAAAATGGCACATTATAATTCAGTGGGGCAAGTCTGGTCCAACCGGCGAAATCTAAACCCTCGTGATAACCCATATCATGGATATAATTATCATATAGATTTCTATGAAATCTAAATATATAATAAATAGACCTCCATATAATGATTATATCCATGATATGGGTATTCGTGAGGGTTTTGATTTCGCCTGTTGGACCAAACTTGTCCCCCCCCCCCCAGTTTATTGTCGGTCTTGATATGGCAAATATGTATTTGAGAAAACGCTGGGTTAATAGATCAACAGTCTTATGATACTTATAATAATTAAAACAAAGAAAAAAGTGCGCATAAACTATGCACAGTATAATAATAAAAAAAAAACACATAAAAGCTACAGTGGGGATACTTTAAATTTTCAAAGATTACACTTCTTTTATAAATCTTTCGACTCAAGTTCCAACAACGTTCCAGAGAGATAACAAACGTCTCTTTGTTCCTCAAGACACGTCTTTAACTCATCTTTCATTTTTTTTTTAAATATATTTATTTCTTTATCTTTGCACCTATTATACTTTTATGATAACTACCGAGTTGGACTTTTTATTTCCTTTCCATTCTTCCTTCACGTAATTTCAGTTTATTATTTTTATGTTTTATTACCGCCATAACAAGGTTCATACTACCACTAAAGGTGACCTTTATTCTTGCTATGAACTCCGAGTAAACTTTTTCACATTCGGAGTTTTACTGTGCCAAACACAACTTTATAACTGTTGTATACGGAGTTCAAGCCTTTTTTTTATCAGGAACGAACAATAAAATATTTACAGTCATATTTTTATTAGCTGGCTTCACCTGCTAGGAGAAGATTTGTTCAACCTTCAAGGCTTGGTTAATCAGACCCAGATTCGAATCACGACGAGTAAGATTTTCATTTTTTGTCGGTCGGTATAAACGATTAACATTATATCTCCAATGATGTCGGCTTGTTATTGATATTATACTATTGATATTTCTGGAGTCGTCAGAAAGGGCAAGGCAAGATTACTGGATTGCACAGTACATACAGTGGAGATCGCAATAAGGTGTCGGCGGAGTCTTTGGGGCAGGTACACCATCTTCCCTACTGCACATGGTAGACACTGAATAGACTTCGTGTAAGTGTCTATTAAGGGTAAAAAAAACTAATACACGTGGGATGTAGGGCGAGAAAAGATGTGAATTGCGATTGCGGGGAGGTCCAAGATGATAAGCATCACCTTCTTAAATAAATAGATACCTAAGTAAATAAATAAATAAATAAATAAATAAATAAATAAATAAATAAATAAATAAATAAATAAATAAATAAATAAATGAATAAATAAATAAATAAATAAATAAATAAATAAATAACTAGATAAATAAATAAATGAATAAATGAATAAATAAATAAATAAATAAAAAATAAATAAATGAATAAATAAATAAATAATAAATAAATAAATAAATAAATAAATAAGTAAATAAATAAATAAATAAATAAATAAATAAATAAATAAATAAATAAATAAATAAATAAAATAACAAATAAATAAACAAATAAATAAACAAATAAATATATGAATAAATAAATAAAAAAATAAATAAACAAATCAATTAATTGTTATTAATATCATTGGTAAATCGACCAGCGCCGTAAAAAAAAAAAAAAAATAATTTAATTAATAAATCAATATACAAATAAATAAATAAATTAAAATATAAAATAAATAAATAATAATCTTTTTTAATTTTGTAAGCTTTTTGATGAGGTACTGCAGGGAAAAATATGTAAGAATATTATTACTAGTGAATTTATATATTGATTTGTATTATAAAATGTATTAAAAAATAAAATAAATAAATAATAAATATGTATATAAATAAATAACTTAATTAATATATAAATAAGAAGGTACATACATGCATAAATATGTATATAAATATTTTCAAATTCTAACAGTCTACACACACAAACATGTCCGATTAGGTATGGGAGGGATAGGAGATTAGAAGGATAGGAGGTGGAAAATTAAGATCGTATCATCTTCAGAACTTCGCGACGAAACTTATCGTATTTTGCATCGAAGATGTCCACCTCGGCTGAGAATAACTTGTTATGAGAATCACATATGCGTGGAATTGTAGCATTCTTCCTGAAATTAGTTCAACATTATTGGTAAAGAGTAGGTACATACCTACAATATTATAGATTCGTTGATTATTTCAATCACAAATTTCCTTTGACTTTTATTATCAGGAATCACTAAAATATTATAGAATCGATTTTCTCGAATTCAGAAGAGTCATACATGACAAATCGCTGCTGCATAAAATTCTGAACGGTGCCATCGACTCGCCTTAGTTCGTCAACCTAGTATAGGTATCCATGTATTCATACTGTATCTCTATCTTCTCCGTTTTTATTCCACATGGTGTTGGGGTCAGCTCTCCTTCTGCGTTTCTACTCTGAGTCCTCAGAGACATTACAAGCCCACATTTCCTCCGCCACCAAGGTCTTCCATCGTCTTTTAGGACACCCTTTTGGTCTTTCGCCGGAAACTCGAAGCTAGTCCAGTGCAGTGTTACAAACGTTTTTAGGCGGTTTTCTTCGAAAATGTCCGAACCAACTCAGCATACTTTCCATCAGATTATCGGAAACATCGCGTACGCCCATACAATCCTCTCTAATATTCATTATGGATTTTATCTTTCCTTGTGACGCCGCACATCCACCATAGCATATTCATCTCGGCTGTTTGCACTGACTGAACTTGGCTTCGTGTGACGGCCCAGGTCTCGCTACCATATATATATCAATATGTATAAAACTGTACCTAATAAATGTTATTTTAAAATTAAAAAATAGACAAAATATGTAGGTAAGTATACAAGTATCTAATATTAGTTAATATTGAGTGATCGAAGAAGTGGTCAAAGTAAAAACATTAAGTTCAAGTGCAGTTTCTTTTGAAATTGAATTTCCTTCTGGAAGTTAGTGGGAGAGAGCTCCCCATGTGTCGAGTGAAATTGTCAATAATATTTATTGCTCGAGTTAGTCACCTATTTTCTTTCCGTCTTTAACTTTTAAACAGATGATAAATTCGCGATTAAATTTCCCGCTCTACAATTGAAGGTAGTCCCGGGTAGGTATGATTTTCGCGAAATGAGAGGGGATTAAATTTTAAAATAATTTGAGCGGAAAATCGAAATTGCGACGGGGCATCGTAATATCTGTGATTTAAGCCACGGCACAATAAAGTTCAATTTACTATAAGATATTGGGAAATTTGCGAGCGTAGTTTGCCAACTTCGCTCAGGTCAACGGGAAATTTATAATATTCGACGATGAGATATTATTTTGAATTACTGGTAACACTGAAAAAAAGTTCATTAGAAAATTTACCCACAGTATTTTTTTTATTCCAGAGAGCTCGGTGACTTCTGGTGACCTATTATTTTACATGAATCGTCAGTCCACGAGTGAGAATCTTGATTTGTACTTGACGATTGTTCTTTTTGTACCATAGTGCTTCTTTTACCATTCATGCTGTCCGGTTATGGAACAATTTACCATCGGACATTAGAACTGCCCCATCACTTCTAGTCTCACCTAAAACGCTTGCTCTTCCTCTCTATTCCCTAACCAACGTACATCCCATCCCACACACCATCCCTTTTGATCTCTCCTTTTTCTTTCGTTACGTTGTTTTTGGTTAAATTCTGTTATATTTTTATAAGTGTTTTTATATTATGCAATTCTGTTGTGTCGTATATAATCATCTGTCCGCTACGGACCCTGGCATCCTCCAGAATTCGTCGCCATCCCTCCCTATCGACCGCCAGTCTTTTCCAATGTATTAGTTCCATTTCTGTTATATCGCACAGTACGTCGTCCAGCCATCTTAACCTATATCTGCCTCTACTTCTTCTCTACAGGTGTCTAATACCCTTTTGGAAATACGGTCATCATCCATCTGACAAACATGTCTATGTCAACGTAGGCGCTGAATTTTAATAAATTTGACTATATTTGTTTCGTTATACATTGTCTTTAGCTCATGATTATACTGGCCCGTCTCCAGGCCCCTCCAGCGTCAGTTGGGCCAAATATTTTCCTCAATATCTTCCTTTCAAACACCAATTATATATTTTCATTCTTTAGTCAGTGCCCTACATTCCGCTTCGTATTTTAGGACTGGTCGGAGAAGAGTTTTGTATATTAGAACCTTAGTATTTCGCGAGATTAGTCTTGACTTGAGATGTTTGAGTATATCGTATACCTATTATGCCAAAACGTAATTGTTCATGTAACTTTTTCTCAGATGGTTGACTGGAAGAAACTGCTGCCAGGAAATAAGTCCGATATTTGTACAATGTGATATTATATGTTTGTACAAAAAATTTTAAATAAATAGTGCCGTTATCGCTAATCTGGAGTAGCGATACAATTATAAAATTTCAAAAAATGTCTTATAGTTGACTACTTAAGATACGTTTCGCTAGTCTGAAACTGTTTCGATGTGGTAGATATCAAATCGCCTATAATTCTTCAGAAGATCAAAGAATCATACCTACAGATCCAATTTTTACAAATGTTTTAAGGTGTGATTCGAACTCACGTATACTGGATTAATAATCCAGTGTGATGTCCGATATGCCACCATATACATTTAATATTTGTAGAATTATCAATCTGTTCTACTTCTTCAATACAAATGCTCTGTCAGTCGCTAAAATCAAAAGTTCAAAGTATTTTTATTATTATTTAAATCATATGAAGTTTCCTACTTTTTACGACTTAGTGGTGTTTTAGTGTTAAAACTCTAAATAAGATGTTAAACACCTTTACTGGTCACAACATAGCATTAATCCACACACGGGTTATGTGAAACTAATAATTATCAACATGGTATACTGTAACATTAAATATATTTAATGCATGCATCAAATGGCTTTATTACGACAAATATACTATAGTAACAAACGTCTCGCCATTATACACCGTGTTGGGAAAATTTGTTACAACTCTCTTTTGGTCGCGATAAAAATACTCCTAGCACGGAACGGCTCACTAACCGCTTCAGCGGCACTTTTTACCGAAGGAAATATTGTTAGGCACATCAAAGTAATTATAAAAGAGAAATGGCAGTAAACGTCGATTGTCTGCTATGAACCCTGAGTAGTGGTATCTTTGGCAGATAAATGGTAACAAAGGGACAGAATTAGAGATCACACAATACAAAGGATTTAAAGGATTGTTTTAAAGGATTGCTTGTCAAAGTTTGAAGTCAATGTTCAAGATGTGTTCTGTCTCTGGGTCACTTATCAAGCTGATCTCCAGGGGACGCCCTGAGGCCACACTAGGACACAATATGCTCTATTTATTGTATGTCTCTCAGTTCCGCAGTCACATCTGGATGAGTCCAACCAGCCATATTTGTGGAAAGTGTGGGCACATCTGCCAAATATCGTTCGAATTCTGTTTGGTGCTGTCCAAAATTTGCGTAGCTGATCGAATCCTGGCGGTTTTGTTGATATACAGGGCAGGCCATGGTTTACTGGGTCGGAAACTTCCTCTAATCTGGCTCTCTATGTCTCTATGGTGTTAATATTCATGTAGATTTTTGGCTGTTTTTATCAAATTGCAAAAAAAAAAATCTCGTCTTACATTTACAAGCACTTTGACTGGTGGAAACCCTCCAGGAGACAAAGTAAATTTACTTTTTAAGTAATAGTCGAGAGTTGGAATCAGTTAACACACTTCAGGAATAGCTGAATCAGGTATAGCATTTATTGCTAGATAATGTTTTATTATTTTATTACGTAGGTATACATTGTATCAGTACATACGTAAACCCGTTAATCAGAGGTTGAATCATTAAGCAAGTTAATAATGTATCTGATTAAATCAGATGTTAATCTTAACCATTGCAGCAAATTTTAATTCCACTTTTGTCACATAGTTATGAGTCATTATTGCACCGAACGACCCCTAAGTGGAGTATTGTAATGAACACAGCGGTTTTCAAATATATGTAGGTACCTCTTTTTTTTACTAATCCAGTACATGTTGATGTAGAACAAATTGAGGATATATTGTAAGACAAGGTTTGACACAATCAAAACGGAAAACCTCTTGAGGACCACTGTGATAAAAACTCATCGACACATTGCGAGGCTGAAAGTCCGAGATTTGATATTCTGAAATAAGGAGAACTTGACATGTGATGCTGAAGATGTTGTGCGATTGAGATATCACTTGCAGAAATCATGATTCGAAAGAGTGGTGAGTTGCAATAGGGCACTCGACTCCTTAATAGAATAGACAAGAGATGGTAATATTTTTCGACGTGTTTATCCCAAGAACAGGCTCCCAGATAAAACAGAAGTTACGAGTTCCGTGTTCCGTGCCTATCTAGATCCCAGGAGTGTCAGAAACTCTGGATCCTGTTGTTTCTTTGAATTCCGGAACCCTTAGGATTGATGGATTATGTTGGTTTCTCGCACCTTTGGACTGGGACCATCGATCAAAAAACAATCTAAATATTTGAATCCCAGGAGCATCATGCATTTCCGGATCCCGTAAACCTCTCGTATTCGAACGAATCCCGGGAACAGCTGGGAACCCTGGATTCTGGGGGTTTCCCGCACCCGCTGACTGGAACCACTGATCATAATATGCTAACAGGGGTGGGCAAAATGTACCGTGTCTGGGTATTTACGGCGGGTATTTCCATTCGTGTCAGTCCACCAGTCACGCAATCTGTTACCCTGCTATGTGGACACACGAACCACCAGGAGCTCATGAAACTCCAAAATGTAAAATAATATTTTTATGGGTATTTATATTACAATCAGTATAATTATAATGAAGTGTGGACGAAACATTCGCGCCTTTGTGACGTATAGTACCTACCTATATTTTATTTGAATTTATGGGTGCTCAATCCAATACCAGGTTTAATAATTCATTAACTACACTTTGACTTTAGTAATTTTGTAACCAAAATGTTTTACGACACTTTTGTTTAACTATTTGTATTATAGATAAATATCGACTTGGTTACTAAAAATAAAATTGTACAATGTATTTATACAAAAGGCGAGTCTTGTCATCAAATAGAAATAAATTCATTGTCTACTTTAACAGTTTAATTTAATTATTAACTATCATGTTAATGTGCCATTAATCGCAGTCATTAGTGTATTTTTTACATAAAATTTTCTTCTTATACTTCTTTCTCTAGTACCTAGTAATAGTAAATTCACGATCTGTATTCATTAGTCCATTCCTGGGACGCGTGTAACAACATTACTATCACTCCATCTTTTTGGTGATTTTCCAGGCAGACGTTGACCTACGTTTGGGTTTCGTTTGCAGTATTTGAATCGAGCATATTATTATGAAGTGCAAACTATGAGTTTCGTTGTCATGTTTTTGAGTGAAGTGTAGGCTCTTTGGTATCCTCTGTAAAACCCATACATAACGTTCAAGTTACTTCATGTTTATTTTATATATTTAATTTACGGCAGAAATAACCACTAATAAAAAGCAAAGTACAATGTAACACGCAGTTAATACAAATTAAAAATAAACACAAATAAACAAAAGTAGTACACGAACACAGACAGAATATCACTCGCTAGTCAGCCGTATGAATAATATTGGGAATGAATACTCCCATTTAGATGACATTTTTATGCTGTCAAAACATAAATATAAACGGACGATATACACATTTTTTTATGAGAGAAACAACTTGCGATATTTTCAGTGAGAATTTGAATATATTTGTAACTATTTCTATCATAAAATATTTTTTGCATACCTTTATGTTTATTTTTAACGAGGTCTACATTATTTATATGCAGCTTTACATGACACTGCACCTACTGCTATTTATTGTATTCATAATACTTTTTTATTTATTGTTTTGGTTTATTTTGAGTCCATATGTATATCTTTTTTATGATTGCTTATATCTATTAGTTATTTTATTTTATTTTTGAATTTATTTTTAAATTGTTTTGGTATAAGTAATTGTTTTTTTTTCTTATTCTTTATATTTTTATCATCAATATGTGTTTTTGTGTATGTATGTAAAAGGCAATGTATGCCGTTTATAAATAATTAAATAGATAGACAAACAAATAATTGAAAAAAATAAATAAATAAATAAATAAATAAATAATTAATAAATAAATAAATAAATAAATAAATAAATAAATAAATAAATAAATAAATAAATAAATAAATAAGTAAATAAATAAATAAATAAATCAATTAATTAATTAATAAATATATAAAAAAAATAAATTAACAAATAATAAATAAATAAATAAATTAATTAATAAATATATAAATAAATATATTAATTTAAAAATAAATCAATAAATAAAATTAAAAAAATACTTAAATTAATGAATGAATAAATAAATAAATTAATAAATAAAAAATGCATGAATAAAAAAATAAGTAAATAAATAAATATTTAAATAAATAAATAAATAAAACACAATAATAAAAAAAAACTCAAATAAACCAGGACATTAAACAATTAAAAAATTACTTATACATTAAACAAAAAAATATATTTAAAAACAAATTAAATTTTCCATTCAATTAATCAATTAAAGTTTTCATTATTTTGGCCTCTAGTGTACCTACTCGTAATAGACAAAATATATAGTTATGTAAGTAAATAGATATGTGTAAAGTTACATTGGTGGATATACGGAATGTATGTATGTAATTAACATAAATTATTTGTAACAATAGACATAAGCCATTATCTATTGATTGACTGGTACATAGGTATTGCCAGGGGGATAGTTTGAATACTCATTAACTAAGTATCAAATTAATTTGCCTTAATAGAGTTGAGGAACACTTGTACCACAGGGGATACATATAACTACATACATAGATACAGTATATGTAGGTAGTAACGATTCGTTCAGTTTGGTTAGTGGAATGTTTGGTTAATGAATGTTTATTTAACTCATTTTCAATAGTTAATTGCAAAAAATATTTACCTTCAAGAAATGAAGAGACAAACACGTTTGATATTTTGTACTGTGATGGCAATAATAATTGTTCACTTTGTTCTGTTGTACCCAGAAAAAATATCTAGAAATTTTTACGTCTAAAATTAATAAATTATTAAATTTTTATTTTTTGACTACCAGGAAGACAGCCGAAGAGATAGGTCAGCTGGACCTCCTCGTTCCAAGACAGTCCACCTTCACAAATATGATCTAACCCAAAATAAAGAAGTAACTTTTTGAATCAGTAATACCAGAGAAGACCTCAAACCAAATACCATTTGACTTAAGAGGGTGACTGCTGCCATCGTACCTTTTTTTCAATTTGAAACTGTATCATTACTACAAAACGAATCATTTTGAAAAAAATAATCTAGATAGTTTGGATATTAATAAAGAAAAATGTACCTTAACTTTTTAATTATGTTCTATATATATTCTTGTAGGAAAATAATAAGCATACCCAGATTTTTGACATTTATCTTAAATTTCTGAAAAACTGTAGTGTATAGAGCAATATATTTTTTTTATAAATTAAAGAAGAACAAAATATCTGGAAAAATATGATGGGACGTTGCATTGATGCATCAGGTTAAGTAAAAAAAAAACAAAAACTTTTATTTCGCAATGACACTGAATGGAAAATAAATGTTTTTTAGATTTATTTACTAAATCTGAAGCACTAATGCAACGTAACATAATATTTTTCTAGATATTTTTGTCCTCTTTCATTAAAAAAATATATATTGATATACCTAGGCCTTATAGTTTATTAAAAACATAAGATAAAAATTGAAAATCGGGGTACGCCATTGTTTTTCTACAAGAATTTATACAGAACATTATCAAAAAATTAAGGTATATTTTCTTTATTAATAACCAAACTGTCTAAATTATTTTTGATACGAAATAATGATGGTATTTCAACTTGAAAAATAGGTACGTTGGCAGCAGTCCTCCCCTAATTTGTGATAGTGGATATTGTATTTTCTATTTGTCTTTTACATTTCGTTTCTTTGAAAATTTGTAGTTGTTCACAGGCTTAATGTCGTCTGGGATATTACATCGACTACTTCACGCTACTGTTGAGATTTCGTAAACATCTTAAATTATAATGTTGGTAAATTAACTACCGTAATTAGGGTATAGGTTCTTTGGGGTGATAATCCTCGGATTAACCCGAGGAGCAGTGAAGCAAGGGGCGGATAATACTTTGGTAAGGGTAGTGAAACCCTCGATTCTTTCCCTTGTTATCTCGACAGTTTCCAAATACAAGCGGCCGGATGCAGGAAGCTCTCCGAAACGTTGATGTTCAGGGTATATTCATCCTCACCCCTTTAACATCCATAGAGCAATCAACATTTTCATATCGTGGATATCTAAACGACGCCATAGCCCGCGGACCCGACATTTAAAACGACAACCTCCCACTCCCGCACACACACATAAAACTGCGCAACCGACATTTTAAATAACAGAAATAAATTATACTTAAAAAAAATATAATTTAAATAAAAAACTTTCTTCTTTATTCAGCCGTCTCTGTCCACTGCTGGACAAAGGCCTTCCTAATATCTTTCTGTACTGGGCCTTCTGAATCCAGTCACCAGTAACCCTCTATACTATACGATGTTATATGACGTACTTACATATACCTTCTTACTTTACTTTATTCAGTCAAATCTGTCCTGGGCTTTCTGCATCCAGTCACCACCAACTCTCTTTGTGTCATCGGATAATCGCGTAGGTGATCTCTACTTCTCTTGTGGAACAGGGAAAACACGAAAGAACCATATTGAATCTCAGACTCTCAGATAAGAAGAGAAATTCAGAAATACGTAGAAGATCAGGAGTCAGTGACGTCGTTGAAAGAGCGGCAAACCTGGTGTGTTCATGGGCGGGACATATCGCTAGAGTGAAGGACCAAAGATGAACCAAGAAGATCCTGGAATAAAAAACGATGTTTTACCAAAACATTTTTGTACAAATCATCGGTAAAAAAATTGTTGATGCGAAATGCATGTAATATGAATGATCTATTGATGGCAAATAACAAAGCGATATACGTCGCTGCATTCTGGAGTGGCAAGGTCTAAAGTTCGGACCCGATAAGTATGTAAGTAAAAAAAAATACTAATTATTACACAAATCTTAAAATCCTGCGGGTAAATCCTTCTTAAATAAATCTTAAAGGTAATTGTATTGGTCTTGCATTTACAGGTGTGGTCTTGGTCTTACATACTCGACCGAGTTTTGGTAATGGTCTTGCACACCAGTCTTAGCATTAGTTTTGGTCTGCTAACCCAGTCTTAGTCTTAGTATTGGTCTTGCATCCCCAGTCTTTGTCTTGGTCTTGCATACCTAGCCTTAGTCTTGATCTCGCATATTCAGCCTTAGTCTTAGTCTTGCAAATATTGCAGCTATTGGACATTTACAAAAGAAACATTTTTCTGTTAAAATTTAATTTTAATTCAAATATTCAACTATAACGCTAACGCTACGTCCTACGTAGGCGATTCAAAGCGAACGCGATTGCGAAGCGATGCGGTGCGGATACAAGCGAATTCAATGCGATGCGGTGAGACGCGGCGGTTCTGTCCTACGTGTGCGCGAATCGTTCCCTCTGCCGCCAGCTACTGTCATGGATGTATGTATATAAAATACTCAAGAAGTATGTTCGGCAAAGAAGTGAAACTAATATTGTGTACTTAGAGAGGCATATTTATGGGGGATATCACATTTTGTATGAAGAATTACGTGATCTTGAATTAATAAATGAGACTGAATTTTACATCTTTCCCGGAAACATTTGACAAAATTTGACATTCGTGCAAGCGAGAGAAAACTTTGTGTGTTTTGAACAACATCCTATTGTAAAATAGCAATAATAAATAAATGTTTTTACTTGTAGTCTCATTTATTTTTGCCAAATCCTAAAATTCGCGGTTCGATAATAATAATTCTTTTGTCCCATAATATGGGACGTTCATGGACAGATTAAAATTTCTGTTTCTGACATGTCAACAAACAATGGCACCGCTATAAATTCGCGCGAAAATATCAAACCAACTGGTCGCGTTCGCTTCGCATCGCGCCGCGCCGCATCGAGACCAACTCGCGGTCGGTAACGTAGGACACTTCCATAGTTACCGGTTGTTTGTTATTTTTGCGCCGCGCCGCGCCGCTTCGCATTCGCTTTGAATCGCCTACGTAGGACGTCGCGTAAGAGACAAACATTTGGTGCTGCTATACAGCATTGGTGAGAATTAACAATTACCTGTAATATCGATAGTATCTAAGTTGTTGATTGCTTATGCTTACTGTTTGATTGGAAAATAATTAATCTACAAAATTTTGCGAGACTGCAAGACTCTTACAATTAATCACGAAAGCCTGGTTTTGTCGAGTCTCGCAAGACCAAGATTGCAAACTTGCTAGACTTTTGCTCATCATTTAATGAGTCGTGATTAGCGATTAGCTTATAATATTTTATACAAGTTTTATTGTTGGTGAACGTTGCGCAAGTGTATAAAGCGATCACGTAAACCAGCCGATGACAGGTCGTAAGCCCTGTAGGTGCCTTGAGTTCCTGGATCTCCTATAATATTCCTACTTCGTCTCTATTGAGATGCACAAATTCTTGTCTCTTTTTTGCGTACGTGCAACTATAAAAATATTCGAGTAAATGTATTTTTATATGATTTATTAAATCTTTAAACAATATTTTTTTGACAAACTTGTTAACATCTAAAAAGAGACGAAGTTGGAATATTATAGAAGAACCAGGAACTCAACTTACCTACTGTAATCGGCGGGTTTACGTGATCACTTTATGCGTTTGCGCAACGTTCACCAATTATGCCTTCCTATTGAGTTCCCTCATCAATGAAAAAAGTTCTATAATATATTTGAATAATGAGTGACTAATTACTTGGAAATAGGACATTATTACTATTGCTATCTATGAAGTAACCTTTTTTTAACGCTATCTATTGAGAGATTGGTTTATTTGTAAACAATGAAAGCAACAGTCCTTATAAATGAGGTGACGGTATTATGGCAAATTTTTTGTATTTATTTGTTTTATATTAAATTTCGGTTAGAGGGTTTTCTTTTCATATACTATGTAGAACTCCGGGTTTCTTCGTAGAATACGGAAACTGCCGTGTCATAAAGGAATATTTCCTCGGTTATATCAGTCGAGTGCGACTGTTGCGGCGTTCTCTTTCTTTTTTCCGCCGTTCTTTTTCCCCTTTTTTCTAACTCGCACTTTTTATGACCTCCTCTCCTACACGCCTCGAACATCAACACTGTGAAGTTTGATGGGCAAACATAGGAAACGGACCCCACCCGATGGGGGTCCGAATAAAACACGACCGAAAAATTACAACTTTCTAGAATAATAAAAAAATATTATAGTACGGAAAACCCTTTGACATCGTTCAATCTCAGGGGATAAATTCATGGTGGTAAAGATTAAAAAAAAAAAAACAACGGCTCAATATGAGTCAATATTTTTACATTTTATTTTCTGATAACTATATTTTTGTATTTATTTCAAGTTACAATACTCCCTATTCAGTAACTATTGGAACTAAATTAGGAACGTTCTAAAATTGTAGATTTTAGAGTTACGGTCTTATTTCAGCGTTATAAAATATAAACTTGGACTAAATGGAATAAAAACGTACTTATTTTGGCCGGAACGTTCTTAAAAACTTGCTGAATCAGACGTATTATGAATAATTGTGAAAATTATGAAATTTTCATCATTTTCATAATTATTCTAAATACGTCTAATTCAGTAACTTGGTCAGTAGGTATAAGAACGTTCCTTTTCCATTTAGTTGATATTTTTTAACGCAGAAATAAGACCGTAAATCTAAAATCTACAATTTTAGAACGTTCCTATTTTAGTTACTGAATACGGGGTACTGTGTGGTAATATTAAATTGTAGCAAAATTTTATTTATATAAAATATTGCACTGTTTTTTTTTTGTTTTGTTTACGTATTTTAGCTACTTTTTCCTCAAACTAAAATGTCCCCTCTACTACCTTAACTGTTATTTGGTCAATGGTTTGACTATTTAATAGCAAGTGTTATAGCTTTTTGAATAGCTAAAGAAACGTAGAAGTTTTTACAATTATTTGCAGAATAAGTTCCATATATTTTTTTTTCAAACAAAGAGCTTCAAAGTTAAAATCATTTTGTGATAATTCTTTAATTCTAACTGTTGTCGAGCTGTCTTTTTAAGCTGTTAGTAGTAGGTTCAGTTTTTGTTAATCATTTTTATTAATTGACATGCCCTCTAACTAGATACATAAAAAACGGACCCTAAGACCTCTAATCCGTAAAAAATTGATAAAATAGCCAAATTTTTTTTTTTAATCTTTAAAATTCAATATCTCCATAACGAATATTTTATATTATTGCATATGCGCAAACATTGGATTTTTTTCCCTGTCGGGAGTCAAAGATATTTTTTAACAGATTTTTAATTATCTCAATAGAGACGAAGTTGGAATATTTATTGTAGGAGAACCGGGAAATCAAGGCACCTACAGGGCTTACGACCTGTCATCGGCTGGTTTACGTGATCACTTTATGCGCTTGCGCAACGTTCACCAATTATGCCTTTTTAATGAGATCCCTATCAATTCAATTTTTGAAAGTTCTATATATTGTATTACTGAAATTCTTTTCGCTTGAAAATAAGGAATTTTTACTACAGCCATCTATGGGTGAAATTATGAACAACAATCTTATTATTTTTATTTATTTTGTTGGAACGCCATCTATTGAGAGAATTGTTTTTTTGTAAATAATGAAAGCTACAATTCTTATATCTGAGGTGACAATGCATTTTTCGCATAGAAGTCACCCCTGAATTGCGCCAGACTTATAAGGTCATTTTTGTCTTATTTACCTACTTGTACCAATGTGTAAGTAATCGAATATTTTATATTATTGCATATGCGCAAACATTGGATTTTTTTCCCTGTCGGGAGTCAAAGATATTTTTTAACAGATTTTTAATTATCTCAATAGAGACGAAGTTGGAATATTTATTGTAGGAGAACCGGGAAATCAAGGCACCTACAGGGCTTACGACCTGTCATCGGCTCAGATATAAGAATTGTAGCTTTCATTATTTACAAAAAAACAATTCTCTCAATAGATGGCGTTCCAACAAAATAAATAAAAATAATAAGATTGTTGTTCATAATTTCACCCATAGATGGCTGTAGTAAAAATTCCTTATTTTCAAGCGAAAAGAATTTCAGTAATACAATACATAGAACTTTCAAAAATTGAATTGATAGGGATCTCATTAAAAAGGCATAATTGGTGAACGTTGCGCAAGCGCATAAAGTGATCACGTAAACCAGCCGATGACAGGTCGTAAGCCCTGTAGGTGCCTTGATTTCCCGGTTCTCCTACAGTAAATATTCCAACTTCGTCTCTATTGAGATAATTAAAAATCTGTTAAAAAATCTCCATAACGGTTAAGTTTCGGACCTAACATTTAGCATCAAATCCATCAGAAATGACCTGTATAATAACGTCCTTTAATATTCTGTACGACTAAACCTGTAACCCTGTATAAATCATCATAGTTTATTTATTATTATTATTCTATAGTATTGACGAATCATTGAGTAATGAAACTGTTTTTTATTATTAGTTTTTTTTATAAGTACTGCCCCAGTAAAATTAAAAACATGTGTATGGGACAGGAGTAAATTACATAAATTTATACGTTTTTTTTATTCACACACTTATTTTATTTTTTTATTCAGAAAACATACTATAATAATAATAATAACAAAAATTATATATACAGTTTCATGCCTAAATACATGTTTTCACTTATATAAAAAAGTAATACCTAAACATATTTTTTTATGTTTATTTTATTTATTAATTTATTTTTTTTCATCATCATAGGATGGGTACATTCGAAACACGATGAGAAAAGGAACATCAAATATTACCCCGGCCAAAAATTTGCAATTTTCATAGCAAAAGAAAAGGCAACAAGCAAGCAGTAAAAAAAACATATTTTTAAATTATTCTGGTTAATATTAAAATGCACAAACTAATGTAAAAAATTGAAAATTTAAGAGATAAAATAACTATATTAAGAATTTTTATTTAGATAGTTACATACACATATTTAACGTACATACACGAGACCTATTTAAACATTGTAAATTAAATTTAACTTACAGCTAATACAAATGTTTAAGTTCTTTTTAAGATATAGAGCATTAATTAAAATCTATCTGAACAAAAAAAACGTGGTGTTGTTTTGGTGTGGTATTTAATTTAAATATATTTCATAGTGATTTGATTCTATCACCACCACTTGCTCTAGACTATTAAACAACATCGGATCTTTATGTATAAAGCATCAGAGAGATTACGGAAACTAATTAATTTAATATCATTTTTATAACATGATACCATACATGTGACAAAGTAGTTTAAACGCTTCAAAATTGTTTTTCTGGATCACAAAACTGATTTCTTTTTCCTCTCCTTACCATTTTGTTTTCCTTTTATTACAATGAACTGTTTTTATATTCAATATTTTTTGTCTGATTTACTCATTTCTTCTGTAATCTTTATTTATTTTTATTTTTGTCTGGTTGGTTGGAAGAATATGAGCTACAAATAATATGAGCTACAAATAATATGAGCTACAAATAGATAAAATAAAATCTGCTTGACAAATCAGATCTTGAAGGGGCCCGCAGACAGCAACTAGGGGTTGTATTACGGTAATGTTTTTAAGAAAGTTAAAAGAAATATATGAGGTCCGGTACTATGAGAAATGCAGTAAGGGATCTCAACCTTTTCTTATACTTTTCTTTAAAAAAACTCCCGCAAAACTGTAGGAGATCCACTGTTTAATTCAATATGTCGCTGTAATACAATGTCGCTGTAATAATTGTTGTATTTTTTATTTTTATATGAAGTGACATAAAATAATTGTTGCAATCATTGCCCGCCCCATATCCTAAATTCAGTCTCCTTTTATACCGCGTCCTGTGAGGTCCATCACTTAAGTCATCATAATTGTTTCTTACCGCGCGTGTGTGGGATCAAAGTGACAAGTTGTGACCATCTACCAAGGAAGGGGACCAAGGATCAAGTAAGTGAGTGTTTCATATATATCCTTACTTTGCCTTGCAGTGGTTGCAACTTATCGCCCTTCAATAATACAGTCCACTTTTACGGCATATACATATTGCGCTTAACAAACATACCTACATAAAAAAAAAACACTTACCTATTGAAAACAACAGTAAACTTACCAATGAGATCTGATTAAAAATAAATATAATACATACCTCCATAATAAAAAGAAGACAAAAGACAATAATGTAATTTAATTTCTAGTCTTTTGCTTCCCTTTAAAGCATATATAAACATTTTATTTGAGAGTATATAGGTATTTGTAAATGTCATAATAAAGTGTCCTAAGGCTGTGTTTCTCGAACAAAAGTATCAGTAAAAGTATAGTTAAAATACTTTAATTTCATAAAATTCTACAATACTTTTGGTTGGTTCGTTGAAATCTAATGCCGTCTACCGACACAATTTTGAACAATTTTATGAAATCAAAGTATTTTAACTATACTTTTACTGATACTTTTGTTCGAGAAACACAGCCTAAGGCTGGGTTGTTTCAAATAGTGCTTAATAGAATCGTAGAAAATATCATTCAGTAATCATTGCCCAATCGATGAATTCTATTCATTAGTAATTTATGCAAATAATTACGTAGTGTTGGACATCTAACATAGGAATGTTATATTTTATATCATGCTATGAGACTCTCAATAGATGGCGTTACAACAAAATAAATAAAAAATAATAAGATTGTTGTTCATAATTTCACCCATAGATGGCTGTAGTAAAAATTCCTTATTTTCAAGCGAAAAGAATTTCAGTATTACAATATATAAAACTTTCAAAATTGAATTGATAGGGATCTCATTAAAAAGGCATAATTGGTGAACGTTGCGCAAGCGCATAAAGTGATCACGTAAACCAGCCGATGACAGGTCGTAAGCCCTGTAGGTGCCTTGATTTCCCGGTTCTCCTACAATAAATATTCCAACTTCGTCTCTATTGAGATAATTAAAAAATCTGTTAAAAAATAACTTTTTCATACAATTTCATAATTATTTGTCTACGAAACTGCGAGGTTTCAAAGTCAATGATATCAATCTCTCAATAACAATAAAAATTCTACAAGATGCCGCGCAAGAAACGTTTCAAGATCCATGTAAGTTTCCCAAAATCCATCATATTGTTAATGAAATTTCAAAACTTAATCTTCGGATTCCCGTGACCTTCCTCTTTGATCGCATTGTATAAAATATTTTCTCGTGCCTTATCAACTATTACGAGGAAATGGCTCGAATCTATTTAAATGTCAACGATGGATCGGTTCTGCCAGGATGAGTCTATTAACTTAATGCTATAATATAAATCCTTTGATAAGTTAAATTTTCTTCTAATGAAAACTTTGCAATCTCCTTATCGGGAAAATTTATCTAAAGACTGATTTTCCCGCCGAGGCTTGATGATATTATTCTATTTTGACTCGGAAAATTTATCTAAGTGGATGTTTTAATCGAAGCCAATTTATTTTAGGACATAATTATCATATGTAGGTATGTAGTGACTCGTCTTCAAATGAACTTTACCATATTTGTGACGTTTATATGAAGTGAGGGACAAAACAGTTGTCATTGAAATAATTATAGGTTGCCAATATGTATTTTTGATACTTCTCGTCCTGAAGAAAACAATGTGTATATGAAAGAATTGTCTTATTAAGAAACTGACCAATTAAAAATCATGTAAGCACCACCCTTTACCAATGTATACCAGGACTGATACAAAGTCGATATAGTCTTCATAATGCCCTAGTACTTAAGGCGAAATAGCTATCGGCATAAGTATAAAATATATTGTAGAATCCAAACACAGTGTTTAATTTTAATAATATAAAGAATTGTCATATTTTATTTATATATATGCTGTGGCGAATTCGCCTACATAGGTACTTAGAAAGTACATCCATCTGCATGAAGTATTAAACGCGCGAGGGTAGGTCATCGACCACTAGTATCTGCTTATCGCCCTTATGTCGTCATCTGTGTCATCCAGCATTCTTAGCTTATAATTATTTACAACTTTATATAGAAGAGATTGGTCAGCCATAATTTGTCGATTAACTTATGTGTCAAATCTTTGAAATATATTTTTTATGGTTTTCTTATATCATTCACATTTACTCTAAATAACTGTGACTGCACTCCTGAATAATTACTGAATAATTAAGGAACTATAGTCCATCGCCGTTCGGGCAAAACGAATCAAGTACACATTTTCATGCGTCAGTCGTCTTATGGCCGATATTTCAATGGACAATCAAAAATGGAGTTGATGGAGTAGATTCGTAATTGCCAATTTAGAAAATTGGTTATTTCAATACACAATTAAGAAAAAATCAACTAATCGTCTATCAATGTTTTTAACACGTGTAATACTGTCTTATGCTCTATGGTATTCGTTGTTTACAGCATGGTTTACAGTTTACAGCTGTTTGCATCCATTATTTTGTGTCGTGACAACTACGGGACGCTAACATAATAGTCGACATAATTGTCAGATTTTTTTTTTCTGTTTTACAATTACATACATAAGTTTACAAAGATAATTAATCAATGATAATTAATAATTAATCAATGTATTATAATACAGAATTTGTCTTATCTCAATTTTTAAAATGTTTTTTTTTTTGTGAAATATTCATTACGTTATGGCCGGCCCGTCAATACACAGATGTTTCTAATGTTTATTTTATTTTTTTGTAATTCATGTATAAAATAAAATGTAAAGCAAACTATAAAGTTAGTTGGTCACTGATACAGAATTCGTATTATCTCAATTTGTATGATTTCCATTATCCCAATTTTTAATTCAATAAAATTAGATGCTTTATAGAATGTTTCTTTTCATTTACCTTTAGGACCCTGAAAAATTTGTAGGTTTGTGCAGCTATAGTTTCAGTGAAACACGCTGAAAAGGTGTTTTGAAATCTTAACTGTTATAATAAAATAACATATTGTTTCGAAACAATCATTTATTTATTTTATACAATATAGATAATAAAAAAAACAAAACCATATAACACAAAACGTACAAATGTTATGTTCACAATTGACAGTTCTTTGCTAACAAAAAACACAATTAACTCGCTTGATTGCCGAAAAACGGCCAATCAATTATTGACAGTTCGTAATTGTCGATCAACGTTGATTTTGTAATGAAATAACGCCAAACTCCGATTAACCATAGACATGCCGAAAACCATAGAGAAAATCGACAATCAAGCATTTAATTGTACATTGAAATATTGGCCCTAACTGAATACAGTGTCGCGTTGATCGTAGTTTTATTTGTTCGGACACAGTATCACGAACATCCGAATTATACATTTAATAATTATTACATTATGTTAATGTTCATATGAACATACTAATGTTGAACATGAATATAATATTTTATTTGAAACCCTTCATCATTTTGAATTGACTGACAACTGCAATATCATATTTGGAGGTAGATGTTTAAATAATAAATAATTAGAAAACGCACAATCTTATCCTTCTGATAAATAACTATTCCAGGTAATCAATAAACATATACTCCCAAATAACAAGGTATTTCGTGATTTGTAAATAATCAATAAACGTATACTCCCAAATAACAGTGCTAAAAACACGATATTTCGTGGTTTTTAAGTAAACAATAAAAATATACCCCCAAATAACAGTGCTAAAAACAAGATATTTCGTGGTTTTTAGGTAAACAATAAAAATATACCCCCAAATAACAGTGCTAAAAACAAGATATTTCGTGATTTTTAAATAATCGATAAACATATACCCCCAAATAACAGTGCTAAAAACAAGATATTTCGTGATTTTTATATAATCAATAAACATATACCCCCAAATAACAGTGCTAAAAACAAGATACATATTGTGTGATTTTCAAATAATCAATAAACACAAACCTCAAATAACAGTGCTAAAAACAAGATACATATTGTGTGATTTTTAAATAATCAATAAACATATACCCCCAAATAACAGTGCTAAAAACAAGATATTTCGTGATTTTAAAAAAAAAAATCAAAAGTCTCCTACCAGATTTCAGCAAGTAGATATGTATGTATGTATGTACTCGCACTAGACACGAGCTAGATAAAATTGACTTTGATTCATGATTGTTGACTCCGGCAGGTGGCTTTGTGTAGGACGTAGGGTTAGTGGTGGGGGTTAAAGGTAGAGAGGAAGTGTAGATATATACCTACATAGGGGATGGAGGTGAAGTGAAATATGAACTGCAGTTAAACACTTAGGGTGCGATATGGGGGAGGTTAATAAGGATAACTTCTACAATGCAGATTCTTACACAATTTCTAACTTTTATATTATATATTTTATTTTTCTATGAAACACTCACAGACATATTGATGATATAATAATTCATAACATAAATGTACCTATGTATGTATGTCGTACACATTGCAAATGTCTTTGCAAATTAAATTATCTTATGAATCGAATATTTTTTAAAAGTTTCAAATATGCAAACATTTTTTCCCAGTCGAGAGTCAATGATATTTTTAAGATGTTTTTAATTAATATCTCAATAGAGACGAAGTAGGAACATTAATATTACATCTCTAATATTACATTCATCTTCAGTTTGTAGTTAATTTACATTTTTGTATGTGTTATTTTTTCGTGTCATGGTTTTGATAATGTTTTTATTTTTATTTATTTATTGATTTGAAGTGTAATTTCTTTTTGTATTGCTTTTGGTTTGAAAATGTTTTTTTACATAATTGTTAATTAATTATTTATTTTAGTAAAGTATTTTTATTGTGTTAACATTAATTAGTTGTTTTTTTTCATAACATGTATTAAATGTAATTTATATATTTAAATAAAAAAAAATAAGAAAGAACCGGAAAAGCAAGACACTACAGGGCTAACGACCTGTCATCGGCCGGTTTATGTGATCAATTTATGCGCTTGCGCAACTTTCACCAAATTCCTTTTTTAATGAGTTCCCTATCAATCCAATATTTGAATGATTCCCAATCAAATCAAATATTGATTTCATACACATTGGCACAAGTAAATAAATAAGCCAAAAACGAAATAATATTTCTGGCGCAGTTCAGGGGTTACATCTGTGCGAAAGCATTGTTACCTCGTGTATAAGAACTGTTGCTTTCATAGTTTATGAACCGATTTCTCAATGGAGTGCTTAATAAAAAAGTTTATTCGTCAGTTCATAGATGGCAATAGTAAGTACAAACAGCTTATTTTCAAGAAATATTATACCTATGATAAAAATGAAAATATATTATACTTTTAAAAATTGGATGATGGGAACTCAATAAAAAGGCATAATTGCGTTAGCAATTGCGTAAAAGTTGTAATTGCGTAATTACGTATTTACCAGCCGATAACTTGATTGATTTCCCATTTCTTCCTTAATATTATAACTTCTAGTCTCTATTGAGAATCTAAAAAAAAAGCCATAAAAAACTCTCTTATGAATTTAATTTTCAAATTAAAT
Source organism: Molanna angustata (assembly GCA_963576475.1). Taxonomy (NCBI): domain Eukaryota; kingdom Metazoa; phylum Arthropoda; class Insecta; order Trichoptera; family Molannidae; genus Molanna; species Molanna angustata. The sequence goes on from OY754982.1 coordinate 9,540,089, forward strand.
AATGTTATTTAATTTATGAATTCAGTCTCCAGTGAATATTTTTTGAATTAATTCATTTAATATTGTTTTTCTCAATATTGTTAATTAATGCGTTAAGGACAAGATAACATTGTAAAATTTAAATAAACATCGTTTGTGTATCTTAAATTCAGCTAGATATTTCAAACAATGAATTACGTATAATAAATTTAGATAGGTACCTATATAATATACAAGTTATAAAATAATATTTACGAAATTCGTTAAAAAATAGTAGGAAATAATTTTATGTATGTATATGGAAAAAATTAAAATTGCACTTTACTTCTAACTTCTAAAATATTAGTATTCGATTTTGTTTTATTGATTTGTTTCAATTGCCAGTATTTTCTTTTTTTATTTCTAAATATGTGTTTTGGTATGTTTGAATAGTCTATATTGCTCATTTTTCAATTTATTTTCATGTATTTCTTTTTGTTTTATTTAAATATGTATTTAGATATGTTTACTCATTTGTATATTTCTCATTTTCATTTATTTTCAACCTTTTTTAATGATTATTTGATTTTTTATTCATGTTGATTTGATTTAATTACTCTATTGTTGACTTTGTTTAATTGCTTTGTTTTGATATTTTTTATTTTTTTATAAGTGATTTCCCTCATCAAGCACAAGATTGCAATCTTTTTGATGAGGCACTGCAAAGAAAAATTTGTAAAAATATTATTACCTGTGAATTATATATTGAATTGTTATTGTAAAATTATTATGTTAAATAAATAAATAAAAAAAAAATGTATGTGACTCAGTACGTATTAATTAAAACGAAGAACGAAGTTTTTTTTACAATATTCTAATATTTTTTTCCAATGACAATTAATAAATCAATAAATTTTGATAATTTATAAGTAGTACCTAATCTATTAGTTTTGTTTTTTTTAGTAAGGTACTATTTATTTGATTGAGTACCTACCTAGTCTTTTAGGGTGAAGAGCCCTTAAAATTAAAAAAAAAACATTCCCAAGATACACGAAACACGGTAACATTATGCACCAGTTTTGAAATCAAGATTGAGACATAATATAATGTTGGGGGATGCTTTGTAAGGAGAAGATAGGAAATGTTGAATAGGGGAGAAAAAGATGGATTGTCCTATATTTTTACAACACTATCATCTATTTTGATGACCCGGCATATTACAGGGAACCCTAGAATTTGACTCAAATAACATTATTGGTATCATTGTGAAGAATTTTATAAACTAAGAAGATTCTTTGAAGATCATCAGATACGGTGATTGGTAAGTATAAAGATCTCAACTGAATTAAGTTAACATAACAAAAAAAAATCAAATCAATGATAACCTAATTGTTTTATAAATTTATAAATTTTTTGCTGTCTTGATTTGATCTGAGACTCGAATGACGGATCATACCTATTATGTTCTGTCAGTTCAGTATTCCCAAGAGATACTATTTCAGATTATTTGTGTAAATAACAAATAAAAATTATAAGATACCTACACTACATACACAACATGTATGTATATATTGTATATGCATATCATGATGACTCTAATTCCATTTTTTGATCTGTGTACAATACTTAAGTATACGTCTTAACCTATATGTCTCCTGTGAAATATAACTAGTTGCATGTAACACATGAGATCCAACTGTCGATAGCGATAGTATATGTATAGTTGAAGAATATGTACCAAACTATAAACCCATAAATACAAATTATTGAATATTTTCAGATATTTTGTTTTCTATACAACATATGCAGGTATGTATGTCAAGATAGGATAGTATGGAGGAAGATCCTTTTTTCCTACCCAGAATATGAAAATAGCATGATGGTATGTATGTATGTTTGGAGATGAAGTATCAAACTATTAAGTCTTCTTACATATTGTGTATAGGCGACTGCCATACAAAATGTATGAAGCGATGTCGTCACTAAAAACAATTTTTAAAAAAAAGGTTAAAAAAATTGAGATCTTCTACTACAATTTAAATATTTTTTATAGAAAATTAAATTATCTAGTTGGGGTGTTTCGGCTTTTTTCAATAATTGTAAAAGTTTTGGAAATATAGGCAGTTAAACTCATAAATTTATAATAAAAAAAATATTTTTCTTAATAAAAAATGTTTGAGAAACCCTGGAATTTTTTTGAATAAACTAGTTTGAGATTTTGTATTTTTCTATATTTGTACAAATTTTCAGCGTCCTAGCTTTTATGGTTTCTGAGATATATGGAAAAATAAAGTAAAAATTCAAAAGTTGATAACCCCTGATTAAAACAAAAATTCGAAATTCTGAGTACAAAAGTTTTGTAAGCCTATAAATGTTTATATATTATTAAATTTTGGGCTCTGTAAATTGAGCGGATCAAAAGTTATAAGGGGGGGACGGACACACAGACACACACACAGACACACAGACACACAGACACACACACAGACACACGAAATGTTCTACTCCGAATTCTGAGTAAATCCGTGTTTGGAACATATATGCTGTGAAGCCTCTAAGTTGGTGTTTTTTGACTTCAAAGTTGGAAAAGCCGTGAAAAAAGTAGACCTCTGCATACAATTCTCGCGTATCCTGGCTTGATACATTGTCGATATGTTAAGAGAACAAAGTTCTCCTGAACAAATCGACAGTTGGATAATATGTACACTGCTAGCCCTAGAACAGGTATACCTAGTTGGGCAGCAGTTATCTACTTTTAATGACGATTATATAAATGGTGTGATAAATAAATAAATAAAATAAAAATAAATGAATTGTTCGTTAATTCCACAAGATGGTAATGTCTGCTTTCTAGGTTTTCTACTTCCTGAGAATCTTAAATAAATTTTCTGACCCGCAGCACACAGCACAAATGAAATAAAATTGTATCAACTTCTTAAAAAACTATGATTATTTCAAAATAATCTGTAATATTACTTAAGTCTTAAAGCATCATATTTTTCTTATTTTATTTAGGTTTATTGCCTAATGGTTTTTGTGTGTTTATCACTAAATGAAGGAAAAATCAGGTTAATCAGTAGAGTATGTACTCACTAGCAAGACAACCTGTCATTGGCTGGTGAAAATTATAATAAATGATTGTGTTAATGAGTTTATAAGTTTTTTTTATTGCACGGTTTCTTGGCGATGCATCGGATAAAGTGGATGCACTTCGAAAATCTTTTGCAAGTATCACAAAGCTGTTCGTTTAGGTTACACCTATTAACCGCGGAAAATTAATGGTCTTGCAGCTTGAAGAACAACAAAAGTCTCGAAAAGTTGGTAATGACGCGGGCTGAGATGGGGGGAAGAAAGCAGACAAGTCGACAGGACATCAACAAGACGAATGGCTCAAATGATAAAATAAATCTCTTCTTGCAATTTTGTAATCTCGCGACTCAAGATCAGGTGAAAACGAGATGAACCGCTGTCAAAATCGTAATGTTAGAGAAAGGTAACTGATGGATCATTAGGAGAAGGTAGAAATTACTATGAAACCACCCATATTTATTTTTAGTACATCGCATAAGGATCATTTAATTTATAAGATAAAATTGAGCCTGATTTTCCTCAAGCATCAACCTGATACTTTGAGGCTGATACGTCCCCTTACGCAAGTCTTCAGAACACACGAAGTAGAGGAAAATTTAACTCAGAACATTAAATCCTTTGTAGATTTAAGTTGCAGACATTGGTAAGAATTTCGCAGTCTAATATCCCACTCTATTGGGAGCGTTATAGAGCTTGTAGCTCTGTTTATTCCCGGAGCGACCACTCGTTGGACGACACAAGGAATTAACATCAGGCATATTTCATATTACAAGCCCTAAGAGGCTAACCTCAATCGTGAGGTTCGTCGAATCGAATCTTGGATCAATTACAGACAAGTCGTAGCGGATCCCCTGCCAATAATTAGACTTGGACCATGTTCCGGCAAGACGCTGGCGGGAATCTTCCCACCACCAAACAGTCCTTGTCGATTCGAAAATGAGTCTTCACGACATCTGATGCTTGGTTTAGCACGAACCTTCAGATTTGAGTGGTGACACACCAGAGATGATGACTGTAGTTGAACATTTACCTCGTCGAGAGATACATTGAGACGTCTGCCCTACTGTTCAATAGGTAAGAATTGAAGGGGACACTACAGTTAGGCTGCCTGTCCATTGATGCGGAGCGAGGCAGCGGAGCGGAGAAACGGAGAAATATTAACCAGAGAAATATTGCATAAAATCTCCACTCCGAGATTTTATGCAATCCTATTGGTTAATATTTCTCCGTTTCTCCGCTCCGCTGCCTCGCTCCGCATCAATGGACAGGCAGACTTAAAAGTGCCAAAGAGAGGTTACTGCAAGCGATTTCTGAAGACGTCCACAATTCCTTGTACATCAGGTATTTAAAACATTTATCGAAACATAGAAAAATGTTAAAATTTATGAAGAAGACACCAAAGAAGTAATCATTGTTAGGGTTCTTTTATTGACAAACTTCTTAACATCTCAATGGAGACGAAGTTGGGATATAGTAGAAGAACCAAAAATATGAAATTAAAAAAATATTGTTAGGGTTATGTGAATAAGTAATTTGAATTCAGACTTTTTTGCTTGTTGACTTTTTTGATCTTGGTTAGTATTTTTGGTATCTCAATGATGTCGGTAAATCAACTTATTCATAAATCGGGATGCATGTGGATAGATGAATGGTTAGTCTGTTTGAAACACAATCAATGAGTGGTTAATTTAAAGAGGTTTGTCCTTTGAAAAATGTAGGTTCAGCGTTTAATTTGCCATTAGGTATGCAAATTTCTGCAGACATCTTCCGTCAGGTAACGATGCAATTGCCTGAAGTAAGGAGCTCTGTCGGGTGTGAGTAATAGTTTCTTTAAAGTTGTGTGACACGAACACTTCTGACATCTCAATCAGGTCGGTCGACTCCGCCCATCATATCGTGCGGCAGACATTAATCACCTTCCGTGCCATACATGGTGAACCCACACTGCCTACTTGCGATATGAGATTACAACTTGCAACATTAAGTCATTAGAAAAAAATTGCCGTCGATTTTTTTCCTAAATTAGATTCAAAACGGGTGGAACAGTAGGAAATAAATTAAGTTAAATATTTTAGTTAGTTTTTGACCAGGGGGGCAAGTCTGGTTCGACCAGCGAAATCAAAACCCTATTGATTTCGCATATCATGGATATAATTATCGTATGGAGTTCTATAACATCTAAAGATATTATAGAACTCCATATAATAATTATATCCATGATCTGGGTTTTGATTTCATTAAAACCGCACAGGCAATCACATGTGATTAGTTGCATTAGTTTTCTCATTTACATAGCCAATAGGTACTGACATTACCCATTACAATTCTCTAGATAAAAAATAATTCTTTTTTTTTAACAGATTTTTAATTATCTCAATAGAGACGAAGTTGGAATATTTACTGTAGGAGAACCGGGAAATCAAGGCATCTACAGGGCTTACGACCTGTTATCGGCTGGTTTACGTGATCACTTTATGCGCTTGCGCTACGTTCACCAATTATGCCTCTTTAATGAGATCCCTATCAATTCAATTTTTGAAAGTTCTATATATATTGCCATACTGAAATTCTTTTCGCTTGAGGAAATAAGGATTTTTAAGGGAAAAAAAATCCAATGTTTGCGCATATGTAATAATAAAAAATATTGGAAAAAATAATTCCTTTTATACCCCAGAAATTTGCGAGATTACCTCACAAACTGTTTAATTTGTTAGGTATAAAATTATAATTTGGGAATAATATTGTTAAATATGATGTAAATACTTTGACAGTTTTAAATTTTTAAATTTGTTTCTTGAATTTTTTATAAATGGCATAATTTATGATGTCGCTATCATCGTTCCTGCTAGTGAAGTCATACAAATTGTATGGCGGGACGCATCCCAACGTTTCTACTTCAGTACGAGAAGTGGGGTACAACTCCCTAAAAATTCTCGGTTCCTGAGCGGCCTTAATGACACTGACAAGGATTATGTAGTTTACTGAAAGACCACAATCAGAATGATTTTATATAATAACAGTGAAATAGTGAAAATATATACATAGGTATTTGTTCAATGTTAAAAAATCAGTTAGATTTGAAAAAATCTTTTATCCAAAAATATATATCTGTAATCATAGATAAACAGAAACATAAAAATAGAAAGGAATCCCACGTAAAAGAGCTAACTAGTTTTGCATAGAAATCCGTTTATTACTCTTCCATGATTTTATTTGTCAGAATTTTCAAAAAGGAAAACATTCTGGTAATTTTTGATTTTTTACCAGAATGTTTTCTGGTAAAAAAGTCAAAAATTACCAGAATGAATAATAATAATTAAAATATTATTATTTTTTTTAAATGTATTTCATAAAAATTCATTCAGGGGTTGTCAAACTATCGATTGCAAAAATGTACATTATTTTGTATATAATTTGATTAATCCACAACTCACACGATTCGAAGTAGTACCTACATAATAAATTTGTTTAGGTTCATTAATTTATTCATACCATCACGATATATGCCACGATTTGGGGTAACCAGCGACAGGTCTGCGGGTGTGCATTACATTATAAAAGAAAGGACGACACGTGCGTGTATGCCCACATTCTAGTCTCGTCTCACCTAAAAAGCCAACATTCAGAATAAGGTGGTGATCCTCATCGCTAAACTTTGTGAGATGTTATTGTTGTCTGCTGTATTTAAGATTATCCGACTCTTACGGGACACTCAAAAACGATAATTAGCTACGCCTACCACCACCCGCTCCGCATATGGGGACTGAAAACGGCATCTTCGCTGAACGCTAGTGAGAAAGACAAAGAATGAATGGCACGAAGAATAGTTCAAGAAGTTCCTCTAGACTCGTGGTCTCGGCATAATAGTGCAAAAAATGACAATCATAGTTGGTGAAAATAATATTCACAGACATGGATTGTCGTGAGATTACTTCAAGCACTCGAAAACGATAATAGAAACGATAAAAAATGCAGCGATTTACTAAGGTAAAATTAAAAAAGTTACGCTGTTGCATGACCGTCTTTCGAGTGTCATTTTCTTTCAGGAGTATAATATGCTAAGGGTGAATATAATATACTAAGATTCGTATGACGGGAATTATTTAAGAAAAATGTTAGAAAAAGGTAAGGTCCCGTACTGCGAGAATACTGCTTACAAAACCTCAACTTTTTCTTATATTTTTTCTCAAATAACTCCCGTAATACGACCCTAAGTCAGGATTCGAACTTAAGTTCATTGAACGATCGCTCTATCTCCCATAAAATATAACTTGTCATTTGCTATGACGTTTTCTTGACGTTTTAATAACAATTTTATAAAATATTCAAAATTAAGTTGTCAGGTTTGGATCACACCCTCTGACTGAGGTAGGGCGTAATAAAGAAGGAAGTAATGAATGGACTTTGATTGAGACAAGCGTGGGCCGGGAATGAGGGTAGGTGGCGCACACGGAATGAGGAGTGGAACAGAATTATCATAATCAAGAGAATTTTATTGTTTGCAGGAAGAATTCACTTCGAAGATACGTTTATTTCAATGATCGAATGATAGGAAGCAAATGATATAAAAACAAAGATTGAAATGAAAAATAATGCATTTAAGTATTTTTGGGTAGCCGAAAGATATACTGAACCTGCACACTAGCGTGGATTTTAAAGGTGTACAAATAATTAAGAATTTTCAAATGTACTAATTCAAATACATAAAGATGTTTTTGTCATGTTTTGCCATGTTTTTGTAGGTACGTGAGGAGAGTAACAGACAAAATATTGTGGGCCAATTGTGCACTATGTTAACACATACGAGTTTTATACACTCGCCTTTATACACATGCACATGAAGATGTATAAATAAATAAATAAATTATTATTATTTTTATTCTATTAAAATAATGATAAATCATATTTTTAAGTCGTTACGTTACTTATTGGCGTTTATTAAAATTATGTACATAATTGTGAATAATACACATTGTTTTGTTTTTTAAAGATTAAACATACTTTTTTATTTTTTAATTTAAATTTATTAAAATTATAGCATACGCATTAATTTTTCAATAATGTTTATTAAATTATTTTTCATAATTATAAAAATAAAAGAATATAATGAATAAGAGGGTGACTGCTGCCAACGTACCTATTTTTCAATTTGATATACCATCATTATTACTAAATGAATCATTTTGAAAAAAATAACCTATGTAGTTAGTTTGGATATTAATAAAAAGAAATATACCTGAACTTTTTGATTATGTTCTGTATATATTCTTGTAGGAAAATAATAAGCATACCCCCATTTTAGACATTAATCTTAAATTTCTCAAAAAATATAAGGTATAGAGCAATATTTTTTTTTATAAATTAAAGAAGAACAGAATACCTGAAAAATATGATATGACGTTGCATTAATGCATCAGGTTAAGTAAATAAACCAAAAAAACTTTTATTACATATGTAATGGCCCTGAATGGAAAATAAATGTTTTTTAGGTTTATTTACTAAACCTGAAGCATTAATGCAACGTCACATAATATTTTTCTAGATATTTTTGTCTTCTTTATAGTTTATTAAAAATATATGATAAACGTTGAAAATCGGGGTATGCCATTATTTTTCTACAAGAATTTATACAGAACATTATCTTAAAGTTAAGGTATATTTTTGTTTATTGATATCCAAAATATCTAAATTATTTTTTTCAAAACGATGTGATAAGAAGTAATGATGGTATATCAAATTGAAAAATAGGTACGTTGGCAGCAGTCCCCCCTTAAACCTTGATATTTGTTATATTCATACCAATATTGTAGCTAAATTAATGTTAGTTATTGTCTTAGACAGACTTTCGCCTAGTGAGGAAATAAATTCCATTGTACCTTCTATTTTTTAACTATTGTGCTATGGAAATAAAGGAAAAATATGTATTTCTTATTTTGTTTTTGAAAATATATTATAAAATTTCTCATTTTATGTATTCGTATTACGAAAATTATATTTCAAAACATGTGTCTTTAATTATAATTGAATTAATTCATTGTAGAGATGTGAAATGTAATAAATATATTCCCATGACATGATTTATCTTCTAACAATATATTTTCGGTAGCGCCCACAAGTAGGCACCTACCTATAGAGCACGTGTTGTAATTAATTACTCAACAGTTCACGACAATTATGTGGGTACACCCGAATAGCCTCGCCGGATGCCAAGTGTAATAGGGTATAATATTACTCCCCCATACACGCGATAATTCCTTTTAAAGTTGTAATAACTACATGCACTCGCACAACACTACATATGATAAGTTTTTATTGTTTATTCATTTGTAATAGATATAGGATTTTATTAATTTGGTATAAACATATTGACATGTATTCATCGTCTCGTCAACATTATGCTTAGTCTCATGTACTTGCACTGTTCTTGTGGAAATAAATATTTTTTATCGTTTAAACCTTCTTAAAATGCAGATTAATGTAATCAATCTAAATCAATTATGTGCATTTATTTTACTTATCCATAACGTTTATTCTATATGTATTTTTTTATAACAAAATCGTTGTCTATATTATATAGATTTATTTAATCAATCTATTTAATTTATCAATTCACAATTTATAATTAAACTCCACAGGAAATAAATAAAAAAAAAATGATTTTGGAAATAAAGATTATAATAAGCTCACAAAGTATTCATATTCTCTACGGAATAGTTTGAGCCTTTTTACGAAAGGACTTATTATTTTTGATTTAAATATTCATATAAATATAAAGATTTTTGATTTAATAAAAAAATATTTTTGATTTAAATATTCCATTATGAAATTTTGATAATTTTTCAATGCTATTTAATGAAAGTGATGTGCCTTTTTAACAATTTGAAAATATCTTATTTTAAGTTTATTGAGCTTGGGGTCACTTTGAAATATTTAAAAGTTAAAAAAAATGAGAATCACTGATCAGATATCCTTCAAAATCTAATGGGGTCTAAGCGAGTATTATATAAACAAATTTGCAAATTTTAAGAAGAATCGAATGAGTACACGCCAATAAACAATAATGTAATGTATAAACACGCCATATAAAGCACAGCACACAGCACACACACACAGATACATTGTGATGAAACTTTCAGAATACAATCTCAGCATGAAAGTAGTTGATAATCTGCAATAAAAAATAACCTTAAAATTGCGGATTCATAACTCCTTATAAACGTAAACTATCTATAATACGAATGAATATTTGTCGACCTTCGTGGCTCAGTTGGTTGGGTATCTGACTGCTGATGCAAAGGTCCCGGGTTCGATTCCCGGTGGAGACACAGTTTTTAATTGTGTTTTCAGTCTGGATCTGTGAGACGATTAAAATCGTAAGTCTCCAGAATGTGCACGTTAAATTAATATTTGACATAGTACCTGTTAGTTGCCCCAGAAATAATAAATAAATAAATAAATAAATATCGAATATGACTATAGAAAAAAAAATACTAATAAACCGTGGATATCTTTATTACAACTTTATTTCATAGACGTCAAATTAGGACAGATCAAGAAGTTGTTTAACGTTTGACTGACGCGCCATACCAAATCTTTCAAAATGGTGGATCTTTCACATATGACCCGACGCATATTTGAGATTGACAGGAAAATTTAATCCTTATAACGTTTTTCCTTGTAATTCTTCACCACGATCGTTTTAAATTGACTCAAAACGGCACAACGCGGTGTTTGTTTTAATTTTTCGATGTCAGTTATTCAAAGATTAAATGCACAAATGTATTGTTTTTTGACATATGTGAAGCCAATGTGGCCATATGAAAAAAGGAGGGTATTCGTAATCTTAGTATGCGTTTATAAGTAAGATTTTTTAATACTGACCTTAAGTATTTTGAATAAGCTTTTAACGAAATCTAACGACGTAAAACTGGCAGTCGCTATCTCTTGCTCTATAGGATATTACGTTTGCTGTACTTCATTATGATTTTGATATAGATTTCTAAAAATATTCTGATACGAAAATGGTAACTATGTATTGACAGGATGAAACATGACTCGTTTTATTTCCCCTGCGATTTTCTTTAATGCAATTTAAAATTCCTCGCTTAGTAAAAAATGTAGATAGGTCCCCTCGAGAAGGTCCCAGGTCCCAGATGATAGAGGAGAATCCTCAAAGTGTGAACAAGGTATTGAGCCATTTCATATTTATGGCAACAGTAAAATCTCCATTGCTTCAGTTTTAGGTAAAGCAAGACTTCAGAGGTCTGCGTCAAGGATGGCAATCCCGGGATTCCTGAATCCCGAAGATATAAAAAAAACATTTTATTTATTTACTAACCAGATGTTTCGTACATGGCTACGTAGGGACGCCAGTTATCAGTATTTGGGTCCATTATACTCTTCCGAAGAAGCGCACTACGTAGCGTTGGGGAGGGTTTGCAATCTGCGCAGGTAATTATGAATTCGGGTTTTAAAAAGACCCGGGTTGTAATAAGGTGGAAACACAGGATTCGGAAGATCGTTCTACAGCCGCGCTACTGTGTTAATAAATGAGCGACTAGTTCGTGTATATTGAAGGTTTTCTGTGAACGGGTGTTGAGATTGTCTATTGTGAATGGGTGGCAGAGGAACCAGAGATGCAAGTTCTTCTGAGCATCTCCCGTGGTACTATCTATAGAATAAACTTAGAATTGTTTGCGTTATATAATGGTAATTTGGTAATGGAACATACAATAAAAATATAAAAAAAAACATTGCTTTGAATACCTATAATTTATATAAAGACTAGAGTTACGAGAGACTAGGAAATTGAAGTTTTTGTCTTTTTTGAATATACGAATAAATTATATGGGAAAAATGCGAACAGAAGCACAAATTTATTCTCGTTTATAAGCGTAAGAAATAATTTAAAAAATATATGCACTCTGCTGAAAAATGAGCCTAGGACGTCCGCAAAGAAACTAAACAGTTTACCACTAAGCCACGGGTTAATATTAATCAGAAGCATAATGATTTTCGGGATCGAATAATAATTGATTGACCTGAATCCCAGGTGCGTCAGCCCTGGACCCGTTAGAAAAGGTGAAAAATGCGAAGAAAAAAGGCGGAAATTTCGTAGGAGATAAATTGTATCAGGGTCCCATGGGACATAAAGACGGTAGACAGGATGGAGCATGAATGGTTAACAAACTTATCAGGGACCTGTCCCGTTGTAGGACCCGCCGACCGAAGGGGCGGTTGTACACGACAACAGGACGCCTTTCAAAACAAGATAATATAATTTGTGGACCTCTAAACCATTTACAAATATCGCACATTACTCTTTTAGACTTGTTACTTACAGAGGCATGAACAGACAATATGATATAGCAAAAATATTACATAAAGATATAATGCACTTATCTTTTTCTTCTTCATCAGACTGTTTATTTATTTATTTAAATCTTTCTGTACACATAATCAGTACACTGGCGGGCTTATTGCCTAATGGAAATTTCTTCCAACCAAGACATATGCAGTGGAGACAAGATCTGACATGACCAGAACAAAAAACCTCCTATGAACATCGGAAATGAAGGTTTTAATGGCTATCACAGGGAAGACGCTTAGGGACAGAATTCGTGTTAGCGCCGATTGCTGAATTGCAATTCGGGCTATAAAACGACAAAACAAAAGTGGACTGTACAATTATCGAAGATTGAAGGAAGATATTTTGGTTTCAATAATATTGTCACAGGCTATGCATTAGATTTTTTTTTTTTTTTTTTATTTTTTTATTTTAAAAATTATACATTAATGATAAAAAGAATTATAAACAGTATCTTAAAATTAAATTATTTAATATCTATTCATCCCTCAGTTGAGATCAAATCTCGTGTTCGAGGGAGGAGCACAGTCATTTGTGCGGTTCATTTATTTCAATAACATATAATATTACTAAAAATAACACGCATATATTTAAATTAATATTACGCGAACTGGTGAACAGTTTACGGATGAACCCTCACCAATGGAGCATACTCTAGTATACGCAAGCGCATACTGAGAACCGCGAACTGCATTTGCCGTTCACAGGGCCCCACTAGCAGGCATTCACCGTTCACCGTCCACCGTCACGAAACAAAAACCACTAACCGCAAAAACTGGAATACAATAAAAATACATTAATTACATCAAGAACAAATTCAAATAAATTACTCATCAAAAACAAAATCAATATTTCTTATATAATAACAGACAACATCAAAAAATTATATATACACATAACATATCATCAAAAAAAAAAAAGTACACACAACTTAACACCAAAAAAAAAAAAAAAATTTACACTCACAATTTGGCGTAATTTGGAAATATAAAAAATGAAAATAAAATAAAAAAAAACAACAAAACAAAAATCCATCACTGGATGTAATTATAATTGTTAATATGTTTTATAATAGAATTTTTAAATTGTATATATTCCTTCATTTTCCTCAATTCATCTGGAAGGTCATTAAAATGTTTTATTCCCAGGTATGTAAAGTGGTGCTGGGCTGCAGATGTATTGACGCGAGGGATAGCAATATTATTTTTCGATCTGGTTCTATTGTTGTTTTCATGTATTTCACTATAATATTTTTTAAATGTTGTTAAAAGAGTATATTTTTTATATAAATTGTTTAGCTTTAGTACACGAAATTGTTTGAATACTTCATTGGAGGGAAAGTCTATTGGTTTCTTTAAGATTATTTTTATGATCAGTTTCTGAGTGATTTCAATCGGTTTTAAATTAGTTTTATACGTTCCACCCCATCCAAGGATTCCATATTGTAGAATAGATTGTACAAAGGCAAAGTATAATATTTTTAAATTTTGGATTGTCAGTATATTACGCAGTTGTAGAAATATGTAAATTAACTTTCTCATTCTATTTTTTGTTAACTCTATGAAGTGTTTCCATTTTAAATTTTTATCAATGGTAATTCCAAGGTATTTTACTTCGTCCTTTTTAGCTATTTTATTTTGAGTTTCGTTTTCTTGTATTATATTTATGTTGATATTATTCGTTATTTCATTGACGTTTAGACAAAAGGGAACGAAAACTGTTTTTTCTGAGTTTAATGAAAGTAAATTATCATCGAACCATATTTTGAGTTTATTAATACCTTTATTGGCTAAGTATGTTACATTTTTCCACGAATTTTCTTTAAAAATGAGTACAGTGTCGTCGGCATATGAAATTATTTTTCCGTTCAGATCAATATTAAATATTTCATTTACGTAGATTATAAATAGTATTGGGCCTATAACTGTACCTTGTGGGATTCCGAAATTACTTGTTAGGGGTTCACTTATATGATTGTTTACTTTAGTGTATTGTTCTCTGTTATTGAGATAGCTATATTTATTTATTTATTTATTTATTTTATTTTGGGAAACAAAACAGCTGTTACATGTTTTACATTAATAAAAAAATAACAATCAGGAAAGTAAGCCAATTACATTGTTCCACAGAATAATATACATAATAAAAGACAATTCAGTACAAAGTCAAAGACAAAAGTGTGGTGTAAGTGTACAATTGTGATGTGTGTGTATGTGTGTGTGTGTGTATGTGTGTATTTTATGAAGCGAGGGTGGGACATGAAGAAAGGTAGGAGAGGAGGAAAGGGTGAGTTGTCATATTAATACAGTATTGGACATACCAAAAATTGTACAATTTGGTACATAAAGTATTCATTATAATATTGATGTTAGTTGTTTTTTTAATGAATGTAGGCTATTGTTAAAAATATCTGGCTTATGATTAAGGTTATTGTACATATTGCAGCTGCGGTTAATAAAAGTGTTGTTTGCATAGTTTGTTCTTGAGTATTTAGTGTAAAAGAGGAGATTCTGGCGGTTTTGTCTGGCGGGGCAGTTGAATGGGATTTGTCCTATGAGATACGGACTATCTATTTGGTTGTTAAGTAATTTATATAGGAAACATATATCAGTTATACCCCTTCTTTTGTTAAGTGGTAACATTTGGTGATGTTTTAAAGATTCCTCATAACTGATACCAAATCGCCTAGTTCTAAAATCGAGGTGTTTGATGAATTTTTTTTGGATTCTTTCTATGTTATTTATGTGCAACTTATAATGAGGATTCCATACAGTGGTTGCGAATTCCACGTGACTTCGAACATATGCGTTAAATAAAATTTTTAGACAGTCAATATTCTTAAATGGTTTGGTCACCCTTAGGACAAAGCCTAAACCCTTGTAGCTTCTACTAATAACATTATTAATGTGGGAAATAAAGTTAAGCTTATCGTCCACAATTACTCCCAGGTCTTTTGCCTCGGATTTACGGGAGAGACTGGAGTCATTGATTTTGTAAATGAATTCGATGGGAGTTTTTATTCTTTTAAATGTTACAATGAAACATTTTCCGGTGTTAAGGTAAAGATGGTTTTTTTTGCAGTATTCGGTGAGATTGTCAATGTCATTTTGTAGTTGTAGGCAGTCTTGAGTTGATCGAATAGTTTTAAATAATTTAGTGTCGTCAGCAAATAGAATTATTTCGGAATTTTTAATACAAGTGGATATGTCATTTATATATATAAGAAAGAGCAAAGGTCCAAGATGAGATCCTTGAGGAACTCCGGATGGTGTAGGTCTAAAGCATGATGTAAACCCTCTCACAGCAACTGCTTGAGATCGATTCTTAACATAAGATTCAAGCCATCTATATAGATTACCGCGTATGCCGAAGTTCCAAATTTTTAATAACAAAATGTCGTGGTTAATCTTGTCAAAGGCTTTAGCGAAATCCATGTATATCGCGTCAAGTTGGTAATTCTCATGTAGAGCTGATATTGCGACCTGAGAGAATTCTAAAATATTTGTTTCAACTGATCTTTTACAAAGAAATCCATGTTGCTTTTCGGAGATTGCAGTCCTAATAATTGGGTTAATTTGGTCTACAACAATTTTTTCTAATATCTTACTGAATAATGTCAGCTTAGAAATCGGTCTATAGTTTTCAATATTATTAACATCGCCGTTTTTGTGGATAGGGGTAATGAGTGCTCTTTTCCATATATTTGGTAAGGAGCCCTCGCTAAAGGTTCGTTGGAAAATTATAGCTAGGGGAACGGAAATTTCTGCAGCGCACTCCTTTATTAATATTGCTGGTATATTATCACAACCTGGTCCTTTGGTAACATTTATGCTTGCTAGGTATTTATACACCATGTTGTGGTTTATTTCAATATTTTCTAAGGTGATGTTAGGATTAAATTCGGCTCGAATTTGATCTGTTAATGAAATTGGTGTGTCAAGAAAGACTGAACTAAAGTAGTCATTAAATGCATTGCATATTGATTGGCCATCATGAACAGTTAATTGATTGTAGTTCATTGTGCTTGGTAAATTATTATTTGCGGATCGCTTAGATTTTACAAACGACCATAGTTTTTTGGGACTTTGTTTGATAGCTGATTCTATATTGGTTAAATACTGTTGGTAACACAGATGTGTTATACGTTTTTGTCGCGCACGTAAGATAGAAAATGATTGATAGTCGACGGGATTTCCAAATTTTCTCCAATTTTTATGGTATTTTGATTTTTCTTTAATAATTTTAATGAGTGATTTATTAAACCACGGAGGATAATTCGTCGTTGAGGAGATTATCTTTGTTGGCACACAGTTTGATGTTAAGTTATTTAGGACATTGTAAAATATAGTTAGGGAATCCTCTACGTTTAGGTTAGTTAACTGTTCTTCCCAATTCATGTTCCGTAATTCTGTCCTAATTTTATTATAATCAGCTTTATGGAATAATTGTATTTTCCTAGTATTTTGGTTTAGGGTTTTATTAACAGAGTCATTGATGTTATCTTTGATAATAACCTCCACCGATTTATGATGACAATCTTCTGGGACTAGAGGATATTCGCAGGGTGAAATAAAACAATTGTGGGAGTTCGAGATAATTAAGTCCAGGATTTTTCCCGTTGCGTTTCGGTGTGTATTATATTGGTACATAGATGTTAGTGATAGAAAATCTACGAGCAAGGAGAATAACCAAGTTTTAACTGTCTTTTGCAATCCAATGTCATTTATTTTATTAATTAATTTAGTATGAGATACACTGTCAAATGCTTTTCTTAGGTCTACAAAAATACCTATACATTTTTTTCTATTGTCTAGAGCGTCGATTATTTCGGATGTTAATTCAGCAATGGCGTCCTGTGTTCCCATATTTTCCCGGAATCCGTATTGTTGATTGTTTATGATATTTTTTTTCATTTAGAAATTTTAATAATTGTTTTTTCACAATTTTTTCAAAAATTTTTGCTATATTCGATACAAGGGTAATTGGCCTATAGTTGCTAACAATATCTTGACTTCCGCTTTTGTAAATTGGTGTGATTACTGTCGGAAATGTTCCTAGTGCAAGACTTAAATTAATGATAAATGTTAATGGTTTACAAATGTGTTGGCTCACGTTCTTTAATAGTTCTGCAGTTATTCCGTCATGTCCAGGCGCTGATCCACCTTTAAGACTTTTAATTATTTCTAATACTTCATTCTCATTAGTTTCTTTAAATTCAGATAAATTGTTAGGGTTGTTTAGATCATTGTTAATTTGGTCGTTTGTGTAGTTTTTATTTATATTTTTGGCCAAGTTTTCTCCAACGGATACAAAATATTCATTGAATATTTTTGCGCATTGCTTTGGATTTTCATTTACCTGTATGATATTATTTCCATCATTTATTTGTTTAATGTCTATTTTCTTTTTGGTTTTATTAGTTATTTCATTTATTATATTCCATGTCTTTTTACTGTCGTGGCAGTTTTTTAAGAGTTTTAATTCATAATATTTGTCTTTGGTTTTCTTTATTAAATGAGTAAGTAGATTTCTGTATCTTTTATAATATCTCTTTATATTTTCATTGTCCGGGTATTTTTTGGTAAGTTTAAAAGTTTTTTCTCTTTTTCTCTCTTTCGATTGAATCTTCAATCTGTGTTTGTGTGAAATGCCGGTAACAAGGAAACGAAAGGATTTGAGATAGGACTCACCAAATATTCGATTCGCCTCCTTTCACTGTTGCACTGATAAATGTTTCAGTTTACGAGAACTTTCTTATCGTTATAAGATCGATGTTTTATCTAAATTATCTAAATTATCGATGTTTTGCGACGAACGAATTTTACGTAACACAAACGACAACGAGCGAAATGTAACAGTGCTTGCGACAGGCGAACGACGACGACTGATTGGCCTTGAAGGTCGGATAGGACATGTACAGTGGTATGGAGAGGTATGGGGAGGGTAGTTCGTACCATTGCGCTGATAAACGATGATTTGTATTATTTATTATTTTGGCGCGTAAATTCGGAATACCGAAACAATACCAGACTTGTGAGACCGAGGACATCATACGATGGAGTAAAGATTAGAGAATATTCTGGAGGGACCACGCCAACAGGATGGACGCATCTCGAATCCCATCCATAGCGGCAAACGAAATCCCACTAGGGCATCGCCTCCCCGGAAGAAAGGGATGGCATGACCATGTGAATGATATTTTAAAAGAAGGAAACCTAAGAAGCTTGAACAATAGACAAGCTTGTATGAGACGATGCATGGATGTAAAGAAAACGTGGAATGTGTGCAAAGAAAGAGGTGTATGGCGCTCGGTTTCCTCTGCTTACCCCGTTAGGGACATGTTTTGATGATTTTTTTTTTTTTTTTAAAATCCACTATAACCATACAAAAAAATTACAACAATACGACAGTGAAACATAGAACAAAAAAAAAATTTAAAAATTGACAATTTAGTATAACATGTTGGCACTGACAAAATGAATACAATCTATCAGTACCAACATTTGTATGTAGATTTAGTAGAAGACAAACTTTGTGAATGAAAAAGTGATTTTTTTCGATAATCAAGAGGATATTGAAGGCTAAATTGTATATTTTCCCCAGAACTCTCAAAAGATACGTCTTTGAAATAAAGATCACAGTGTTTTCACATCTTTATTCTATTGCGCGAGCTTTGTGAAATTCGGATTTGTTTATTTATTTGTTTATTTATTCTGATTTGTTGTATTTGTTACTTGTAAAATTACTTTTAATAAAACCCTTTTTTATTTTTTTATTGTATGTACCTAAAAAAACTACACGGCCCAATGAAGTAGATTTTTACTTCAATCGAAAGAGAATATGAAAATCTACCAGCTGAGTATTTAACTATTTTAATATTTTATTAACTATTGATGCTATTCGAGTCATGTTATTTGCTTTCGAGTGTCCCGCAAGAGCCGGGTTATCGAAAATACAACAAGCAACAATAACATCTCACATATTTCAGCAATGAGGTTCACCACCCATTCTGAATGTAGTGCCTTTTTTGGTGAAACGAGACTGGTGTGTGGGTATACATAGATGTGTTGTTCTCCCTTTTATACTGCACATCCGCACACCTTTCGCTGGTTACCCCACATTGTAGGATATACCGTGATGGTATGAATGAATGAATTCATGCAATTTAATAAAACTTTTTCTTCACGAAAAAAAATGTGTATCACACATTTGGTGATATGCAATATTTTTCGTAATACATATATTAGAAGGTAATTTAGTGTGCATATTTGTGTACATCCGTATGCTCAAGGCATACAAGGGCTTTAATGAAATAAATAAACACGTTGCGTAATCATATTCTGAATAAATCTCATTCCGGTATTAAATCATTCGACCGGAGTAACATCAATTTTGAGATCGACTTCAGCGCACTTTATTTTGTTTGGGTTGAGTTCGTTTGGAGGCAATTTTAATATGCATCGATCGCTCCGAGGTGAATTAAAACTTACTGCCTAATTGAAATTGCGATTATTTTATGCAAATCCATGTTGTATGATATTCGGCCCTCATAAATATTAGCTCCGAGCGAGATACTGTGTAGTAATCGATGTTAATAAGAAAACACTTTTTTTTATACCCGTGAGAATGATATACATATGTATATGACAAGGAATCTGTCTCGATTTTAACGCGCTTCGTTGAAACGGTGAATCCAATATAACGACATTAAAACAATTAGGTATCATTTTTGCTTATGTACTTGATGATTATCCAAATATTTTTTTTTTTTTTTAAATAAAAAAATGAATATGTCCTTGTTAAACAAGTACATATACATCTTCCTACGTTCCCTAAACTAAGCATAAATGCTTGTCCTATAGGTGAACGAGATCGGTCGAGGCAGGATTCGAACTCGCGACCACTGGATTACTAACCCAGCGCGCTAACCGCTCTGCCATCCACCCATCCTTTTCTTTCATCCATTTGGTAAAAAATAATTAGCTCTATGTGTGACTTTTACAATTCACTACCCCAAGAGGATATAGTGGGTATCATGCTGAGATTGTATTTTGAATGTTTCATCTCAATGTATATGTGTGTATGTGTGCTGTGTCATATATGTGCTATGTTCTATGTACGGCGGTTTTTTTTTCTTTTTTTTTTAAATTGAATATGTCCTTGTTAAACAGGTACATATACATCTTCCTATATTCCCTAAATTAAACATAAATGCTTGTGCTATAGGTGAACGAAATCGGTCGAGGCAGGATTCGAACTCGCGACCACTGGATTACTAACCCAGCGCGCTTACCGCTCTGCCATCGACCTATTATGGATTAAAAATAGATGCTTTTCAAATTTTGTAAATTTGTATATCTATTACTCGCTTAGATCCCATAAGATTTGGAAGGATATCTGATCAGTGCTTCTCATTTTTTAACTGCTAAATATTTCAATGTGATCGAAGCTTAGAATACTAAAATTTGATATTTTTATTTTCAAATGGCTAAAAGAGCACATCGCTTCAAATTGCCAACAGAGAAAATTGCTGGCATCGGATGATTATTAATTTTTCATTATATTTAAATCATAAATAATTTATTTAATATAGTCATTTCATAAAAATGCTGAAAATTTTCTACACAGAATTTGAATGTTTTGTGGACTAATTATTGTTTTTATTACCGAACAATTTTTATTTATTTATTTGCTATGGGGTTTCGTCAAAATCGTCTATTGTATAATAAAATAGACTGAGTAAATAAATCTATGATTCAAAAGAAAACGATGTTGTACTTAAGAAATAAATATAGAATAAACGTTATGGATATATTGTTAAAAAAATTTCATGTAATTGATTTAGATTTAATATGTATTTTGAGAAGGTTTTAAAAAAAAATATTTCCACTAAGTACAGTACAAGTATGTTGACGAGACGATGAATGGATGTCAATATAGAATCTGTGGTGTACTGACAATATCTTAGAATTCGTATAATTGAGGTAATGAAGGATCCCTGATGTATTTCCATTAAGAGTGATCGAATCGTGTAGTTTAAAATTCACATACTTCAAAAATTAACAAATATAACGGGACACAGTGGTATCAATGTTCAAAAGTATAGAATAAAGAGAAAACAAAATTTTAATTTATTATTAAATTTACCAAAGTAATACATTGCGTCTTCTGAATCGACACATGTTTGAGAAATTAAATATTTTAAGGCAGGATAAGGTATGCATAATGAATTACTATTAAAATATCCGATTCATTATTTCAAAAGTTCAAAATGTTAATGACAAGATCATAAGTTCAAAATGTTGATGACAAGATTTAGAATATTAATGAATTATGACCCAAAATGTATGCACAAACAAATGACCAAAGACGTGTTTATTGCCATAAGGCTCTTTCAACCAACACAAGCAAATTACAACCTCAATTAAATCAGGTATCAGTAGGAATCCATTCGTACCCAGAAAAGTACGATAGGAAGAAGGAATGTCGTTGAAAATAAGAGTTTTAAACTTCAAATAGCAAGGGTTGTGTTTTAAGTGAATTAAAATAAACAGGCCGTGATGATCTTGTTCTAATTCCTTTTCATGGTCACAATCTTAGGATAGACAAAAGTTGTTGATGTCATGGATCGAGTTGCAAAACTTAAATGGCAATGGGCAGGTCATGTTGCCAGACAGGGTACGGACAGATGGGCACCCAGAATTCTAAATTGAAGACCATGGGATATGAAAAGGGGAATAGGCCGGCCCCAGAAAAGGTGGGCCGATGATATTGTCCCTGTCGCTGGAAGCAGATGGGTTCAAAAAGCCCAAAAAATGACTAGTGGAAGCTTTTAGAAGAGGCCTACATCCAGCAGTGGAGAGATGGCTGAGAAAGAAGAAGAAGAAAAAGAATCTTAGGATTCGTTTGCATAAAGTACCTACTCCATCTCTCCACATATCTCTGTTGTGCGCCAGCCTCTTCATTTCTTGGTAGTTGCTACAGTGCACATCACCTGATCACCTGGTCCATATAACTGTCTCTAGGTCGACCTTTATAGTTCCTGCCTTCCGTCATTCCTTCAGCGATAGTAACAAGCAGACCCAGATGCCTGATGTTATGGCCTATCCATTTGGATCGTTGTTGGACGACCCACTTTAGGAGTTGTCTCGTTTCTTCGAATCTGCTCAATACCACGTCGTTTGGAACGTGGTCTGATCAATGGATCCTAGCCATGCATATTATTTCGAAGGCAGTCAGACGTCCAGATTATCTCCTGCTCATAGTCCAAGTTTCGTTACCATACGAGTTTTTAACAAATTTTTTAATTATCAAGCTGAAGGCAACTCTTGCCTGTTGAACTCTAGTTATTATTTCTCATCTTCAGATATTCTGTTTAATACAAATTATTTAACTACCACACTCAGCATGCTTTTGTGTGCCGTGCTTGCAATGCTTTTTTTAATTCACTTGACATTTCAGCGAGCTCTCTCAGTGGGTTTAGGACAGCTGTCACCTCCTATCTTTTCTAGTACTTTGATTTAATCAGTTGTCTCATTTTAGTGATTTTTTTATGTACTAGTTAATTAATTCTGTATTATTATTGTCGGCCTTCGTGGCTCAGTTGGTTAGATATCTGACTGCTGAGCCAAAGGTCCCGGGTTCGATTCCCGGTGGAGACACAGTTTTTAATTGTGTTTTCAGTCTGGATCTGTGAGACGATTAATATCGTAAGTCTCCAGAATGTGGCAACTTGTTATTGGGTGCGTGTTAAATAATATTTGACATAGTACCTGTTAGTTGCCCGAGAAACAATATTAAATAAATAAATAAATATTATTTGTATTTTTTATAATCAATGTTTATTATCCTATTCAATAATTCATAGAGTCCACTAATAAAGCAATGAAACATTTTCTGTTTTATAAATTTTGTAGACTTGATAACTCTTTATCAACGAATACATAAATTTCTAAGTGTCGTCAAAAATATATTTGAATATTTTTGAGTTTCTCATAAGATTTTGTTAATTGTTCGGAGAAGGCCCGATGCTATTAAAGTACTCGCTGATGCCGTATAATCGGCACATCCGCTTGATTCTCGTGCAATTATGAAAAGGACAAGCATGTTAATTGATGTCGACCGTTATTTTTAAACGAATTGAGCTATTATTTTGCCATGTCGAAAACATGAAACATATATTTGATAATATATTTTTGTTTTAAATGCAAAATGTAAATATTGACATACGGTTGTCAAATGCACACAAATCGAGATTCACTCGAATCCATAGTATTTTATATCATCAGCAATATGCAGTTTTAAATAAAGTACAATTGATTCATCAACACGTTGAATGCTATGGACAGACAGAAAGTAAATGTTTTGCAAATGACAGAATTATTGTACCCAATTGAAAATGTAATTGAAAAATGTTTCCGTCAAAATCAAATTAATACATTTGCACATAAATTCATTTGAAATAAAATGTGAATCCCATATTGCTACTATTTTTTCGTAGGTAAATTTAGTACGTATCACATAGGTACAATGATTTTTTCAATATCTTCACTTATGGTATGATTGTCATATTGCACCATTGGAAATTGTGCAAAAAATGATAGTAAAAAATGTACAACAAACCTCTCAGATATCCAACTAAACACGTAAAAAATGTAATTATTTCATAGTCATATCCTAAAACTTTAAAACTTGTAACAAAAGTTTATTGTTAGTTTAGTTAAAATATCCTTCCTTTTCTACATAAGTAAATTTATTTTGTTCAATTTTTTGGGTTTTACACATACTTTTGTTAATTTGTTTATCCTAGGGTGCTTTCAGAATGAACGTCGAGTGCATTTAGAGACGCTAAGCCGTTCAGAATATCCTGAAATAGACGCTCTAAAGGTCGAGTGTACCCTCTAAACATTCTCTGTAAAATCGTACAGTACAGGTACAGTATCTGTTGACTTCTATTTTATCTGTGGTAAGATTACTTCTGTTTTAAATGTGGTGTCTGTTATACATTCACAACGAGGTTAATTGAAGAAAAATATCATTCAAAAGTTTCCAATAAAAGGTCAGAGAGCATTATTTACTTCACTGCCCATTTGTTGTCTTTCAAAAAAAATGTAATCTGAAACGACACTTTAATCATAAACGACATTTAATCATAAATGACATTTAATCATAAATGATATTTAAAACGCCTGGCTGCGTTCAGATTGAAAGTTGCATTATCTGCAACTTCAGGTACATCCGACTCTCGACGTCGATCTGAACGCAGCTCTATAGATCTTGTTAACTAATTTTTGTTTTAAAATTTAACTTTTTTTATCTAGTTAAATTTATTATTTTTAACAAGTTAAATTTACTATTTGACTAAACTTAGCCAATGCTGAAATTCTGCCCTGAGCAGGGGCGTCCCAAGAACCTTCGGACTAGGTAAACCCTGAAAGAAAATTGGAAAATGTCAAAAAAATTTTTGCATCGTTGTTCATTTGAATGACCATGAAAATATTTTAAAATCTCATGCCAAAATAATATTTACATTTATAAATATTAAATAAGCATCGTATATACATACAGTTCAATTATTAATATTGTAGTATGGTTTCAAAATATTAGGATTTGAATTTCTTAAAATATTAATAGGCAATCTAAGATTCTCGGCTTCTATAAGCAATTCCGCTACTGGCCCTGAAATATTTATTTTCTTAAATATAACCTTTTAAAGTTTATGACTCATGATAGTATGTAGGTGGCGGTAGAGATAAAATAATCTCACCACTCACACCTTCACGATATGAATACGAGTATTACGAATTAAAAAAAATCGACTCTTTTTTACTGGCTTCTTTTTTAATGACCGATATTTGAAAAGCTGTTATTATTTTTCAATCTCAATTGTTTTAAAAAAATAACAATTGATATTCGTCCGTGTTTGCAATGTTCAATGCTATAAATGATGAGTGATCATTACCTCGACATAATTGGAATTCGTTAATTGTCGACCATTAGTGACAACGTTAAAAATATACCAACATTTTCATTTACCTACCTATGTAGGTATTAATATTATTATTATTATTCATCGCTCTTGTGAATTGAAGCTTGTAATTAAAAATAAATAATCCCAATTTTTTTCACTCCATTTCACAATCAAGGGTTTGTTTTTTTACTCTTAATTACAATTTTCAGAGAATTGTATTTTTACATAAATTCTTAACATACTGCGCTAATTGTGAGTAGTTGTTTTGTGTCATTCATTCATTCATACTATCACCGCATACCCCAC